>SJYA01002291.1:1835274-1969456 GCA_006410615.1 Neotragus moschatus
ATGTCTCTGCTTTTGAATATGCTATCTAGGTTGGTCATAACTTTTCTTCCAAGGAGTAAGTGTCTTTTAATTTCATGGCTGCAATCACCATCTGCAGTGATTTTGGAGCCCAAGTATCTGCTTAAAATTCACCAAAAAATTCTTCTTCATTCAAAATTTTGCAATGTGTCTTTTTTTTTTTTTAAGTTTTACAGTAAGTTTGTGTTTATAATATACACAAGGTTGGAGCAAAAACCTAACAGAACAAAATGTGAATGATAACCACAATCGTAAGTTGTGTAATGAACCCCTGATCTATTTTAAGCTCCATCAACTTCACACAGTGATGTTAATTGCATCACTCTCTAAAAATGTATTGATACAACTCCAGTCAATTACAATCTTTGATAATTATTAGTTACTCAAGAATAGTTATGTTTTATGAGTATTGTTTAATTGTCATTACCAAATAGAATGATACTCAGATGTGTTCTTTCTATACAGCTTTATAAGTAATAAAACAAAAAAGCCAAAAAAAAGAGAGAGAGAGAAGACAGCACTGTCCTGTTGAAATATAACAACAACAGCAACAACATAATGTTTAATAAGCATAAATCTATCACCGCTGGACAAAGAAAATCTAGGTACTGGACCCAAAAGCCAAAGACTGAGTTGAGTCCTGACCTTAGGGATTTCTCAGAAGTGCCACTAGTGTGACCTGCTGGATTCCCATCAGTGACGACCACACCCACCTCTCTCCCCATCAACTCCTCAAAAAAAAAACCCTTTTACACATCAGAATGCTTAGGAGTGATACCTGTGTGATAGTGATACCACATTTCCCAGGCCTGATCCATTCTTGGGACAGGCTTGTTCCCTGTGCCCCTTCTCCTGGCAGGGGAACTCTGGTCATTTCGTAGCTACATTGGATCCTGCAAGACCGGAAGTCTGCCTTGGCTATACTTTTTTGTCACTATTAGTAACTGTTTTTTAAATTCTCTTTTTCCTCTGTTACTAGTCTATTAAATTTTGTTCCTTGCAGCAGTAGGATGTGAAATAAAAAATAAAAAGTACTTAAAGAAACATGGGGAAAGTTCTCCAGAACCTTAGTGGAAGCAACACAAAACTCAGATGTCTTTTTTTTTTTTTTTAAAGATTGATGAATTAAATTACATCTTTTAAAAGCGATCCCATTGGACACCGAGAAAGGAATGTATTGAAAGTAATTACTAACACAATGCATCATTAGTGGGACATATCCTAAGGACGAAAAGAACTAGAAACATTGAATTTTAATTAATAGATTTATTTTTAGTAGTTGCATTGGTGATACAGCCAAAGCTATTTTGTTTGCATTGTAGGGCAATGAATTTACTGATGTTTCAGGGAACAGGATTTTCTGTAGGAAAAGGGAGATACAACAGAGAAAATGGTAAGGCAGGGGGAAAACTTGTGATGTCAGATTTCAATGGTCACGATATACATAATATATATACATAAATATGTACATATGTATTTTAATTTTGAAATGAAGCAGGACCCTATGGTCCTCTGCCTGCATTTTGCTGTGGAAAACTTCAAAGAATAAGTTTAATCAGAGACATGAAAACATGCAGAAACAAAGGAAAACAAAGGAGACCGAACAAAAATAGTGTAGTCACTGAGCAAAGTCAAGGACCTTTAGTTCCTTCTCAAGGGCCGTAGATAATATTCTGCGCCATATCCTGTGAGCTGTCTTATAGATACTGAAACCCCCACCAGATGGAAGAAGTTAACTACGTGATAACCAGGCTGTACCCACGACATAAGCTGCCACAATTCCAAGAACTGGCCTCAAAGAAATGGAAACAAACTGACCCTGAAAGTGACGATGAGCTGTACCTAAAACAATCAAGATGACGCCGGTCAGACCGCCAATGACAGATTTCAAGACAACTGTCAGAGCTGACTGTGCTGTCTCTGCATGCAGCCCCCTCCCTCGGCCTACAAAAGCTCTTGGCCCAAGGTTGTCAGTGGCAGACAGTTGGCCTTTGGACAGACGTCTGCCCTCCCCATCAGCTGCCAGCATCTGAAATAAAGCAAACTTTTCTTCCCACCAGCCTGGCTTGTTTATTGGCTTTTGAGTGGTGAGCAGCCAGACCCCACTTTTTGGTAATAATTTCACATACTTTATTTCATATAGATTAAAATTCTGCAGGAAAATATGATGGACAAAGACAAAAGACAAGCAAGAAACAAAAGAAAATATTTATAACACATCAGACAAAGAACTGATTTCTTTAATATTTAAAGAATTCCTATACATTAAATTTGAAAACCTGATAAAACATAAAGAACAAGAAGAGATATGTAGAAGAGATAAATCCATATACAGGAGATAGACTAGTGGTTGCCAGGGACTGCTTGGGAGAAAGAGGAGTGAGGAGTGACTACACTGGGTATGGGACTTCTGTCCAGGATGATGAAAGCATTTTGGAACTTGATAGAGCTGGTGGTTTTACAATACTGGAAATACGCCAAATGCCACTGGACTGTTCACCTTAAAATGGTTAATTTTGTGCTATGTGAATTTCACACCAAAAAATTATGTTTTAGAAAGAAAACAAAAGATGTTTCTCAGAAGAGAAAAAACAGGTGGCTTCTTAATTTATCAAAAGCTACTTGACCTTACTTATAATGTTAAATATGCAAATTAAAAATTCTCTGTGGGGGGGTACTGACAATAGCTATCAATTTTCAAATTCATTTCTCTAACGCAGCAATTCCTCTTCTAAACATTTAAACTTGCAAGTGAATGTAAAACCTAGAGACCTGGATGTTCACTGCACTACTATTTATAGTAATGAAAGTGAAAGTGGCTCAGCCATGTCCGACTCTTTGCAACCCCATGGATATACACACAGTCCATGGGATTCTCCAGGCCAGAATACTGGAGTGGGTAGCCTTTCCTTTTCCAGGGGATCTTCCCAAACCAGGGATCAAACCCAGGTCTCCCGCATTGCAGGCGGATTCTTTAGCAGCTGAGCCACAAGAGAAGCCCAAGAATACTGCAGTGGGTAGATTATCCCTTCGCCAGTGGATCTTCCTGACCCAGGAATTGAACCAGGGTCTCCTGCATTGCAGGTGGATTCTATAGTAATAGAAGTTTGGAAATAAAATGAACGCACACCCAAAGGACACTGTTGAATAAATTATGATATACCCATGCAATGAAGTACCACGAAGCCGTTAAAACAATGAGACAGATCAAACATCTTGATATGGAAAGATTTCCAAGACATAGCATAAAATTTAAAAGTAGGCAGGAAACTAAATCATGTGTATGTAGTTATTCTCAGTATTTAAAAACAAAAACACATATTTAAATGTATAGTTTTGCTACTCACAGACTTGCCGTGCTGTGCTCAGTCATGTCTGACTCTCTGTGATCCCATGAACTGTAGCCTGCCAGGCTCCTCTGTCCATGGGATTTTTCTCAGCAAGAATACTAGAGTGGGTTGCCAATTCCTCCTCCAGGGGATTGTCCTGACCCAGAGATTGAGCCCAAGTCTCCTTCACTGCAGGCGGATTCTTTACCCCTGAGCAACCAGGGAAGCCCATTTAAATGTATAAATACAAATATATATATGTTTTTATACATAGACTATACCTGGGGGATATTAAAAAAAAAAAAAACATGAACAGTGGTTGGTTCTGGGAAAAGAAATTGGGAGACTTGGTGAAGGGTGGATACTTTCTTTTTACTTATACTCTGTGAATACTTTTGGATTTTATTAACTTATTTGAGAGTAATGAATTATTTAATTTCAAACAGCTTCTTCCCAAGAAAAATGCAACTTAAAAATTTTGATGAAAATTGAAAATCAGGAATATAAAAGGTGTAAAACATAACATCAACAAAATATTTTTTTTTAAAAACAAATAATGTTGGTGGTCAGATTTCCTGTAATGAATGGTCAGAGCCAGTGAGTCATTTTCAGACAGTTAAGTAGAAAAGAGGTAATTACTGCCAAGGATGGCCAACTTGTGTTACTAAAGAAAGAAAGAAAGATTCAGGCAAAGCAGAAAACATACCATCAAAGATGAAAACCTGGAACTTTCAAAATGGTTCTATCATTCAGATGGTGTCTGAACACTTTTCCCCAAAGCTGATATATATCAGCTGAAATACATTTCTTATCCTACCTAATCTTTCAGAAGAAGCAAGTTCACAGTCGATTGAATAGAGAAGGTGACAGGTCATACATAATGCAGAAAGGCGAGGGAGTATTTTTGAGCTTCACAGGATACCAGCAACTTATTTTTTATCAGAAATTAGAGGCTCCAGGGAAAGCAACAGTTGAAAAACATTTTTTCCTGTAAACTCACTTGGCAATATATAACAAATTGTAATGAATTGTAAAATCACTTATAATGAATTATAAAATCATTCTTTTATCCTTTAGTTCTTCTTTGGATCAAAATGCTCATGTTTTTACTCCTGCTATTTATAATAGTGAAAACATGTGAAATGCACTGAAACAATATTTAACTTTCTAAAATGTATGCATGTAGACAATACTAATTCCAATATGTGAAATAACAATGAATTAAAAACAGAACACCAAATAGTAGATAAACGTTTGTTATAATTACATAGCCTATGTAGAGGAATTGTCAAAGATTTTTAAAAATGAGTGTGGAGGACTGGAAACAATTTATAATGAAGTCTTCATTAGGTTTTGGTTGAACGGTTGCTTCAGGCCTCAAGACAGAGTCCATCCATCTGGTCGACATTACGAGTGAACAGGGAGGAGCAGATGGGCACAGCAATACGTCGGTACCAGCAAAGGAGAGAATTGCTCAGTTAGGTTACTGATGTCCCACCTTTGGCACCAAAGGCAGTGCTGCTGCCTGTACACACCCCAGGGAGTTTATGGCCACCTGGTGGCTGCATTGGAGAATTACACTTCAGTTGATTCCTGGAAGTTAGAGGTAGCAAGACAAGCTAAGTGGGACTTGGATTGACTGCCACTTTCTGGTCAGCTTTCCATGTGCACAAAAGCACCTTACTGGCTCCTGGTTTAGCATCACTATTTCCTATAAATCTTATTGCTTCTGCTCATCTTCACCAGGGTTTTCAATCACTCTGTCACCCTCAATCAATACACCTCTCTCTTTCCCCTGGAAATGTCACGTGTAGGATACATTACTACTGCAGATGAGTGATAGAGATTGAGTACTTAATGACAAGAAAACCACCCCTTTGCCCTAGCACATTCTCTAATTCATCTTCAGAAACACAGCAATATATTTTATTATTAAACATAATAAAGTAGCACTTGATTCCCAAAGATAAATACACTTTATGAGGGGGTTGGGAAAATGGATGGAGTGGGAGGTTGGGATTGGCAGATGGAAGCTTTTATACACAACTACTGAGCCCACACACCTAGGCCCGTGCTGTACAACAAGAGAAGCCACTGTAATTAGAAGCCCCCACACTGCAACGAAGAGTTGCCCGCCGCTGTTTGCAGCAACTCATGAAAGCCCAGGAGCAGCAACGAAGATCCAATGCAGTCAATTAAAAAAAAAAAAAAAAGACAGACAGACAGACCTTAAAAAGACAGGAAAGTCTTTCTGGAAAGGAACTTCTGGATGTTGACACCTGACTACCTTAGCTTTTGTACCTTACTCTTTCTACTGACCTCAACTTCCCGATGACTCAACTTTTCATTCTGCACCATCAAAGTACATGGATCATAGCAGGAGCTCAATAAACATCAGTCCCTTCCCTTCTCATCCACCTGAACTGGCACACTTGTGTAAAATCCGGATGTATGACCAGGATGGCAAGCACCAGTCACACAGGACACGAAGCTGGGGGAGGTGAGTGTGTGTGTGTGGCGGGGCAGGGGGAGTCAGGTCCACTCTTCAGGTCCATCTCCAGCTTTGATGAGTCCTAGGACCTGAGTACACCCACTCCACTCAAAGGTGGGGAACCCATCAACCCTCTAGTTGATCTCCTCCCAGCCTCAAAGTGTTTCGAATCCCCTTTCCTGAAATCCATCCTGTTACAGCACTACAATTATTCGCTTTTTCTGAACTAATTGAAAACTGGAAGATGTGTACAAAGAGAAACTTGTAAACAGACACACAAAAAACTCCAGAGAAAGTATGACATTAGTCTAAGAAGTCCTCCGCTTAAGTGGATTCCAACATATTGATTAGTCATTGTTCCCTTAGTTTTACTGTGTTGGTCATTGATCAAAACACCAGAAAGTAGTTGACATCACCAGCAGTTAGTGGGACAAACTGACAGTCTGAGTTTTCCCGACTTCATGCCATTGGCGGGATGCACGGGCACTTCTGTACTATTCCAGCCAAAAAGAGGCAAACACAAACCTAGCCATGGGAAAACACAAAAGAAACCCACATCAAAAGACACTCTACTACAGGGACTTGCCTGATGGCCTAGCAGTTAAGAATCTGCCTTCCAGTGCAGAGGACGTGAGTTCGACCCCAGATGTGGGAACTAAAGATCTCACGTGCCGAGGGGCCACCGAGCCGGCCCACCGTATCTACTGAGCCTGCATGCTCTAGAGCTCGGGCATCGCAACAAGAGAGGCCCACGGGTGGCACAGCTAGAGGAAAAAAGCCTGTGGGCCTCAAGAAAGACCCAGCACAGCCAAGAAAAAAGGATAATGGAGTATGATCCAGCAATCCCATTCCTGGGCATATACTCCAACAAAAGTATAATTTGAAAAGATACATGCACCCCTATGTTCATAACAGCACCATTTACAATATCCAAGACATGGAACCAACCCAAATGTCCCCCAACAGAGGAATGAATTTAAAGAAGATGGGGTAAACATGTACAATGGATGACTACTCAGCCATCAAAAATAATGAAATAATGCCAATGGCAGCAACATAGACGAAACTAGAGATTATCATGCTAAGCAAAATAAATCAGAAAGATGAAGAGAAATGTACAACATCACTTATATGTGGAATCTAAAATATACAAATCAACATATCTACAAAACAAAAGCAGACTCACAGATATAGAGAACAGACTTGTGATTGCTAAGAGGGAGGAGAAGTAGGAGAGGGAAGGAATGGGAGTTTGGGATTAGCAGAGGCTAAGTATTATTATTATTTTTTTTTTTTTGAGGCTAAGTATGATTAAACAACAAGGTCCTACTGCATAGCACAGGGAGCTATATTCAGTATTTTCTGAAAAACAATAATGGAAAAGAATATACAGAAAACTAAAATCATGGCATCCAGTCCCATCACTTTATGGCAAATAGATGGGGAAACAGTGGAAACAGTGAGAGACTTTATTTTGGGGGGCTCAAAAAGCACTGCAGATGGTGACTGTAGACGTGAAATTAAAAGATGCTTGCTCCTTGGAAGGAAAAATATTAAAAAGCAGAGACATTATTTTGCCAACAAAGGTCTGTCTAGTTAAAGCTATGGTTTTTCCAGTAGTCATGTATGGATATGAGAGTTCAACTATAAAGAAAGCTGAGTGCTGACGAATTGATGCTTTTGAACTGTGGTGCTGGAGAAGACTCTTGAGAGTCCCTTGCACTGCAAGAAGATCCAACCAGTCCATCCTAAAGGAAATCAGTCTTGAATAGTCATTGGAAGGACTGATGCTGAAGCTGAAACTCCAATACTTTGGCCACCTGATGCAAAGAATCGACTCACCGGAAAAGACCCTGATGCTGGGAAAGATTGAAGGTGGGAGGAGAAGGAGACGACAGAGGATGAGATGGTTGGATGGCATCACTGACTAGATAGACAGGAGTTTGAGCAAGCTTCGGGAGTTGGTGATAGACAGGGAAGCCTGGGGTGCTACAGTTCATGGAGTCACAAAGAGTTGGACACGACTGAGCGAGTGCACTGAACTGACATGTATACACACACATGCATAACTGAGTCAGTATACACACACATGCATAACTGAGTCACTTTGATGTACAGAAAAAATGAACACAAATTGTAAATCAACGAAACTTCAATAAAATTTTAAAATAAATTAAAGTAAAAAGATAATGGGCGGCAATTACTTCAGAAGCCTAAAAGAAAATCTAAGTGCCTTCTGTAAAAGAAAAGTGAAAGTCGCTCAGTCGTGTCTGACTCTTTGTGACCCCATCAACTATACAGTCCATGGAATTCTCCAAGCAAGAATACTGGAGCGGGTAGCCATTCCCTTCTCCAGGGGATCTTCCCAACCCAGGGATCGAACCCAGGTCTCTGGCATTGCAGGCGGATTCCTTACCAACTGAGCTATCAGGGAAGCCCTCTATAAGAGACAGATTGCCAAAAGTAAACAATGAACATGTTCTCACCTCCCAGAAAGTCTCCTCATGTCATCTTTTGGAGAGGATATTGAAAGGAGAGGAAATGGCAACCCACTCCAGTATTCTTGCCTGGAGAATCCCGTGGACAGAGGAGGCTAGCAGGCTACAGTCCAAAGGGTCACAAGGAGTCACACACGACTAAGCAACTAAGCACACACATTGAAAGGAAGTAAAAGATAAAAGAAAATGAGAAGGAAGTTACAACCTAAGCAAACCACTAAACCATCCCAAATATAGGCAGTTGGTCTGAAAATTCCATTTCTATATGATCATATTTAAGGGCAGTTTCGGAGAAGGTGATGCACCCCCCTCCAGTACTCTTGCCTGGAAAATCCCATGGATGGAGGAGCCTGGTAGGCTGCAGTCCGTGGGGTCGCACAGAGTCGGACACGACTGAGCAACTCAGCAGCAGCAGCAAGGGCAATTTTCCTTCCTTTTTTCTACTTAATTTTTTCAAAGTCAGTTATTGACCTTTATCATGAAAAATTCCCTGAAATATTAATTTATTTCAAGCAACAGTGAACAGCAAGCCTCAATCATTGCTGGCAGGTTGACAGCTTAGATTCTGATCATAAGGAGCAAATGAAAGGTTGAAGGCTCTTCTTAAACTCATTTTCCATTAACAAAAACCACTGTCTAGACAAATCTTTACCCAGAAAGAATTATCTTTGCTGTAAAAGCAAGATTGTCTAATAATGTTACCAGAGCTCTCTTTACCTCAGTTTTCTCATCTGTAACCTGCCATGCCGATTATATGAATGCCCTAGGGCTGGTGTTTAAAGTGTACTACAAATACTAAGGCTTCCCTGATGGCTCAGATGGTAAAGCGTCTGCCTGCAATGCGGGAGACCAGGGTACGATCCCTGGGTCGGGAAGATCCTCTGGAGAAGGAAATGGCAACCCACTCCAGTATTCTTGCCTGGAAAATCCCATGGATGGAGCCTGGTAGGCTATAGTCCATGGGGTCACAAAGAGTCGGACACCACTGAGCAACTTTACTTCACTTCACAAATACTAAAACAAGTTCCAAGTGAAAATTTCAGGACAGTAGTACAACTTGTAGCTTTAAGAATTAATTTCCCTATGGAATTATTTAAAACTAAAAGGGCTCTACAGACTATGACTGGGTTTAATCCTTTATAGAAGCAAGAAACACTGGGATGAACTTAAATGAAACCCAACCCTTAAGTACTTGCCTAAGTGCCTAAAATGGTTATAAGTCTTTCCTTGAGAGTTTTTAAGAAAATAAATTCCATTTCCTGAAATAGTTCAGGTTTCAAGTGAAGCTGCTACTCAGCAGAGTTCAATTAAATAATCTCTAAAAATATTTTCCAACCACTGGGTTTTTTCTTTTTAATTCTCTTATGTTTGCCTCCCTCTCTCATTTCAAAGATAATTAGGAAGTCTCCTAGGATAAGGATAGCATGTTCAAGTCTTGCCAAAAATGTAAGAAAAGAAACTCCTATTTGATTGGATCGAGAGGAACAATTATACTTCCTAAAACGCGCCTAAGCTAAGAAAATGGAAAGGTTTATACATAAGAAGGTCCATACTGCTTTTCTGGTCTCCTTTCATCACTGTGTGATTTACTTTAATCGAAGCCTGTCATTTCAAGCTAGGATGAGTCCGTGGCCTGGTCATGGGTTACAGGGCCTTTCATCTGTGGTCACCCATCCTGCACATGAAGGAATTAATATTTAGTCTATCCTTGTTACTCACTGGCTATTATTCTCTACTGTAACCTCCTGACCTTTGTCCAATCAAAAAGATTGGTGCTATTCTGCTTTTACCTACAGACAAAGAGAAAGGAGAAGATAAAAAACAGGACCTTGCTATTAGGGGTGTTGGTTTACTTCTGATGGTCAGGAAAAGCTGTTTTGAAATTTGCCCCATCTAGTCCTAAAACTGCAGCGTAGGAATTTAAAATCACAACCGCCCTTTACTTTCCAAGAATGAAATTGCTTTCTCCAACTGAAAGTTAAGGGAATGAATTAAATGGTGTTTCTAGAAGAAGTACTCTGTAATCACAAAGTATTATGAATATCAGGGCTTCCCTGATGGCTCGACAGATAAAAGAATCTGCCAGCAATGTGGGAGGCACAGGAGACACAGGCTCAATCCCTGGATCAGGAAGATCCCCTGGAGTAGGAAATAAAAACCCACTCCAGGATTATTGCCTGAAAAATCCCATGGACAGAGGAACCTGGTGGACTATAGTCCAAAAGGTCACAACAAGTTGGACACAACTGAGCACGTATTGTAAGTATCACCATAGAGTTTTTTCCTTAGTCCATTAGAAGGAAGTATGTCATTTTTCAAAGCTATTCTCTAATTCTATCAGCAGACTCTACCAAGAATCTGAGCCCCTCTCTGACCAGGTACTGATAGTGACAGATGACTTTCAAGCTTATGCCCATGTACACCTAGATTTCTGATTTGCCCCAGGGGGAGGTTTCCATCACAGTGTTCTGAGTGCTGGCCTCTGGGCCTGATTTTCCAGTGTGCTTGGATTTGAGACTCTTTGCCTGTCGATAACTTGTGATTTGCCCCACCCCCAGCTTCCTGATCTATTCTTGACCTCCAGCAAGTGTATTCCTTAACACTTGTGCTGTTATTGGCAGACTGGTGATTTCCTTGGTTCTTGTCCTCTAGAGGGAAAGAATTCAGATGGGACACATAGAGCAGTTTCAAGTAGCAAGAGCTGTATTAAGCAAAGTGATAGTATACTCCCAACACAGAATGAGAACAGGCTGTCTGGATACCAGAAGGCAGCCGGCAGTGGGGGTAGGGTAGGTTTCTTGGAGTGGTAGAAAGTCCCTCCCTCTGTGCTGTGTCATTTGATTGACAAGTTGACTGACAGTTTTAGGTTATATGTTTTCTCCTTGTATGTGGGCATTTATCCATACGCACCCAAGTGAAAGCCATGGAGGTGGTCAAAAACTACAAAGCTACCTTATTACAAATATGGCATGATGAGCCCTGAGTTACTTTGAGTCACCTTTTAGGTCTTGCTGCACCTCCACCAACCTGTGCTGGTGGGTTTTATCTTGTTTGGTCCTGATAAAGCTGGAAATTTAGCAGTCCTGGACCACAAAAAGGGGAGGATCTCTGGGCATGTTTTGATCAGCAGTGTACAGGTTGGAGAGGGGAAGATGACTCCATCCAGAACGATGCAGGGACCCACTCATGTCTGACTAAACACCTATCAGTTCTACCTGTGTAGATCCTTGCCTCCCACCTGATTTTTAATTCTGATTGTTGGGTTCCTGGAAGGCCAGTCCTTACAGTCTGGGGAGGATGGAGATGTTCATAGACTGAAATGGCCAAGACCAGAGTTCATGATAAATAAGCTCAGACCACCCAAGGATTCAGTGATCATACAAATGTCCAAATGAGGAGACATATGACTTGCTGTAAGGCCTTAGATTTCATCTATTATATCTATGTGGTTCATTCAGGACACTACTGAGTGATAGACTTTTCAAACCTAGATCACAGAACAGGGAGCATAGCCCCCAGAAAGCACCCTGGATTACACAGCAAAAAATACGCAGTCAGGGAATTGCTACTGGGCTGACAGTGGGAGAGAGACTCAATGAAGTATCTAAATTCTGGGAAGCACTTTATCATCCACAAACACAAAAACACTGTATGTAAAATGAGTCTCATTCCATGGGGAAGCTATTATTGTAACTGTTCAAATATGTTAAGGTTCTTAAAATAAAAGTAGTCTGGAAGACCGAGAGAAATCCCAGGTGGGGAATTAGAAGGCTTGGCTGGAGAACTTGCTCAGGCACTGATCTGACTCAATTCCTTTGTCTAAGAAGTTAAGGAAGGTGATTCTGAACCATGTTTATAGCACTTCCAGTTCTGAATGATTCTTTGACCTTGAGATAGAATCACAAGTCTGGAAAGGATCCTGGAAGCTTCTTAATTCAACCATACCTTTCAAGACATAAAGGACAGCCTCTCCCCAGACAGGCCATGCCCTTTCAACTCTTGTTGCCCAACAACTCTTACCAGGAGAAAGGTCTTCTTTTTTCATTATTATTAACAAATCTTACAGTTTAAAAAAAATTTTTATTTGTCTGCACCAAATCTTAGTTGTGGCACACAGGATATTTGATCTCCATTGCACTATGCTGCTGCTGCAAAGTCGCTTCAGTCATGTCCGACTCTGTGCGACCCCATAGATGGCAGCCCACCAGGCTTCCCCGTCCCTGGGATTCTCCAGGCAAGAACACTGGAGTCGGTTGCCATTTCCTTCTCATTGCACTATACAGGATCTTTAGTTGCGGCATTTGGAATCTAGACCCCTGACTAGGGATTAAACCTGGTCCCCTTGCATTGTAAGGCAGAGTCTTAGCCACCAGACCACTAGGGAAGTCCCAGCATATTTCAGGTTTTAGAATGGTTTCAGAGTTGTAGAAAATTTGAACAGATTAGTCCGGAGAGTTCCCATATCACCTACCCCTTTTTCCCTCCTATCCATACATGGTTTCTCCTGTCTTTCAGTTCAGTTCAGTTCAGTCCCTCAGTCGTCTCTGACTTGTGACCCCATGAGCCACAGCTCTCCAGGCCTCCCTGTCCATCACCAACTACCGGAGTTCACTCAAACTCATAGTCCATCAAGTCGGTGATGCCATCCAACCATCTCATCCTCTGCTGTCCCTTCTCCTCCTGCCCTCAATCCCTCCCAGCATCAGGGTCTTTCCAATGAGTCAACTCTTCGCATCAGGTGGCCTATCTTTAGGTACTCAATAAGTACAAAAAGATGTTCATACCATAGAGGAGGCCTACCAGAATCAGGGGCAAACCAGGCAATGAAGGCATAACCAGAGAAAGATCTTTATCTTGAAACTTTCTCTTTGTCTTTTCTACCCTCAGTCCAAATCCTTCCTCCTCGACAACATAATCCAAAACTTAAAAACTTTATTTATTCATTTATTTGGCTAAACTAATTACAGCATGTGGGATCTAGTTCCCTGACCAGGGATCAGAGTTTGGAGTTTAGAAAACTCAGCAGTGGCCACAGGACTGGAAAAGGTCAGTTTTCATTCCAGTCTCAAAGAAAGGTAGTGCCAAAGAATGCTCAAACTACTGCACAATTGCACTCATCTCTCATGTTAGAAAAATAATGCTCAAAATTCTCCAAGCCAGGCTTCAACAGTACATGAACCAGGAACTTCCAGATGTCCAAGCTGGATTTAGAAAAGGCAAAGGAACAAGAGATCAAATTGCCAACATTCATCGGATCATAGAAAAAGCAAGAGAGCTCCAGAAAAACATCTACTTCTGCTTTATTGACTATGCCAAAGTCTTTAACTGTCTGGATCACAACAAACTGTGGAAAATTCTTCAAAAGATGGGAATACCAGACCACCTGACCTGCCTCCTGAGAAATCTGATGCAGGTCAGGAAGCAACAGTTAAAACTGGACATAGAACAACAAGCTGGTTCCAAATTGAGAAAGGAGTACACCAAGGCTGTATATTATCACCCTGTTTATTTAACTTATATGCAGAGTACATCATTTGAAATACCAGGCTGGATGAAGCACAATCTAGAGTCAAGATTGCTAGGAGAATTATCAGTAACCTCAGATATGCAGATGACACCACCTTTATGACAGAGAACAAAGAAGAACTAAAGAGCCTCTTGATGAAAGTGAAAGAGGAGAGTGAAAAAGTTGGCTTAAAACTCAACATTCAGAAAACTAAGGTCATGGCATCTGGTCCCATCACTTCATGGCAAGTACATGGGTTAACAGTAGAAACAGAGGCAGACTTTTTTGGGGGGTGCTCTAAAACCACTGCAGATGGTGACTGTAGCCATGACATTAAAGATGCTTGCTCCTTGGAAGAAAAGCTATGACCAACCTAGACAGAGTATTAAAAAGCAGAGACATTACTTTGCCAACAAAGGTCCGTCTAGTCAAAACTATAGTTTCTCCAGTAGTCATGTATGGATGTGAGAGTTGGATTATAAAAAAAGCTGAGCACCAAAGAATTGATGCTTTTGAACTGTGGTGTTGGAGAAGACCACAACTGTGGTTTTCTCAACTGTGGTCATCTCATCTGTGGTGTTGAGAGCCCCTTGGACTGCAAGGAAATCAAACCAGTCAATCCTGAAGGAAATCAGTCCTGAATATTCATTGGAAGGACTGATGCTAAAGCTGAAGCTCCAATACTTTAGCCACTGGATGCGAAGAATTGACTCATTGGAAATGACCCTGATGCTGGGAAAGACTGAAGGTGGGAAGAAAAGGGGACAACAGAGGATGAGATGGTTGGATGGCATCACCGTCTCTATGGACATGAGTTTGAGTAGGCTCAGGGAGTTGGTGATGGACAGGGAAGCCTGGTGTGCTGAAGTCCATGGAGTAGCAAAGAGTCGGATGAGACTAGGTGAATGAACTGACTAACAGAACTAACCAGGGATCCAACCCCGACCCCCTGCATTGGAAACTCAGAGTCTTAGCCACTGGACCACCAGGGAGGTTCCCATACTCCAAATTTAATCCTCATTCACATGACAGCTCTTTGCATTTCCCTTCTTACATTCTCTGTCTCAAGCAAAGTATTGTTGGTTGTTTCATGCATTCCTTGTTCATTGAGATTTCAAGTCCCCGTCTACATGCTTTTCACCCTTGTCTTTTTCTGTTCTATGCTGTCATCCTCTTTCTCAAAGGATACAATAGTGGACATGAGAGCGTCCACAGATGAATACCAAAGAGAGAAGGAGCATCTCCTCTCCCTTATTATGAGCATTCTACTTCTGTTAATGCAGTCCACGTATCAATTAGCATTTGAAGAACAGTCATATCATATTATTGAATTACACTGATCTTACGGTCTTTTTCATGTGTATGGGCATCAAACAACACCTCTTGTAGTCCATGTTTAATTAGGATTTTTATTCCAAGGAAGACTGTTAAAGTTTACCTCTGCTATATTTCATCTAGTTAGTGCTGAAAGATTCTACAGCAAAATCTCAAGGCTAAAGGGATCAGCAATGGACCTTCAAGGAAATGAAACAGGAAATAGGCCCCGTGAAGCAAAGAGTTAACTAGGAAACCTAGTTCAGTGACCTCAAAATTAAGAGAGCAGACTGAACCCTGTGTTTACTTTTACTGTCTCTTAAAACTCCAATAAATCAACAAAAATAGAGATTTGGGGTTTAAGCCACAAACTCCTAAATATAAAGAGAATGGAGAGGCCACGACAGTAATAAAATTTTGGCATCTGAAAAGCTGATGGGCAAGTGGTAGTTCAGGGCATCAGAGAAAGCTAGATCCTAAGCCAGCAGTGGGAAAGATGCAGTTTGATGTGTACTCTCAAAGTCCTGAAAGGTTCTGTAATTGATGGCTTGAGGTTCTACTGGAAGTGAGGAGGAAGGTGGGCCCAAACAGCTGATTGAATGAAAGTTGCTATCTAGCTTTCATAGACAGCCTCTTTCCCACCATATTATTAGGAAATTATCTGGACAGTAAGGCACCATTTAAGGTTGGTATACTGGTTTTAGAGGATTAAAGGGAATATTTTCAGCTCAGCATCATTTTCATTTTATCATTTTTATACACAAAATGTTAGGGGCTTCTTCTTAAAAGAATCCAACTAGTCCAAGAGGAAAGACCCAAGAATTCAGACTTGTATTCCTCAAAGACATGCCTCAGCTAGGGCATCATAGGTGAAGTCCAGAAGCAAGCCCCATCCACATACTTAGAACTACCCAACTACCTGCAAGGGTGCCTCTCTAAAATATAAGAAGACTGTTAAGGCTCACCACGCATCTGAGGAAAATCCACAGCATGAAAAACAGATCACAACAAACACACACACACAAAACTCAAAGGAAACAAAAGTTGCTGAGATAAAACATTGCAAAACAACAATGAATAACCTCAGAAAGTTAAGAAGATATTGCATTCATGAAATGAGAATATTTAGAGACCATTAGCAGAAATGAAAATCTCAATAAAAGGTTTAGAAGATCGAGTTGAAGAAATTTCTCAGAAAGTAGAGAAAACTTATCAAAAGATGGGAAACATGAGTGTAGAGATAAGAAAATTTAAAAGTTCATTCAAGAATGTCTAATATTTGAATAGTAAGAGTTTCCATAAAGAAAGAATGGGGGCAGGGAAATGGAAGAGAAGGAATCGTCAAAGAAATAATTCAAGAAAATTTTCTGGAACTGAAAGGCTTAAGTTTTTAGATGGAAAGCATTCATCCAATGTCCAGTACAATACCTGAAAATAGAACCACAGAAAAACAAATCAACATGACATTTCAGTTCACTGGTGACAAAGAGAACTCACAAAAGATCTCATGAAACAGGCCATATATAATCAGGAACCACAGTGTCTAGAAAACAGAAGCAAATGGAGCACTGCTTTCAAAATTCAGAAGGAAAATGATTTTCAACCCCAAATTCTGTCTCATGTATCAATTACATGTAAAGATAAAATAAAGATATTTTTAGATATGAATGGTCCCCAAATTTTCCTTCCTATTTAGTTTCTCGGGAAGCTCCTGAAGGAATGCGCACCACCAAAACAAGAAGCCAACCATGGGAGAGAAAGTCACAAGAAACAGAAGTTCCAGCTCAAGAGGAAAGCAAAGGATCTCCCTAGAATGATGGTGCAGAGATAATCCAGGAAGACCGCCTTGCAGCCAACACAGAGAGCAGTCAAGTCAGACAGAAGCAAGTTGGAAAGCTCAGGGAAAGAATTCTTCAAGACGATAAAAGTGACAGATGAGGTTGCAAGTGTTAAGAGATTTAGACAGTTGTGGAAAGTTTGTGGTTGATTTCTTACAAGTATAAAGAAAATCAAGGAACAACAACATTTTTTCTAAAGACAATTATTAACCTCAGGGGAAATAAAAAATTCTGCCAGAAAGGGTAAATAATCATAGTATGCTATCTGGTCCATTTGTAAATAGTATTTATGTAGTTATAATAGTGAACACACAGAATCATCCTCTACCCAAGATGGGATGGGGTGATGGGATATACATGTATATATGTAAGTGTGTGTGTGTGTGTGTGTGTGTGTGTGTGTAGCAGAGGGCAGTGGTGAAGGAGAATTAAATCTTTACCTTTCATGGAAGGAGTCAACAAATAGTGTCTAAAATGGAAATACCAAGAAATAACAATATAAACAGTATCTCGAATGACAACATGTAGAGATAGGAAGATATATATTAAAAGAAGCAGCTTAAAGATTTGAAAGCTATTGCCTCTAAGGAAAGAAACAGGATGCAGAAGAAAGCAATATTTTTTGTCACAAGCCTTGAAGAATTGATTCTTTAAGTGCACAAAAATTGTAATAAAAATAAAAACTACTTGAAATCAGAATGAATTAATGAAGGGGAAAAAAAGGAATTGAAAAAGCCATTTAAAAAGCCTTGCTAAGAAAATCCTTCGATGATGAGTGAAAAGGGAAAAGAACTCATCCAATACTTCAAAGCTAAGTGGAAAGGAACCAGACGTGAAGCAAAGGACTAAGGACCACCATTTGAACATATAATTGGATTTGGAAGAAAGAGGACAGAGGTCAGTCACCAAGGATGGTCAATTCCACCTTCTTGATTTTATTCACTTTTATCCAACCCCATTCCTGCTGTCCAAACAAGGCGACCTGCAGGAGCCTTTCTGCCTCCAGCTTTAGTCTCTTCTAATCTACCCTCTATAGAGTGGCTGCATGGCCCTTTCTAAACTAGAAGTCTGATCAGATCATCGCCCAATGACATGTTTTAATGGCCTTTCATTGTTTTAGCAAAATACCAAGTAATCTGATAGGAACTATATATTTTTCAACAGCCTCTTCAGCTTCATTTCCCTCCACATGAAAATGACATGTACAATGTTGTCTCCATTTTACCCTGTTGTCTCTCCACTGAGCTTTCACACTCTTGCCCCTTTTCCCTTGCCTAATTCCTGCACATGCTTCAGGATGTGGTTGTGCAAAACACCCGCTGACCTCCTACACCAGGGTGGTTTCCCCTACTGGGAGTTCCTCTCACACACCGCTGAAACATTCAGCACATGTACTCCAATTTCTAGAACTCTCCCACTAGACAGTAAGCTCTACCAAAGCTGAGGCAATATCTGTCTTAATTCCCCCATTCATCCTGACTCAATTTGTTACAAATGATAGGTTTCCAGTTCCAACCAGCTAGCAGAAATGGGGATTTGTTGGCTGACAGGTGCCCAAGAGTGGAATAGGTCTCAACTATAGCCAGAGTTCCCAACTCTCAGCCTCTTCCTCTATCTGCAGATTCTCTCTGTGAGTTGGTCTTATTCTCTCCTACTATAGGAGGAGGTTTCTCCACACTGGGATTCAAAATAAGGGATAAGTCTTCTTTCCTGGCTCAAGAGAAGAATCCTGGGAAAGACTCAGATTATCCTTGCTTGAGAGGTATACCAATCCCTGAACAAAGGATGAAAGTACTCTGGCCAAGGCCAAATTACTGTGGCCAGAGAGATTAGGCCAGGCCTGGATGTGCTACTAGAAGACAGAAAGGACAGCAGCACTTTCAGAACACCTGCCCCTGCACTTCACTGTAGGCGTTCATGCTGTGTCCGACTGTGCGCGATGTCCTGGCTCATCAGACCTTTTCCATGGAGCGGCTCGAGCCATAATCAAATGGCCGGCGGTAAAACTGAACAGAGCCTAGACGCTCAACAAGCTAGGACTGTAGGCAGCCAAAAACCCAGCCTGGAAAGACCCTAGTTCCAAGAACATTTGGGGAATTTTTGATCATGGGATAGAGGAACATGAAATAGTTCCATTGAAGTTGAACTAGACGAAGAGAAAGAGGAAAAATAAAGAAAAATAAAAGCCAAAACCAATAGTCAGTAGCAAAGCAGAACAGTTTCAATAACTGCCCAAGGCTAAAACAACTCTTTCACTGGCTGCCAATGCCACATCTCTTGACTTACCCCAAAGTAGAATAATGGCGTGTTTTTGTGGCTTCCTTAGAGAGGTCATTCTTGTACCATAATTAGTTTCCTTTTTGTTTGGTTGTGTATTACTTAGAATCTGGCTTATTAAAAAAATTAGGTAGCATGCTCCTATAATATGTTCAGAGAGAAACTAAACAGTGTGTGTGGTTTTCTTTACTTCTCATAGAAAGGGATTTCTACTGACTGGGGAAACAAATTATCCAAGGGGAAAAGGAGTACCATACCCTAGTATGTTAAAGTAACATTATGAAATTCTCTGCGTCAAAAGAATGACATCCAAAGTATGCATTTTGAAGCCAACATTTTGCAAAGTAAAGTATACTATGTACTATGTAAATACTTAGAGGAAGTTAGATTTTTTTTTTTTTAAGCTGCAGAGATGAAGCTTGCACCATTGGCGATAACTCTGTATTACGAGGATGTGCCAAGCTTTTTGATAGAAACCATTTATTACAAGAGTTTAAAATCCTGTCATAAAACAACCTATGAATAGGGAACAACTAACCAGCAATCAGCTCTTGATAATGCTAAGAAAATGTTATTTTTCACCGGAAAAGAAAAGATGGTTCTTTTTCTAGCCTGTTAAGTATACTGAAGGCTTTTTAGCAAAAGTTTATTATTGTCAATCTCTTTCTCTTGAAAAGCTTATTTCTGACATTTCTCACCTCAGCTCTTTGGGGAGATCATTATACTGATGGGTTCTTAAGCTTGTGTTATAGGAAATGAGAGCCTAGGAAGATTAAGCCATTTTTCCTCGGTCACTGCTATGGGTACTGGCTGCAACCATGTCCCTGGATGGCAGCAGCTCTCTGTGTCACCTCAAATTTTGACCTTCCATGACAGTTCAGAAGTCCTGGTGAGTATTTCAATGTAAATGGGAACATTCCCAAGCCTAGAGGAGATCTTTCTGGATCCTCACAGAAAACTCAATTTTCAAAATTTTGCTCAAATTATTTGTTCAAAATAATGCTGCATGTATTTCCAAAAACCCTGAGCATGAATAGGTTTGATAAATAATGACCAGTCACCCACCAGTTTTTACAAGTGGAAATGGGCCCAGAGGTCATTCACCCATTCTTGAATATGTATAGAGCAACAGCTGTGTGTGCTTAGAGCTATCAAATGCCAGCATCACAAAATCCCAGCTAGTAAGGGTCCCTCAGGCTGGTGGAGAAAAAGGACAATCACATATGCAAAATGAAATCATAGTCTAGGGTCATGCATCATTAAGGGCTTGCCTGGTGGTTCAGACGGTAAAGAGTCTGCCTGCAATACAGGAGACCCAGGTTCAATCCCTGGGTCAGGATGATCCCCCGGAGAAGGAAATGGCAACCCACTCCAATATTCTTACCTGGAAAAATCCCATGGATGGAGGAACCTGGCATGCTACACCCCTTGCAGTTGCAAAGAGTCAGACACAACTGAGGGACTAACACACACATGGATCACTAAATGACAGGCAGGAAGTAGCTAGTAAATTTCCAAGGAAGGAGGTACCCTTGAGAATGGGGAAGTAGGTACCCTTGTGAATGGGCAGGTATCGTTATCCAGTGGAACCTGGCCACCTGTATCCAGATCCACTCCCCCATCTGCCACCCCTACAACTGGAAACATATAACTTTACCTCTATTTACCTCAGTTTCCTGATCTGCAATGAGCCAAGGTTGGGATGGAGGATAATGCAGTAGCAAAAAATTTATAATTTGCCTTGTTTTCAACATGATTCTGTACTTTACATTCCATACTCAGATGAACAAAAACTTTGAATTTGAGATAAACCAAAAATAAGTCTGATTCTTCCCTCCAAATAACAAAATCTTGAATATTTTCCATAAACTCCCTGTTAAAAAGTGATATTATCTCTTATTTCATGCAATGCTATTGTCTGAAGAGAGATCTTTTGAGAATATGATAATCATGTGAGAAAGTTGTTTTTATACAGTCAACAGATATGTAATCTTGGTAACCTTGGTAACTTTTAGGTTTTATCCCTTTAAATTCTGTGTTTGGGTTTGCTGAGCCAGACCTGCTTAAGTTTGCCTCTTCTGCATTCTTTGTAAGTGAGTTTTTTCTTTCCTTTTCGAAATGCTCCTCTCCCTGAGCCTTCATTTGACAGTAACAATAGGACTTACCTCTGAAAGCTACTGTAAGGATTGAATTAATATTTATAAAGCACTTAGCACAATGCTAGCCTTTTGTTCAGCGATGAAGTGGAGTCATATGTGAAGTTTTCCCAGAGAGGAGGAGACTTCACCTGGTCCAGAAAAATGAGGACGATTTAGATGGAATAGGGAATGTGAAAGTAAAAGTCGCTCAGTCATGTCTGACTCTTTGCGACATCGTGGACTATACAGTCCGTGGAATTCTCCAGGCCAGAACACTGGAGTGGGTAGCCTTTCCCTTCTCCAGGGGATCTTCCCAACCCAGGTCTCCTGCATTGCAAGCGGATTCTTCGCCAGCTGAGCCACAAGGGAAGCCCAAGAATACTGGAGTGGGTAGTCTATCCTTTCTCCAGTGAATCTTCCCGACCCAGGAATTGAACCAATTGAATCCTGCATTGTAGGAGGATTCAACCCAAGGGCAAAAATGTCATAGGTGACATAGCAGTCATAGGTCAGTGGTCCCCAACCTTTTTGGCACCAGGAACCAATTTCACGGAAGACTGTTTTTCCACGGACTGGGGATGAGAGGGCTGGTTTCAGGATGATTCAAGCGCATTACATTTGTTTTGCACTTTATTTCTAATCTAATGCTGCCACCAATCTGACAGGAGGTACTGGTCCTAGGCCCTGAGGTTGGGAACAACCGCCATAGGTGAACCCTATAGGAGGCTGGGTTCCCCGACTGAGGAACTCTGGGTAACTTTATTGGAATGGAACAACGGATTCACTCTGAGTGTGGTAAGAGAGATAACACTGCCGGGAGTATAAGTTGTGAATTACACACCAAAGGGCACAGTCTTATTGGTAAAGATGATAGGGTTAGCGACATTATTTATGATCAGTGACATTGTTTATGGTTAGTGACATTGTTTATGGTTAGTGACATTGTTTATGGTCAGTGACATTGTGTATGGTTAGTGACATTGTTTATGATCAGTGACATTGTGTATGGTTAGTGACATTGTTTATAGTCAGTGACATTGTTTATGGTTAGTGACATTGTGTATGGTTAGTGGCATTGTTTATGATCAGTGGCATTGTTTATGGTTAGTGACATTGTGTATGGTCAGTGACATTGTTTATGATCAGTGACATTGTGTATGGTCAGTGACATTGTTTATGATCAATGACATTGTTTATGGTCAGTGACATTGTTTATAGTCAGTGACATTGTTTATGGTCAATGACATTGTGTATGGTTAGTGACATTGTGTATGATCAGTGACATTGTGTATGGTCAGTGACATTGTGTATGGTTAGTGACATTGTTTATGATCAGTGACATTGTTTCTGGTTAGTGACATTGTGTATGGTTAGTGACATTGTGTATGATCAGTGACATTGTGTATGGTTAGTAACATTGTGTATGGTTAGTGACATTGTTTATGATCAGTGACATGACTACACTCTGCTATAAGAAGTCCTTTCTTCCAAAAACGCCTTTGGAAGCCAAAGCCCCTCTTAGCCCTGAATTATTGTTTGTATTTTACCTTGATTGTGCGAGCTGCCCTGTGCCTTTGCTGAAAATGAAGCAGACCATTGCTTCCTGCCCTCTCTCTCCAAATCCTGCAATACCAAAATCTGCTGTTTCCTGGCAACCTGATCAGAGGTCAGAATTGAAGCTATTTTGTAAACCCAATTAGAGAAGCCACAATTAGCTTCTTTATTATGTCCTAATAGCATTTTTTCTGCCCGTCTTATTTAAAGTGGAACCACTTCAGCATATCTTACAATTTCTGCTAGAATGTTGTGAACTATGCAACATTTGTTTCAGTACAGGTTCTAGAACTCCCCTGCCACTGATCACGACACTAATCAAGAAGCTGAATTCATGTATGGACCAGTCTAGAGAGCATGACTAATACTGTGAACTGTGAGTCTGAAGCTTAATTTTCTTTTGCTTCTACATTTTGTTTGCCTTCTTCTTAATTCAATTGTCTAAATTAAAAAAAAAAAAATCACAGCATCATGTTCTGGAAACGAAGAATTTTTTCAATTTTCTGTCAGTTAAAATCTTTGCCTTTTGCAAAATCTTTGACCCTACCTGAATCTCCTCATCCTTGGAGTCTTCTGTCTCGGCTAAGGAGTCCATAAACTTTGCGAATGTGTTTTAATCAATATAACTATTTATCGATAGCTCTGAAGGAAGAAATGGCAACCCACTCCAGTATTCTTGCCTAGAAAATTCCATGGACAGAGGAGCCTAGAGAGCTACAGTTTATGCAGTCATAAAGAGTTGGACATGACAGAGTGACTAAGCACACACATTTATCTATAGCAGTTTTGATTTACGTATTGGATAGATTAAATAATTTAGCATGGTATTGGGAAAAGAGCATTGAGTCCTTGTCCTGACCTTGACAGTGGCTCATTGCATGGTCTCAAGCAAGACACCTACGCACACTAAGCCTGATTTTCCTCATCTGTAAAACAAGAGGGTTGAACTAGACTAGACAGTACCTAAGGTCCTTTCCAGCATTAACATTTCACAATCCATGACTTCATGTGCATCTAATCAATCAAGACGTTCTAGACAAGTAACCTTACTTTGTAGGTTACACTGACTGTGATCAAAAACTTCTGGCAAAGCTGCCAATGTTCCCTGCCTCCTGGAGTTCACATGCTTATGCAGCCCTCTCCCTTCCAGTGTGGGCTGAACCTTCCGACTGCTTCTAAACAACAGAATACAGCAAAAGTGATGGGATGTCATTTCACGATTAGGTGCAATACTGCAATGCAATCTGACACTAACCACCTGGAGGGACTAGAGTCCACAGATTTAAGGGCACAGACCCCAATGAGATTGCCTACACTTTAGATGTCAGTCACAAGTTTGGGCATCCCCAAGCCACTGGTCCTTCTGAGCAACTGGCTCCAGATCCTAGATTCACAAGATCCTCTCAGGTTCAGCAGTTCAGGAAAGGGCTCTACTTTTACAGTGTTACTGCAAAGCATACAAATGAGGACCAGGCAAATGGAGAGACATACAGAGCAAAGTTGGGGGAGGGTCCCAGATGCAGACTTCTCATGTCCTCTCCCTATAGAATCAGGACACAGCAACCTCTTGGTTCATCAAGGTGTTCACTAACAAGGAAGCGCACTGAGCTTCAGTTGCCAAAGTTTTTACCGGTATCTCATTACCTGTGCTGGTTGATCTAATCATCGGCTGAACTCAGTTTCCAACCCCTTTCTCTCCCTAGAGATTGAGCTGAAAATTCGAACCCTCTAATCTGACTTTCCATCCTGAGTCACCTCATGAACTCAGGTATGTTCGAGGGTCCCACTATGAATAACAAAGACATTCCTATAACTCAGGAAATTCCAAGGCTTTAGAGGTTATGTTCCAGGAAACAGGAACAAAGATCAGACAGAGTATTATACATTAGGTTACAAAAGATTGTGACTTTCATCTTGCTAGCAGAACAACTCTATTACTGGGTTTTTAAAAAAGAATTTATTTAGCTGTACTGGGTGTTAGTTGCAGCGCACGGGATCTATGACCTTCACCGTCGCATGAAGGATCCTTTTTTATTTTTAGTTGTGGCAGGCAGTATCTTTAGTTGGGGCATGCAAACTCTTTGTTGCAGCATGTGGGATCTAGTTCCCTGACCAGGGATTGAACCTAGGCCCCCTGCATTGGGAATGCAAAATCTTAGCCACTGGACCACCAGGGAATTCCCTATTACTGATTTTAACAAAGCAAATGGCAAAGTACTGAGGGAGGCGTTGGTCCAATAACCCTTGAAGAACTGAATCCAAACTATTCAGTTCAGTTCAGTTCAGTCGCTCAGTTGTGTCCGACTCTTTGCGACCCCATGAGTTGCAGCACACCAGGCCTCCCTGTCCATCACCAACTCCCAGAGTTCACCCAAATTCATGTCCATCGAGTTGGTGATGCCATCCAGCCATCTCATCCTCTGTCGTCCCCTTCTCCTCCTGCCCCTAATCCCTCCCAGCATCAGAGTCTTTTCCAATGAGTCAGCTCTTCACATGAGGTGGCCAAAGTATTGGAGTTTCAGCTTCAACATCAGTCCTTCCAAAGAACACACAGGGTTGATCTCCTTCAGAATGGACTGGTTGGATCTCCTGGCAGTCCAAGGGACTCTCAAGAGTCTTCTCCAACACCACAGTTCAAAGCATCAATTCTTCGGCGCTCAGCTTTCTTCACAGTCCAGCTCTCACATCCATAGATGACTACTGGAAAAACCATAGCCTTGACTAGATGGACCTTTGTTGGCAAAGTAATGTCTCTGCTTTTCAATATGCTATCTAGGTTGGTCCTAACTTTCCTTCCAAGGAGCAAGCATCTTTTAATTTCATGGCTGCAATCACCATCTGCAGTGATTTTGGAGCCCCCCAAAATAAAGTCTGACACTGTTTCCACTGTTTCCCCATCTATTTCCCATGAAGTGATGGGACCAGATGCCATGATCTTAGTTCGGGAGTCAGGGCGGCGGCCGAGAAGAGCAACCCCACGTCAAAGGAGTGGTGACTTGCGGGCGCAGGAGGGCGGAGAGGAGCTACTCCACATTCAAGGTCAGGAGGGGCGACTGTGAGGAGATAACCCTCGTTCAAGGTAAGGAGCAGCGGCTGCACTTTGCTGGAGCAGCCCTGAAGAGATACCCCACGTCCAAGGTAAGAGAAACCCAAGTAAGACGGTAGGTGTTATGAGAGGCATCAGAGGGCAGATACACAAACCATAATCACAGAATCCAAATTATTAGAGAAATGCAAATCAAAACTACAGTGAGCCATGGCCATCATCAAAAAGTCTACAGATAATAAATGTAGACTTGGAGAGGGTGTGGAGAAAAGGGAACCCTCCCTACAGTGTTGAGAGGGATGTAAATTGGTGCAGCCATTATGGAAAATAGTATGGAGGTTCCTTAAGAAACTAAAAATAGAGCTACCATATGATAAAGCAATCCCACTCCTGGAAGTATATCTGGAAAAGACTATAACTCTAATTCGGAAGGATACGTGCACCTCAATGTTCACAGCAGCATCATTCACAATATTCAAGACATGGAAACAATTCAAGTGCCCATCAACATACGACTGGTTTAAGAAAATGTGTACATATGAATATAATGAAATATTACTTGCCCATACAAGAGAAGGAAATAATGCTGTTTGCAGCAACATGGACAGGTCTAGAGAGTATCATACTAACTAAAGCAAATCAGACAGAGTTGGACAAATACTATATGATATCACTTACATGTGAACTCTAAAAAATAATATAACTGAACTTATTTACAAACAGAAACAGACAGACTCGCAGACATAGAAAACAAACTTATGGTTACAAAAAGGGAAAGAGGGGAAGAGATAAACTAGGAGTATGGGACTGGCAGATACATACTACCGTATATGAAATAAACCATGAGGATTTACCATATAGCACAGGGTACTATATTCAGTAACAACCTACAATGGAAAAGAATAAGAAGAAATAATAGACAGAAATAGATATATGATCATAATCATGTTGCTGCACCTGAAATTAACGCAAAATCGTAGGTCAGTTATACTTCAGTTTTTTAGAAAAGCCCAAAAGAACAACGACCATGTGTGTGAGGCTGGAACCTGATGCCTCCCCAGTTGAGCCTTCAGATAACACCCTGATTTCTGCCTTGTAAGAAATTCTGAAGCAGAGGACCAGTTAAGTCCATCAGAGATTCCAGACTCTCAGTAACTATGACATAATAAATATGCATTGCTTTAATTTGCTAAATTTGGGGATAACTTGTTACATAAATGCACATAATTAATACACTGACTATGCTGTGACTAAAAGACAGTGATGCCCTGGACACAGAGAACCTAGAGGATTAAAGCAAACAAATGGATTCCTGAATAATAATGGTAAACGAAAAAAAAAAATAGATGAATCAGCTTAAGTAGAAAACTACTGGCATGAAAAAGTTAAATGACTTCCCTTAGATCAAACAGGAAGTACCCCAGTGGCCAGAGTCCAGAATCGGTGCCTTAAAGCACTAACACTTCCAATAAAAACTCAGACTGCAAAAAACAAGACAACTGTCCAAGGTCCCTTACTAGCAAAACATTTCTCCTCCTCAAGTTTTTAATTACAGTTTACTTATATGCCCTTGTTTTTAAAAAGGATACTGCGTGTCTCAATATTCCTACAATATCCTGTAATAAAATAAAATCAAGTGAGGAAATCAGAATGAAGATACAATCAGGGTAGAAAAAGTAGGAAGAGGCTAGGAGGGCTTATTCACTGGGTAGAGCCACTGGGAGTCACAAATTCTGAACTCAAGATTCTAGAATGGAAAAAAAAAACTGATCAGTTACATGATGCACAGGACTGTCAGAAATGTAAGGCTACCTGTTGCACAGGAAAAGAACAACTGTTCCCAGTTAAAACCAGAGAAAAACTTTTTCCTGCAAGCTCTCACAAAGGAAATAGTGTGTGATATAGTCATCAACAGCCACAGAAACATCTATAGGAACTAAAATAATGTTATCCAGCTCCCTGCTGATGGCTCAACACAGGCACAGATTTTATAGTAACTAGAAAAATGAATCAATGTCTAGCTTCTCTCTCTTTTTTCCTTTTTTTTTTTTCCCTTTTTCAATACATTTTTTTTTATTCCTCCTACTCTAATACCTGCTCTTTGGTATTTGAACATTAGTGAAAAAGCTATAAAATCTTGGGCTGAAAATGAAAACCTAGTACAAAGTCGTTTTGACAATTACTGTCAAAAAGAGGAGGAGGAGGAAGAAAAGGAGGATGTTCGTAAACAACATTTACTTATTCCCTAAATAAATCAACTGCTTCTTTCCTTCTGACAAACTAACCCTCCTCCACAGCTACTGACCCCAACGCCGCCCTCCCACTAGTCAGAATTTCAATGTTCTGTTAGAACACATTAGATTCCAATAGGTAGATGTTCTTCTTCTGCAGCTGAAATATGATACTTTGTAATCTCTTTGCTGTAAAAACTAAATCCCACAACAGCCCAGCTGGGAATGCCCTGCCTGTATAACTACCTAAAGCCTCTGGTAGACCTATTAGAATGCTCATTATTTCCTGGACCCCAATGACCTTATAAATGAGCTATTATGGGATTATGGAAAACTATTAAAAATAATATCAGGAAGCCAAAGGATATAAAACAAAGACATGAGTAATTGCTTTGGTCTGTGATCATTAAATGTTTGGCAGCCGTAAAAGGCCAAGCTCTTTAAATGAGGCAGGATGAGGCAAAAGGCTGTACAACTCTTCCCAGAATGTCCTCTGGCAGATCAATGCCAATGGTTAGTCATCTGGTTTTCATGTGATTATGAGAACAGACAAGTGATGAGACTTCTCTGTCAGTCAAGCAGGTAGGACTCTGCGCTTTTACTGCTGTGCATGCATGCTTGCCAGGCCGCCTCAGTTGTGTCCAACTCTTTGCTACACTATGGACTGTAGCCTGCCAGGCTCCTTTGTCCATGGGATTCTCCAAGCAGGAATACTGGAGAGTATTCAAGAGTGGGTTGCCATTCCTGACCCAGGGATTGAACCTGTATCTCTTACATCTCCCACATTGGCAGGTGGGTTCTTTGAAACTAGCACCATCTGAGAAGCCCACTGCTATGAACTGGATTCAATCTCTAGTTGAGGAACTAAGATCCTACGAGCTGCAGCCATAGCCAGGGGAAAAAATTAAAAGAGTAAACAAGTAATTCTCAAAGTTAAGGACAATTTCCTTCTCCTACCCCCACCCACAAGATGGGGACTTCTCAAAATTTGGAGACATGAACTATGTAATTTGAAATCACATTATAATGTTGTAATATAATTTTATATTGGGAAAAAGGAAAGTTTTTCCTTTTCTATATATTTTTGATACATCTGAAAATAATGTTCAATAAGGTCTTCTTGGCTGCAGAGAATACAAAGAAGCAGCGTTTGTCAAAGTCTTAAGAAAGCAGGAGACGGGGTCATGCCTCGCTATAGACTTACCCTGTAAATCAGGACAGGATATGAGATTTCCATCGTTATCAAAGAGGACACAGACTTAAAAGTTGAGAAAGCTTGTGCCAGACAGTGGACCATGTCTCACTCATCTTCCTCTGCCCGGCACTTATGATTCTATTTACACAAACCTACAGGACAAAAAAAAAAAAACAAAAAAAATCCAACATATCATGATAGAATGCATCTTGGTTGCCTAGAGCAAGGGGCATGAGGAGTGGGGATTGACTGGGAAGGGGCACAAGGGAATCTCTGGGGGTGAAGAAAATGTTCAGTACCTTTCTTACTTTAATTAAAAAATATTTCACTGGGACTTCCCTGGTGGTCCAGTGGCTATGACTTCATACTGCCAATGCAGGCGACCCAGGTTCAATCCCTGGTCTGCAACTAAAGATGCCACATGTTGCAACTAGAAAAAAAAAAGATCCTGCATACTCCAACTAACATCTGGCCAAATAAATAAATGAACAAACAAAAATACCTCACTGATCAAAAATGCTAACCATCAGCTGACAATGCAGAGTTGCCACAAACTTTCAATTTACAGAAAAAATGCAGTCTGTGAAGCACAATAAAGCAAAGTCCAATAAAACAAGGTATTCCTCTACCATGTTTTTTTAATCCATTCATTTATCAGTAAGGCTTCCCTGGTGACTTACATGGTAAAGAATCTGGCAGCAAAGCAGGAGACCCGGGTTTGATCCCTGGGTCAGGAAGATTGCCTGGAGAAGGGCATGGCAACCCAATCAGGTATTACTGCCTGGAGAACCCCATGGAATGAGGAGCGTGGCGAGCTACAATCCATGGGGTCACAAAGAGGACATACTGAGCAACTAACAACACTTCATCAGTAGATACCAGTATTCCTTATCTTGGCTATTGTTTAAAAAAAAAATAGCTGCAAAAACCATGGGAGAGGATATATCATTTTGAACTAGTATTTTCATTTTATTTGGCTGAGCAGTCAGAAGTGAAATTGCTGAATTATAGGATAGTTCTATATTTAATTATTTGAGGAACCTCCATACTGGTTTTCATAGTGGCTGCCTCAAGTTACATTCCCACCAACAGTGCAGTAGAGTTCACTTTTCTCCATATCCTCACCAACACTTATCGTTTCTTCTCTTTTTGATGACAGCTATTCTGACAGGTTGGAGAAGGCAATGGCACCCCACTCTAGTACTCTTGCCTGGAAAATCCCAGGTGTGAGGTGACATCACATGGTGGTTTTGATTCATATTTCTCTGATGGTTAGTGATGTTGAGTATCTTTTCCTGTACCTATAGGCCATCTATGGGCAGGGAAGCCTAGCATGCTTCCATGGGGTCGAAAAGAGTTGGACCGAGCTGAACTGAACTGATGTCTTCTTTGGGCAAAAATAAAAGCCTAATCATTTACTCTGCCCATTTTTTAATTGGATTTTTTTTTTTTTTGCTATTGAGTTGTATGAATTCTTTATATACTATTTTTGCTATTGAATTGTATGAACTCTTTATATACTTGGAATATTAACCCCTTATCAGATGTATGAACAGCAAACTGGTTCAAAATAGGGAAAGGAGTACATCAAGGTTCTATATTGTCACCCTGTTTATTTAACTTATATGCAGAGTACATCATATGACATGCCAGGCTGGATGAAACAAAACCTGAAATTAAGATTGCCAGGAGAAATATCAATAACCTCAGATGTGCAGATGTTGCTGCTGCTGCTGCTGCTAGGTCGCTTCAGTCTTGTCCAATTCTGTGCGACCCCAGAGATGGCAGCCCACCAGGCTCCCCCGTCCCTGGGATTCTCCAGGCAAGAACACTGGAGTGGGTTGCCATTTCCTTCTCCAATGCATGAAAATGAAAAATGAAAGTGAAGTCACTCAGTCGTGTCCGACTCCTTGCGATCCCATGGACTGCAGCCTTCCAGGCTCCTCCGTCCATGGGATTTGCCAGGCAAGAATACTGGAGTGGGTTGCGATTGCCTTCTCCGATATGCAGATGACACCACTCTTATAGCAGAAAGCAAAGAGCCTCTTGATGAAAGTGAAAGAGGAGAATGAAAAATCTGGCTTAAAACTCAATATTCAAAAACAAAGCTCATGGCGTCCAGTCCCATCAATTCATGCATTTAAATGGGGAGACAATGGAGACAGTGACAGACATTATTTTCTTGGGTTCCAAAATCACTGCAGACATGACTGCAGGCATGAAATCGAAAGATGCTTGCTCCTTGGAAGAAAAGCTACAACAAACCTAGACAGTGTATTAAAAAGCAGAGACATTACTTTACAAAGGTCCATCTAATCAAAGCTATGGTTTTTCCAGTAGTCGTGCGTGCATGGATGTGAGAGTTTGACCATAAGGAAGGCTGTTGTTGTTGTTGTTGTTCAGTCGCTCAGTCATGTCCAACTCTTTGTGACCCCATGGACTGCATCACACCAGGCTTCCCTGTCCTTCACCATCTCCCGGAGCTTGCTCAAACTCATGTCCATTGAGTTGGTGATGCCATCCAATCATCTCATCCTCTGTCATCCCCTTCTCCTCCCATCTTCAATCTTTCCCAGCATCAGGGTCTTTTCAAATGAGTCAGTTCTTCGCATCAGGTGGCCAAAGTACTGGTACTTCAGCTTCAGCATCACTCCTTCCAATGAATATTCAGGACTGATTTCCTTTAGAATGGACTGGTTGGATCTCCTTGCAGTCCAAGTGACTCTCAAGAGTCTTCTCCAAAACCACAGTTCAAAAGCATCAATTCTTCGGTGCTCAGCTTTCTTTATAGTTCAACTCTCACATCCATCCTTGACTGCTGGAAAAACCAAAGCCTTGACTAGATGGACCTTGTTGGCAAAGTAATGTCTCTGCTTTTTAATATGCTGTCAAGGTTGGTCCTAACTTTTCTTCCAAGGAGCAAGCATCTTTTAATGTCATGGCTGTAGTCACCATCTGCAGTGGTTTTAGAGCCCCCCCCCAAAAGTCTGCCTCTGTTTCCACTGTTTCCCTATGTACTTGCTATAAAATGATGGGACTAGATGCCATAATCTTAGTTTTCTGAATGTTGAGTTTTAAGCTAACTTTTTCACTCTCCACTTTCATTTTCATCAAGAGGCTCTTTAGTTCTTTTTCGTTTTCTGCCATAAGGGTGGTGTCATCTGCACATCTGAGGTTATTGGTATTTCTCCTGGCAATCTTGATCCCGTCTTGTGCTTCTTCCAGCCCAGTGTTTCTCATGATGTACTGTGCATACAAGTTAAATAAGCAGGGTGACAATATACAGCCTTGATGTACTCCTTTCTCTATTTGGAACCAGTCTATTGTTCCATGTCCAGTTCTAACTGTTGCTTTTTGTCCTGCATATAGATTTCTCAAGAGGCAGGTCAGGTGGTATGGTATTCCCATCTCTCAGAATTTTCCACAGTTTGTTGTGATCCACACAGTCAAAGGCTTTGGCATAGTCAATAAAGCAGAAATAGATGTTTTTCTGGAACTCTCTTCCTTTTTCAATGATCCAGCAGGTATTGGCAATTTGATCTCTGGTTCCTCTGCCTTTTCCAAACCCAGCTTGAACATTTGCAAGTTCACGATTCACGTATCGTTGAAGCCTGGCTTGGAGAATTTTGAGCATTACTTTACCAGCATGTGAGATGAGTGCAATTGTGTGGTAGTTTGAGCATTCTTGGGCATTGCCTTTCTTTGGGATTAGGAATGAAAACTGACCTTTTCCAGTCCTGTGGCCACTGCTGAGTTTTCCAAGTTTGCTGGCATATTGAGTGCCGCACTTTCACAGCATCATCTTTCAGGATTTGAAATAGCTCAACTGGAATTCCATCACCTCCACTAGCTTTGTTCATAGTGATGCTTCCTAAGGCCCACTTGACTTCACATTCCAGGATGCCTGGCTCTAGGTGAGTGATCACAGCTTCGTGATTATCTGGGTCGTGAAGATCTTTTTGATATAGTTCTGTGTATTCTCGCCACCTCTTCTTAATATCTTGTTTCTGATGCTGCAGTCCATGGGGTTGCAGAGTCAGACACGACTTAGCTGCTGAACAGCAAGAACAGATGTATGATTTGCAAAGATTTTCTCCCACTGGATAGTTTGCCTTTTCATTCTGTAGATGCTTTCCTTTGCTGTGGGTCTTCCCTGATAGCTCAGTTGGTAAAGAATCCCTGCAATGCACAAGACCCCAGTTCAATTCCTGAGTCGGGAAGATTCACTGAAGAAGGGATAGGCCCCAGTATTCTTGGGCTTCCCTTGTGGCTCAGCTGGTGAAGAATCCGCCTGCAATGCAGGAGACCTGGGTTGGGAAGATCCCCTGGAGAAGGGAAAGGCTACCCACTACAGTATTCTGGCCTGGAGAATTCTGGACACGACTGAGCAACTTTCACTTTCACTTTCCTCTGCTGTGTAGAAACTTTGCAGTTTGATGTAGTCCCACTTTTTTCCCCCCTGCTTTTGTTGTGCTTGCTTTTGGTGTCAAATCCAAAAATCATTGCCAAGACTGATGTCACAAGAGCTTAATTCTCTGTTTTCTTCTAGATACTTTATGATGTCAGGTCAAATTTATTTCTTAATTAGTATAAACACACGCTTGCTTTTTTGTTTCAGGGTGTTTTTCCCCTTTTTACTTACAACACCTACTTCCCCTAAAGTTATATTTAGAAAACTTTTTTGGCAGTTCTCTCTTTCCTACTTGAGCATAAGACTAATGAAGGCAGGAAACCTGTGGATCTTGATCAGCAGTGTTTCCCAGGCGTATGCACTTAGTACAAATGAGTGTGAAATAAATGCTTAAAAGCTAAACATTACGAAAACATTATAAACCAAATGTATCTTATGTAGTTATAAACTTGCCAATGCTGTTATATCTTTGTCCTGACTTTTTGGTGTTCTGAAACAACTTTTAATTTTTATGTTTTAAAATCATTTCTAAGAAGTTATACCATTTTGGAGAGAAAATCAGTTTTAAAGTACAGTATTTTTATATGAAATTTCAGAAAATATTCTCTATCTTGATTGTGGCAGCGCTTGCATGAGCCTGTACATTTGACATAACTCATCAAAACGTGTGCACTCTGGGACTCCTCTGGTGGTCCAGTGGCTAAGACTCCTCACTCCCAATGCAGGGGCCCAGATTCGATCCCTGGTTAGGGAACTAAATCCTGCATGCTGCNGCTTCGTGATTATCTGGGTCGTGAAGATCTTTTTGATATAGTTCTGTGTATTCTCGCCACCTCTTCTTAATATCTTGTTTCTGATGCTGCAGTCCATGGGGTTGCAGAGTCAGACACGACTTAGCTGCTGAACAGCAAGAACAGATGTATGATTTGCAAAGATTTTCTCCCACTGGATAGTTTGCCTTTTCATTCTGTAGATGCTTTCCTTTGCTGTGGGTCTTCCCTGATAGCTCAGTTGGTAAAGAATCCCTGCAATGCACAAGACCCCAGTTCAATTCCTGAGTCGGGAAGATTCACTGAAGAAGGGATAGGCCCCAGTATTCTTGGGCTTCCCTTGTGGCTCAGCTGGTGAAGAATCCGCCTGCAATGCAGGAGACCTGGGTTGGGAAGATCCCCTGGAGAAGGGAAAGGCTACCCACTACAGTATTCTGGCCTGGAGAATTCTGGACACGACTGAGCAACTTTCACTTTCACTTTCCTCTGCTGTGTAGAAACTTTGCAGTTTGATGTAGTCCCACTTTTTTCCCCCCTGCTTTTGTTGTGCTTGCTTTTGGTGTCAAATCCAAAAATCATTGCCAAGACTGATGTCACAAGAGCTTAATTCTCTGTTTTCTTCTAGATACTTTATGATGTCAGGTCAAATTTATTTCTTAATTAGTATAAACACACGCTTGCTTTTTTGTTTCAGGGTGTTTTTCCCCTTTTTACTTACAACACCTACTTCCCCTAAAGTTATATTTAGAAAACTTTTTTGGCAGTTCTCTCTTTCCTACTTGAGCATAAGACTAATGAAGGCAGGAAACCTGTGGATCTTGATCAGCAGTGTTTCCCAGGCGTATGCACTTAGTACAAATGAGTGTGAAATAAATGCTTAAAAGCTAAACATTACGAAAACATTATAAACCAAATGTATCTTATGTAGTTATAAACTTGCCAATGCTGTTATATCTTTGTCCTGACTTTTTGGTGTTCTGAAACAACTTTTAATTTTTATGTTTTAAAATCATTTCTAAGAAGTTATACCATTTTGGAGAGAAAATCAGTTTTAAAGTACAGTATTTTTATATGAAATTTCAGAAAATATTCTCTATCTTGATTGTGGCAGCGCTTGCATGAGCCTGTACATTTGACATAACTCATCAAAACGTGTGCACTCTGGGACTCCTCTGGTGGTCCAGTGGCTAAGACTCCTCACTCCCAATGCAGGGGCCCAGATTCGATCCCTGGTTAGGGAACTAAATCCTGCATGCTGCAATGAAGGACCTGGAGGAGCCAAATAAATAAAATTAAATGTTTTTAAAATGTGTGCACTTATCAACCTGCCTGACTTCATACTATACTACAAAGCTACAATCATCAAGACAGTATGGTACTGGCACAAAGACAGAAATATAGATCAGTGGAACAAAATAGAAAGCCCAGAGATAAATCCACGCACCTATGGACACCTTATCTTTGACAAAAGAGGCAAAAATATACAATGGAGAAAAGACAATCTCTTCAGCAAGTGGTGCTGGGAAAACCGGTCAACTACCTGGAAAAAAATGAAATTAGAACACTTTCTAACACCACACACAAAAGTAAACTCAAAATGGATTAAAGATTTAAATGTAAGACCAAAAACTATGAAACTCCTAGAGGAAAACATAGGCAGAACACTCTCTGACATAAATCACAGCAAGACCCTTTATGACCCACCTCCCAGAGTAACGGAAATAAAAACAAAAATAAACAAATGGAACCTAATTAAACTAAAAAGCTTTTGTATCATGAAAGAAACTATAAGCAAGGTGAAAAGGCAGCCTTCACAAAGGAAGAAAATAATAGCAAATGAAACAACTGACAAAGAATTAGTCTCCAAAATATACAAGCAACTCATGCAGCTCAATACCAGAAAAATAAACAACCCAATCAAAAAAGGGGCCAAAGAACTAAACAGACATTTCTCCAAAGAAGACATACAGATGGCTGGCAAACACGTGGAAAGATGCTCAACGTCACTCATTATCAGAGAAGTGCAAATCAAAACCACGATGAGGTACCATTTCAGAATGGCTGCCATCAAAAAGTCTAGAAACATTAAATTCTGGTGAAGGAGAGGAGAAAAGGGAACCCTCTTATACTGTTGATGGGAATGCAAACTAGTAGAGCCCTATGGAGAACAGTGTGGAGATTCCTTAAAAAACTGGAAATAGAACTGCCATACGACCCAGCAGTCCCACTGCTGGGCATACACACTGGGGAAACCAGAACCGAAAGAGACATTGCAGCACTGTTTACAATAGCTAGGATATGGAACAATCTAGATGTCCATCAGCAGACGAATGGACAGCGAAGTTGTGGCACATATACACAGTGGAATATTTCTCAGCTATTAAAAATACATTTGAGTCAGTTCTAATGAGGTGGATGAAACTGGAGCCTACTATACAGAGTGAAGTAAATCAGAAAGAGAAACACCAAAACAGTATATTAATGCATATATATGGAATTTAGAAAGACAGTAACAATGATCCCATATGCAAGACAGCAAAAGAGACACAGACTTTTGGACTATGTGGGAGAAAGCAAGGGTGGGACGATATGAGAGAATAGCACTGAAACACATATATTACCATATGTCAAACAGATGACTAGTGCAAGTTCAATGCATGAAGCAGGGCACTCAAAATTGGTGCTCTGGGACAACCTGGAGAGATGAAGGGAGGAGGGAGGTGCCAGGGAGGTTCATGATGGGGGACACGTGTACACCCATGACTGATTCATGTCGAGGTATGGCAAAACCACCACAATGTTGTAAAGTAATTAGACTCCAATTACATAAATAAATAAAATTTTTAAAAATCTAAATAAAATATAAGTTACTTGAATCTAGGTAAAATGATGTTATATCATAAAAGTTTTCACTTGTTTCAAGATTTGTTTAGCATTTGGAAATAAAATCATGCTATCATATTTAAATTTTTAAAAATGTGTGCACTTTACCACATGCAAATCATACCTCTACAAAGCTGATTTTAAAAGAAAACTTAGTAGGTTCAAAACAGAACTCTTGATTCTTTTTACCCTAACCTTCCTCCCAATGTTCCCCATCTCAGGAAATGTCTTCATTCTTTCATTTGTTTGGATTTTGCTGACATCTTTGACCTCTCTCTGTATTTTATCTGTATTTTCTTTGGTTTCTTCTACACTGGAAGGATATCCAAAATCTGATCCCTTCTGGCTATCTTCCCGTCTTCCACCCTGGTCCTAGCCCCTACCATCTCTTGCCTGATGTGAGAACCTCCTAACTGGTCTCCATGCTTCCATCCCCTGCCCTCACTCCACTTCTGCCAGATCTTATAACTATGACTATTCTCTTCCCTGAAAAGACGACAGTAGCTTCCTGGAGCTTCCCTGTAGCCACAATGATCCATTTACAATATAGCAGCTCACATGACTTCCTATCTCAAAACTCCCCAGTAGTTTCCTTTAAAAATAAAATTATCTATTTAACAAGGATGACATTAAAACAGTTCCTGACTTTTCCACCCACCTCACTAAATCCTCTCCCATTCAATTTCCACACAGCAGCCAGTGACCTTTTCAAATCAGAACATGTTACTTCCTGCTGAAAAGACTACAGTAGCTTCCTGGAGCCCTTAGAATAAAATCCAGTCTCGTTCCCATGGTCCAGAAGAGTCTACGTGATCTTTCCTCAACTTGTCACTGTCCTTCTCACTATCACCCGCCCACCTGGATTTCTGTCAGAAGCACCGAGTTCCTTCTGGCCCCAGCCCGTTTGCATTTGCAGTTCTCTTGCCTGCCATTCTCTCGCTTGCATCCTTCGCTTGGCTAGCACAGTCTTGCCTTTCAGGTCATGACTCAACCTCACTTCCCCGCTGCCACCCAGACCCAGCTGAACTGTTCCATCCCAATTACACTTCACATGCATCTTGTCACACTCTATGTGTCATTGCCGTCTAAGGTTACCTTGTCTCCTTATCTGTATGTTTACTATCTTACCTCACCTTTCTGCCTTGTTCCCCATGGCCTTGTGATTAGAACAGTAACTGCTATATAGGGAATGCGCACTAAACAGTTATTATATAAATAGAGGAAAATTTACTTTTAATTAGAAAGAGGTGGAGACATAAGTTTACAAGCATTTTAAACATGAAACTAGTTAACCAGTTTCTACCAATGAGGAACTATTTTATATTCCAATATGTGACCCTTTGACCTTAAAATATCCACACTTAAATTCAATAACATCTTTAAGAAAGTATCCTAAAGTTTTTTTAAAAAAATAAAAGCTATATACACTAAATGTTTCTATATCACCTATAATGTAAATAAAAAGTTAGAAACAACTGAAATGGCCAATACTTGGTAAATGAGTAGATAAATTATAGACATTTCACATTATAACTACCAACCTTCTATACCATCAAGAAAAAAAATGTTTCTGATATGTTTTGCTAAAAACAGCCGAATAAAACTTTCTGTACTTTGTTTTCTGTTTACAAGTATGTAAAATGTGAGTGCAGTACACAAGGAACTGAAGAGGTGAAACTACTGTATTTGAATAACAGAAATGAAGATAGTTTATGTTTCCAAACTTTTCTTTAAGGTTGAATGAATAAGTTTTATGAGAAAATTTTTATACAAAATAAAATCATGTGTACTCTCAGATCCTCTGGGACTGTTCAGTAATAGATACTTGAAGACAGGGCTTCCAAACTTGCTGGGATCCAAGAATTTCTCAGCATTCTTGTTAAGGAAGATACCTAGGACCCATCCCAGGTCCACTGACTCCAAATTGCCAGAGGAGGTACCCAGGAACTCTTATTTTTAACAAGCACCAATGATCTGATCACCACTAATTTAGGGCAGCAAATGACATCATTGTGACCTGAAAGATTAAATGTCATTTTCAGCCCTCCAATTGGTTTTGCTCCTATCCTTAAGTATATGTTTCTCATTCCTCTGAATTCCCTCTTATTAAAGAACCTCAGTGAACCATCTTAATTAGCTTCTCAACCTACTTTTTGAGAGCTCGCAAAGCAGCAATGTTCCCAAGCAATACGTGGTAATAGAAAAGAAATGTGGAGGCTGACTTGGAGTCCTCAGTGAATTACAGGTAGAAAGCAGACCACCATATTGTTTGTGAGATCTGACAACAAAGAAAAGGAAGCTATTTTTTTTTTAAGGTATTAAGTGATTGTGATGGTAGTTTAAGGAGAGGGTAATAACACAAGGAGGAAAGAGAGAGGAACACAAAATAGACCTTCCTTTGTGCCCTTGTTTCTCGTTTCCTCCCCACCCCTGGCGCAGGGTAAGGGTGAGAGGCCCAGGTGGTGCAGATCCTATCCAAGGACCCAGCTCAAGTTTTACTAGGCTAAATGCTGGGAAGATGTTCCCAAGGGGGAAGGTGGGTGTTCATATCCTCATTCTCAACATGTGACAGTCTGGGAGGGTGTCTCAAGAGCTTGTCAAGTGAACTATGGATGTATAACGGTGCAGTCAGGAGAAAGAGCCAAGGACAGGGACTTTCCTGGTGGCACAGTGGATAAGAAACCACCTGCCAATGCAGGGGACTTGAGTTTGATTCCTAGTCCTGGAAGACTCCACACTCCGTGGGGCACCTATTAAAGCCCTCAGACCCTAGAGCCCATGCTCTGCGACCAGAGAAGCCACCACAATGAGAAGTCCTCAAACTGCAACTAGAGAATAGTCCCCATTTGCTGTAACTACAAAAATCCCAAGAGTAGCAACCAAGACACAGCGCAGCCAAAAAAAAAGAAAGAAAAAAACAAAGGCCCAAACAAGTCAAATGGCTCAGAGGCCAGGTCCTTGAATGGAGCAGACTCTCTTTCTTAGATAATAGCCTAATTCTGATGGTGACGGCAGCAGAGTTCCTAAATGCTCTTTGCTGGACTGAATAAGAGCCTCCTCCTACTGTTCACAGTGCTGGTCCCACCTGTAAGATTAGGTCCCTGTCTGCCAGGTTTCACATTTAACCCTGCAAGTTCCAACTCAGTGTCAGAGTCCAGCCTAGAACATTATTAGCTCAGTTAGAGATTCCAACGTGAGCTTTCCTCCACCAGCCTCCTCCCTCACCTCCTGCTCTCTGAGATGACATCCCAGAACTTAAAACTATTTCTTAGTTCTGCCAAATATTGCCCCAACTCACCAGACAAAACATCCTCTGATAACAGTGTTGTGGCCCAGTTTGCCAAGCCCCTTGAGATAGTGGATTTCTGACCACTCATTTCTCAGGGCAGTTTCTCCTAAGCCCTTTATCCTTCATCCCAGCCCCTAACTCTATACTTGGGTCAACCTAAGAGATGACCAGTACACGAAGGATATCTGATTGAGGCTCAAGGACTTTAGTTACCAGCATGCACTTGACATTTTGTAACAGGGCAACAATACAGAAACTTTCAAAGAGGTAACAATTTCTTAATTCCTTCAGAGACAACAAAGTTCAGAATTTGAGCAGAAAGGCAAGAATCCAGTTCTTTAAAACCGTTTCTCAGGGTGTAGAGAAAGAGGAACCCTCCTATATTGTTAGTGGGAATGTAAGTTGGTGCAGCCAACTGGAAAACAGTATGACGGTTTCTCAAAAAATTTAAAAAAAAGAGTTGCCATATGATCCTGCAATCTCACTCCCAGACATATACCGGGAGAAAACCATACTTAGAAGAGACACATGCACTCCAATGTTCATAGCAGCACTGTTTACAATAGCCAAGACGTGGGAACAACCTAAGTGTCCATTGACAGATGAACGGATAAAGAAGATAGGACCCAGGAGAGGTAGGCGATATATATATATACCTACGGCTGACTCATGTTGAGGTTTGACAGAAAACAACAAAATTCTGTAAAGCAATTATCCTTCAATTAAAAAATAAATTAATTTTAAAAAGAAGATAGGACACATATATACAGTGAAATACTACACAGAAATTTTAAAAGAATGAAATAATGCCATTTGCAGCAACATGGTTGGACCTAGAGATTATCACACTAATTAAGTCAGGAGAGAAAGACAAATATCTTATGATATCACTTACTTGTGGAATCTAAAATATTACACTAATGAACCTATTTACAAGATATAAACAGACTCACAGACATACAGAATAGACTAGAGGGTCAGGGAGGAGGTGAGGGGAGGCATGGATTGCCAATTTGGACTTAGCAGATGCAAACTATTGTATATAGGATGGATAAACAACAAGGCCCTATTATATAGCACAGGATATTCAATATCCTATGATAAACCATAATGGAAAAGAATATGAAAAGGAATATATGTATATATGCATATGTATAACTGAATCATTTTGCTGTAGAACAGAAACTAACACAACATCATAAATCAACTCTACTTTAATCATTTTTGTTTAAAAAGTCCCTCCGGCCACTCTCACCTTCTGATACGGCCCATACTCTGTCTGAGGAGTGTGTTGCTGCTGCTGCTAAGTCACTTCAGTCTTGTCCGACTCTGTGCGACCCCATAGACAGCAGCCCACCAGGCTCCCCCATCCCTGGGATTCTCCAGGCAAGAACACTGGAGTGGGGTTGCCATTTCCTTCTCCAATGCATGAAAAGTGAAAAGTGAAGGTGAAATCGCTCAGTCGTGTCCAGCCCTCAGTGACCCCATGGACTGCAGCCGACCAGGCTCCTCTGACCATGGGATTTTCCAGGCAAGAGTACTGGAGTAGGGTACCATTGCCTTCTCCGGTCTGAGGAGTGTGTTTCTCTCTAAATAAATCCATTTCTTAAAAAAAAAAAAAAAGCCCTTCTCACTGGCCTTCTGCTGTCTGAGATGTACCTGAATCAAGCAGATGGGATCTGAACTGCAACTGTTAGTTCAGACCCCACCAGACTCAGAAACATGTCAGGCACCCCTAGTCTTCAGCTCTTGCCATCTCATTTTGTTTGGTAAGTTCTTGACTGTTGACTACCGTTCTGTGCCTCCAATTCTGCCATCTACCCTCTCAGCTTTGTGCATCTTCTTTTCGACAGGCAGGACATTGGCTTTGCTCCTTAACTCCGCCCTCACTTCCTAATCTGGCTCTGCTGCACAACTGTCCACCACACCTATGCCCTCACATGTGCCCCCTCCAGTGGGCATGGGACAATGACCAGAGGATAATCAAGACATTTGAACTGCTGTGTGTGGTGTTTCCATCCAAAGGTTGCCAGCTTTTTTTTTTTTAAGCTTCAGAATCATTTTAGCTTGTTTTTTAGGGTTTGGGACTCCAAATCATGGTGACATTTCAATGAAGCCTAGGAAAATATGAAGCAGTTATTAGTGAGTCATGGACCGTCATTTCTTTTGAAGCCTCTGTAGGCAGGAGTCTCTATTTAGTCTTGAATCAGAACCACTTTCGATCTTGAAGTTTTGTAGATGAGGATCTGCCTGGGGGAATAATTTCCTCCAAACGTCAGACTCCTGTGGCTCACGTGGGTGACAATGCCTCCACCTTCAAGAGCTGACACCCCCATTTCATTTCAATGACTAATAAATGTAAACATCCCTCTACTGTGCATCATGGTCATCTAATCTTGTGTACTGGATATTTGCTCACATCTACTTTGGTAATGCACGATTCTAGCTATCCAAGGCATACATGAGTCAATATGTTTGAAAAGAATCACAAATCCAAAATCAAAAGTATTTATTTATCAAAAAAAGTAGGATGACCTATTTCGCACAAATGAAAATCACATTTTTGGGCCAGTGCCTGAAAGCAAGAGAAAAGAAAAATTCTAGAATAGTTAACTGATGAGAAAATCTGAGTTCTAACAATACTATGAACTTGAGTACACAATTAAGCAATCTAAAAATATCAGCTTCCTCATAGACTGTGCCATGGAAGAAGGAATGGGGAAACACATAAACAGAGAAAAGCCAACCCTATACAATGTCTAAGGAATAGCTGTGGAGTTTATTTACAGTGAAGATTTTCAGAGGTTCTGATTTGGTAGATTTTGGATAAGGCCTAAGAAATGTCATTTTTAACAAATGCTCCAGATTCTTCAGATGCAAGTTTCTGGCCCTACTTCTGAGACATGCTGATCCATAGCAACAAGAGATGGGGGCAGATCATGCCTAGCTGTCCCAACACTTAATTGGAACATTGAGATTCAAATAGCCAGCTGCCCTGCTATCAACTCACCATCTCTCACCATCCTTCATTAAAACATCATCTGAATGTGAGATAAAGGGACTATAGGAAGTGAAAGAGCCTGACATTTAAACTTCCTTTGCTTTATGGCAAATCCACTTATATGAAGAGGTGAACTATGAAGTCAAGAATGGGAAAAAAAAGAATGGGGAGTCCCATGATGAGACCTGTTTTCTTATTAGGGGAACAAGATAGCTAACTCTGCTCTCCACCATATGAGGATACAACAAGGTGACCGTCCAGGGGCTTCCCCGGTGGTCCAGTGGCTAAGACTCCATGTTCCCAAGGCAGGGGGCCTAAGTTTGATACCTGATCAGGGAATTAGATCCCACATGCCACAATTAAGAGTTCACATGCTGCAAGCCAAACAAATAAAAATAAGACCAGTGCAGCCAAATATATACTTTTTTTTAAAAAAGGCACTAGCTGAGACTACCTAGGGAGTGAATATAAGAATAAAGACATGGTCAAGGGCTGAGCCCTAGGGCATCACAATGTTAGGAGATCAGGGAAATGAAGAGAGAACAAAAGAAGAGACTAGTTGGGTAGAAGAAAAAATCAGGATGACATACAAGCTGAAAGCCACATGCAGAAAGTATTTTTAAAAGGGTAGAATGACTAACTGTCACAAATGTCCCTGACAAGTCAAATAAGAAGGGAACTAACAACTGGCCATTAGATTTAGCAATGAGTAGCTCCCAGAGACCTTATTAAGAGCATTATTGAAGATGTGGCCAGGGTAAAAGCCTAATTGCAGGGGAATCAAGACAGAATAAGAGAAGAGAAATTAGAGGTAGCAAAGGGGCCAATTCTTTAGGGGAGTTTTACTGTGAAAGGGAGGGGAGAGATGGAGTAGTAACTGGAAGGTCAAGTTATCTCAAATTAATGTGAGGTCAAGAGTTTCTGTTTGTTTTTTCTTTAAGATGGGAAAACTAACTGCATGTATGCATGGTGAGGAGAAATACCAAGTAAAGAGATAACTTTTAATAGAAAGAAATTGCTGGAGTGATTCCTTGAATAGAGGAGGGAAGGAGGGATCTAGTACATAAGCAGAAAGGTTAGCCCTCACTGGGAACTAGAAAATTCTTCAAGAACTGCCCTGGTTGTCCAGTGGTTAAGACTCCCTACTTCCAATTTAGTGGGCATGGGTTTGGTTCCTGGTCAGGGAACTTAAATTTCACATGCCATTCAGCATGGCTAAATAATAAAAAATAAAAAGACCTGGAGAAGGCAATGGCAATCCACTCTAGTACTCTTGCCTGGAAAATCCCATGGACGGAGGAGCCTGGTAGGCTACAGTCCATGGGATCGCAAAGAGTCAGACACGACTGAGCGACTTCACTTCACTATAGTAACTGCAGCTCCTGCTTTTAGCTGATAGGTGTCTTCTCCTGGGGCCCTGCAACCCCATCACAGCCCACCTTGCTCTCAGACCTAGACAGGTTTACTTAGGGCCGTCAGGTGAGGAGTCCTGCTGGCCTCCACGTTGCAGTCACCCCACAAGAATAAGGTTCTAGCAGGCTCTGGGCTCCTGGTTGGGGGAAGGGGACCTGGAGGCTCAGTGTTCCCCTTCTCGCCTCTTGGTCTCCAGGGGTCTGGAAGGTGGTGAGGGCATCAGGGTTGGCTGAGGCTCCCCCAGGGCCTAGGGCCATCTCTTCTACCTGGCCCCATTTCCAGGTGCTGCCATTCTGTGCCTGGTGCTTCTCTGCACTCTGGCCATCTGCACCTAGCTCATAGTTCAGTGACTTTGGGGGAGATGCTGGTTGTGGAGACCTGGGTACTGTTCTCTGCATCTGGTCAATTCCCAGGCAGGAGCTGGCAGGGGTCCAGCCTCTGAGGGTCACCTCCACTGGCTCAGGGATCTTCCCTGAGCAGTAGGGGTGCTGTTGTCACTGCCCAGAAGTTCCGGGGTGCCCTCAGCACAGCTCTGGACCTTCAGCTGCTGACTTGGGTCCTGGGGTCCCTCCTGGCTTGCGCACCACATCTGTGGCTGCAGCCAAGGGGACCTTGGCCACTCATGGCCCCTGTGGGACTGAGGGTATGCGCCCCTGGGCAGGGATGGTGGGGTCCCACCCCAGGGTGGTCACTGTGATGACTCAGGCCTGAGAGGTAGTCCCAGCAGGGCCTAGGGAGAGCTTCCAATCAATGTGCAACCAGCCTTACCTGAGCTGTCCTTGCTGCCAGTTCATGGGGGCCTGGAAAGTCCCCTTCCCCTCTCCATAGGCCACACAGAGTGCAGAGAAGGTCCCTGGTGGGCTGTAAGGGCTGGAGCCCACTGGCCCCTTTCCCTGAAATCCCCACATGGCCTCGGACAAGCCACACCTCGCCCTGAGACTTTGTACTGTCACTCAAAGGAAACGTACCTCCTTGGTTTGTGAGGAGTCTTCAGGAGCCAGTGTGCAGCTGTGCGGGTGCCCAGCACAGTCAGTACTCCTGTTGCTTGTCTGAGAATCTGTAGAAATCCAACCTGACCCTGAATCCTGGGCCATCACTGCCAGAAGGGGAGGTGTAGACTGCATCTGACATTCTCAGGTGACTGGCTGAGTTGATGGAAACCCCTCCTGACCAAGACAGCCGTTATTTAAAAAGCAAGTGTCAGGATGTGGTGGAGGTGTCTTCCGAGCACTTGTGCATCATTGGTGGGAAGGTGAAAGGGTACAGCTACTCTGGCAAAAAGGAGAGTCATCAAAAAGTTAAGCATGGAATCACCATGTGTCCCAGCAATCCCTCTACAGGTACCTTGCCCACAGAAATGAAAGCAGGAGGCTCGAAGAGATGTTTACACACGCGTGTTCACATCAGTGTGATTCACAGCAGCCAAAGAGTGGAGACAACCAAATTGTCTAAAAATGATGGATGAGCAAGTGGTCCTTTTGCATGGTGGAATATTACTTGGCCTTTTAAAAGAGATTCTGACACCTGCTACAACCTGGTTGGACCTTGAGGATGGACATAATGCTTAGTGAAATAAACCAGACCCAGAAGGAGACACTGATCCTACTCACTGGAGGTCCCTAAAGGAGTCAGATCCACAGAGAAAGTAGATGGTGGGGCCAGGGTCTGGCGGAGGGGTTGGGGAGTGTTTCATGGGGACAGAGTCTCTGTTTGGAAAGATGAGAAAGTTCTGGAGATGACGGTGGGGCTGGTTGCACAACAATGTGAATGTGCTTAATGGCATGAGCTGTAGACTCTAAAAATGGTTGAAATGGTGAATTTTGCATTATATATATTTTACCACATTTAAGGAAAAAAATAAATAAATAAAAATAAAAAGACAGAAAATTCATCCAAAGTAACAAAAGAAAGTCAGAGTACATGGGTAGGTACAGGTCAGTGAGTACGTGTGAAACGAGGAGCTTGTAGAAGTCCTCTTCTGATTGGGTCCTCTTTGTCACTGAAGCAATTAGAAGTCAGACCAATAACTGAATGTAGATGGGGAGGTGGAAAAATATTTAAAGTTAGAGAAGAGAGGAGATGGTGTGAAATAATCATTAGAAAAAGAGTAGAGGAAATGAACTTGGAAAATGTACAGTGATTGCAGAGCAGCAGTAAGGTACATTGAGAGTCAGGATCATGAATTTAAAGTAAGAACAATCAGCATGGTTAGTTTTTTGGGGTTTTTGCTTTTGTTTTTTGGCAGTCACATTCAGTTCTCTAATACAGGCAGGAGTAAGTAGAGAACAGGATCTAATCATACTTTAACCATATTATGAACTATCACCCTGCTTATTTAACTTCTATGCAGAGTACATCATGAGAAATGCTGAGCTGGATGAAGCACAAGCTGGAATCAAGATTGCTGGGAGAAATATCTATAACCTCAGATATGCAGATGATACCACCCTTATGGCAGAAACTGATGAAGAACTAAAGAGCTTCTTAATGAAAGAGGAGAGTGAAAAATTTGTCTTAAAGCTCAATATTCAGAAAACTAAGATCATGGCTTCTGGTCCCATCACTTCATGGCCAATAGATGGGGAAACAGTGGAAACAGTGTCAGACTTTATTTTGGGGGGCTACAAAATCACTGCAGATGGTGACTGCATCAAGAAATTAAAAGATGCTTATTCCTTGGAAGGAAAGTTATGACCAACCTAGACAACATATTAAAAAGCAGAGACATTACTTTGCTAACAAAGGTCCATCTAGTCAAGTGTTTGGTTTTTCCAATAGTCATGTATGGATGTGAGAGTTGGACTATAAAGGCAGCTTAGCACCGAAGAACTGATGCTTTTGAACCATGGTGTTGGAGAAGACTTTTGAAAGTCCCTTGGACTTTCCAACCAGTCCATTCTAAAGGAAATAAGTCCTGAATTTTCATTGGAAGGACTGATGCTGAAGCTGAAGCTCCAATACTTTGGCCACCTGATGCGAAGAACTGATTCATTTGAAAAGAGCCTGATGCTGGGAAAGATTGAAGGCAAGAGGAGAAGGGGATGACAGAGGATGAGAAACTCAATGGACACGAGTTTGGGTAAACTCCAGGAGTTGGTGATAGACAGGGAGGCCTGGCATGCTGCACTCCATGGGGTCACAAAGAGTCGGACAAGACTGAGCAACTGAACTGAACTGAACTGAACTGAAACCATAGTTTATCCAGAAGTATGATGAAACACTGGAAGAGGGCATGGCAGTCTACTTCAGTATTCTTGCCTAGAGAATACCACGGACAGAGGAGTCTGGCAGGTCTACAGTCCATAAGGTCTCAAAGAGTCAGACACAACTGAAGTGACTGAGCATGCACAAGCACACACAATAAAGCAAGAAAGGGCGAGAGAGTAGAGGATTTCTACAAGGGAGTAAAGATCATGACTATCCGTGGAATTTCAGCAGAGTTGGGCAGGAAGAGATGTTCTGAGAAGAATGAGGAACAGGAAGAAGCTAGTGTGATCAATGGAGGTAGGTCCCAGTGGGTTCAGAGGATTCTTAACAATAAGGTATCAGAGGCAGTGAGCTGCAAAGACAGGAAGAGATGGCCAGAGACTGGGTTGTTTGAAACAGGTAGAAAAAATTGCAGTCACTGATGATGACATGGTCTACTACATGACTATGAGAGTAAGCAGCTGTGATAGAATGGAAGATAAGATCACTGGGAGAAGAAGAGAGATTAAAGAGAATGTATTGATCATGTTTTTTATTTTCTGTATCTTACAATGCTTTGACATCTTGGGGCATTTCAGCCTGGGGAAGGACTGGTCCTCCCAGGGCTAGCATATTCCCTGAGACAGCAAACAACTTTTTTTTTTTCTTTCTCCAAACGTTAAGCTTTTTATTTTGTATTGGAGTATAGTCAATTAACAATGTTGTGATAGTTTCAGGTGAACAGTGAAGGAACTCAGCCATACATATACATGTACCCATTCTCCAAAACAACTTGTCTTTGAACATGCCTTTGATATGCACACTGACCAATTCAGAGTCCAACCACCTCTTTTTATCAGCCTCTGGTAGTTTGGAACACTAAACCTTGCCGTAAACCATGCCAGAGAAAAGTACAGTGGAACCAGAGATAACCCAGGAGCCCAGAGTCTGCTGAAATTATTCAAGCTATCCAATCCTAAATTTGGTCAACTTGCCTCCCTTGCTTCACCCACTCCATCCTACAAAAAATGCAATAAAGGCTGCAATCACACCTTTCTCTCTGTTCCTTCCATCTCGTAGCTGACCGTGGTGCTTCCCCACGTGACTTCACGTGGAGTGGGGGGAGAGAGGACTGTGTGTCTATGTGTGTGTGGTGTGCCTCTTCCTCTCGGGAACTGTAAGTGATAAACTCTCCTTTCAAAGTAGTTGTCTTTGAATCTGTCATCTTACTGTACCTGATGAAAACAAAATCCTGGATACATTTAAAAGCAGAGCATAAAGAAAATTAGAACACCTGCAAGAGTCATGGGCACCTGGTAAGTATTCAAAGAATTAGAGCTGTTATCATTCTCTGGCTGCCTCATCGGCATTCAACCTCAATAGGCACCAAATCATTTTCTCTCCTCCCACCCCCAAGCTGAGCCTTTCCTGATAGTCCTAATGTTCATTAACGGCCCATCCAGTCATCCCATTGTTGAGTTTGTGTAACAATGTCACCTTTTAACTCTTTTTCCAGGACCTGATTTCCAACATCCAGTCATTGAGTAGTGTCAGTTGTTTGTTTGTTTGTTTGTTTGTTTTCATTTTTGGCAATTTTAAAGTTTCTGTGCATTTCTCTTTTCCATCCTAAAAGTCTCTGCTCTATTTCAGTCCCCAAATCTTATTTTTCTGTAACTACCACTCTATCCTCCTAATAGGCATCACTACCTACCAACTCTCTGCCTTCCAATGTAGTCTCACTATTATTACTAGAATCATTTTCCTGAAACACACCACTGATCAAGTCATTTCTGCAACTCAAGATGGCTCCCAATTGCCCACAGCAATATTTTCAAGTATTTGTAGGGTAGTAGATTTTGATAAATTTCTTCAGGGAACAAAAGAAAGATTGAATGAGATGAGTCTTGGATCTTCCCACTTGGCTTCGATTAGAAAAGATCTGCTTTTATCTGTTCTCGTATTAGGATTCTTGAAAGATATCCATTGTAAAAAATCAATTTCACTAGTTTACCGGTCTGGGTCCAATCAAGAGAGAGAAACCATACAGTAATTTGAACAAGAAAACTTTAATATCAAGATTGAATACAGTAGCAGATTGGAACAATGAGAGGTTGGCTAGTAAGCAGTAAAGAGAACTCTAAAGAATACAGAAATGGCGAATATAAGGAGCAGCCATATTCTTTGAACTAAGATACAACACTGAAGGAAGAGGCTCCTCAAGGGCTGAGACCCTGACTTTGTGGGAGGGCAGAGCTGTGGTTCATAGGACAGCAGAAAAGTTGCTGTTGTGTCGCGCTGTGCTGACAAAAGTTGCTGGAAATGACCCACCCTCTAGAACTTACTGAAAGAGAAAACTGTTCTCCAGGAGGGAGACCAGAGGCACTTAAATACAAAACCACCAAGGGAGGAGGAGGTGCCAGGGAGAGCTGCTGATCACAGGGTGCTGCTCCTAGCACCGTTTAGGAGCTGGTGAAGGAGAAGCCACCCACATGCTTACTGTAGGAGCCTGTCAAGCAAGCTCACAATAACCAGCAAGAAAACCCTTTTCTGCTGCAACATCTCTCCAGGAAGGAAAACATCTTCACAGGGCAGGCAAAAAGAGTGAATTTAGAGCTCAGAGGCAATAAATTGATAACTGACACAAGAATTTTAAAAGAATTAAGAACAGAAAGAATCCCCACTGGTCTACAGAATTAAAGTTCAAAATCCTGTACCCACCTGCATTTTTCTGATCTTCTGGGTGTGTACATAGTTCATTTATTTGCTCTTACTGTTCCTCTTGTTTGAAATGTCTTCATGCCATTCTTCATTCTTCCCAGGTGACTCAAGTGGTAAAGAATTCACCTGCCAATGCAGGAGACTCAGGAAATGTGGGTTCAATCCCTAGGTCAGGAAGATCCCCTAGAGAAGGAAATGGCAATCCACTCCAGTATTCTTGTCTGGGAAATACCATGAGCAGAGGAGCCTGATGGGCTACAGTCCATGGGGTCACAAAGAGTCAAACTCACTGAACATGCATGTTCAGATTTTATTTTCTTGGGCTCCAAAATCAGTGTGCATGGTGACTGCAGCCATGAAATTAAAAGACACTTGCTCCTTTCCTTGGAAGGAAACCAATGACAAACCTAGACAGTATATTAAAAAACACAGATATCACTTTGCTGACAAAGGTCTGTATAGTCAAAGCTATGGTTTTTCCAGTAGTCATGTACGGATATGAAAGTTGGACCATAAAATAGACTGAGTGCTGAAGAACTGATGCTTTCAAACTGTGGTGCTGGAGAAGACTCTTAAGAGTCCCTTGGACTGACTTCAAGGAGACAAACCAGTCAATCTTAAAGGAAATCAACCCTGAATATTCACTGCAGCAACTGATGCTAAAGCTAAAGCTCCACTACTTTGGCCAACTGATGTGAAGAACCTGGAAAAGACCCTGATGGGAAAGACTGAAGGCCAAAGGAGAACGGGGCAGCAGAGGATGAGATAGATAACATCACCAACTCAATAGACATGAATTTGAGCAACCTCTGGGAGATAGTGATGGAGAAGGGAACCTGGCGTGCTGTAGTCCATAGGGTTGCAAAGAGTTGGACACGACTTAGCAACTGAACAACAACATAACTTTCTTCACTTTTTAGTTTAGAAAGCTCTACAAGTGTTCCAATACCCTCATTTTTCTAGGTAAAGGTGAAATGTAACCTTTGTGAAGCTTTCCTTGATTCTTTAAGTTGGATTAACTACGACTTACATGTTCCCATAATTTTTGTTTATATATTTTTCTAATGACGGGGCGGAGAAGGCAAGGGCACCCCACTCCAGTACTCTTGCCTGGAAAATCCCATGGATGGAGGAGCCTGGTAGGCTGCAGTCCATGGGGTCGCTAAGAGTCAGACACGACTGAGCGACTTCACTTTCTCTTTTCACCTTCATGCATTGGAGAAGGAAATGGTAACCCACTCCAGTGTTCTTGCCTAGAGAATCCCAGGGATGGGGGAGTCTGGTGGGCTGACGTCTATGGGGTCACACAGAGTCAGATACGACTGAAGCAACTTAGCAGCAGCAGCAGCAATGACAGGGGAGAACACAGTTAGCTGAATCACTTTGTATGAAAAATATTCCATGAAATCCACCTTTTCTTTCCAAATATACAACTTTGTGCTAAATCACTTCAGTTGTGTCTGACTCTTTGCTTCCCTATGGACCGTAGCCTGCTAGGCTCCTCTGTCAACCAGATTCTCCAGGCAAGAATACTGGAGTGGGTTGCCAGGCCCTCCTTCCAGGGATCTTCCCCACCCAGGGTCTGATTCTGCATCTATTACATCTTCTGCATTGGCAGCTGGGTTCTTTACCACTAGTGCCACCTGGGAAGACCTAGATAACTTTAGAAAGACTATATATGAAGAAATAAAGAGACACTGGTCCAGTTAGCCAGGCCAATGGAATCAGCTCAGCAGATCTACGTGGTAACCAATATTGAACTCAGATTCACATTCTCTCAAGGATGTGAAACATTATTTATCTTAGTATCTCCCTAGTGCCTTATCCATCTAGCAACCCATAAACACTTGCTGAACTGAAAGTTTAGTGAGCTATCTTTCCCTACAGTCAAAGCTTTAAATTTAAAAGAATGCGTCTAATGATAGAATTTCAGACATAAGCTGTGACAGGAAACTGCTCATCTAGTCTAAAAATGTGTCTTAAAAGACATAGTTAAAGAAGAGTAATGTTGGAGGTATTACACTTTTTGATTTCAAAGTTTATTATAAAGTTACATCCCATGAGCGGGGGCCAGCGTGAGGAACTCCGCCCATGGCAGTTACAGCAATCAAAACTGGGTGTTACTAGCATAAAGACAGGTATACAGACCAAAGGAATGGACTAGACAGTCCAGAAATAAGCCCATTTATTATATGTGATCAAAAAATCTATGACAAGGATGCCAAGATCATTTAATGGAGAAAAGACAGGCTCTTCAAAAGTGCTACTAGGGAAACTGGATAGCTATACAAAGGATCTATGCAGAGAAGTTTGACCCTTACTTTCTGGTGGTTTAGTTGCTAAAGTTATGTCCAACTCTTATGACCTCATGGACTGTAGCCAGTCAGTTTCCTCTGTCCATGGCATTTCCCATGGAGAGGGTAGCAATTTCCTTCCCCAGGAAATCTTCCTGACCCAGGCATCGAACCGGGGTCTCTTGAATTGCAGGCCGACTCTTTATGGACTGAGCCACCAGAGAAGTTCAAATTAACTCTGAATAGATCACAGACCTAAATGTAAGTTCTAAAATCATATCTCTCCTTAAAAAAAAAAAAAAAAAAACATAGACAATAGCTTCATGACACTGGATTTGGCTGGCAATCATTTCTTGTATATGACACTAAAAGCACAGACAACAAAAGAAGAAATAAATAAAGGGGACTACATCAAACTTAAAAACCTTTGTGCATCTAAGGACGCAGTCTACCCAGTGGAAAGACTACCAATAGAATGGGAGAAAATATTTGCATGTTGCTAATATCCAGAATAAAAAGAACTCCAGGAACTCAACAACAAAAACAATTAAAAACTGAGCAATGACTTGAATAGACATTTCTCCAGGAATGATCTATAAATAGTCAACAAGCATATGCTTGATATCAGTAATAATTAGGGAAATGAAAAATAAAACCCTGAGGAGATATCACTTCATACTCATTAAGGTGGCTACTATCAAAAAAAAAAAAAAACAGAAAATTACAAGTGTCGGCAAAAGTGTGGAGAAATTGAAACCCCTGTGCACTGTTGGTGGTTATGCAAAATAGTGTTGCTGCTATGAGTAGTTTATCAAAAAATTAAAAATGAAAATACCATACAATCCAGCAATCCCATCTCTGAGCATATATCCAGAAGAACTGGGAGCAAGATCATGAAGAAATATTTGCACACCCATGTTTATAGCCCCATTATTCACAATAGCCAAGAGGTGGAAGCAACTGAAGTGTCCACTGATGGATAAACAAAGTCTAGTACATACATATGATAGAATATTATACAGTCTTAAAAGGAAAGACATTCTGACACATGCTACAACATGGATGAAACGAAGACACTATGTTAAGTGAAATAAACTAATCACAAAAAGATAAATGGAATAATTCCATTTATATAGGTAGTCAAATTCATTGAAATAGAAAGTAGCATGGAGGCGGCCAAGGGCTGAGGGCAGGGAGGAATGAGTAGATGGTGTCTAACGAGCACAAGGTTTCAGTTTTGTGGGATGAAAGTTTTCCAGAGATTTACTGTACAACAAAGTGACTATACTTAACATTACTGAACTATACTTTTAGAAATGGTTAAGGTGGTAAGTTTTGTGTTATATGTTTTTTTCTGCAATTAAAAAGGAAAAAGTACATATAGCTAATCAGAATCCATTGAAACTCTCAAACCTCTTTTTATTTAGTCTATTTTATAAGTTACAAATCTGCTGTTGCTGCTGCTGCTAAGTCGCTTCAGTCGTGTCCAACTCTGTGCGACCCCATAGACGGCAGCGCACCAGGCTCCCCTGTCCCTGGGATTCTCCAGGCAAGAACACTGGAGTGGGCTAACAGATAGGAAATACAATGTCTGGGTTTAATTTACTCTTTTTATTGTAAAGTCCATTTTGTGAAGGTACCATTAAATAGCTTAGCCCCTACCTTACTTCACTGCACCCAAACCAATCCTATCCCCCCAAAACACACCCTAACCAGGAGGGCAGATGGATAACGGGGGCCAGGATCAGTTCAGTTCAGTTCAGTCGCTCAGTTGTGTCTGACTCTTTGCAACCTCATGAACCACAGCACGCCAGGCCTCCCTGTCCATTACCAACTCCCAGAGTCTACCCAAACTCATGTCCATTGAGTTGGTGATGCCATCCAACCATCTCATCCTCTGTCGTCCCCTTCTCCTCCTGCCCTCAATCTTTCCCAGCATCAGGGTCTTCTCAAATGAGTCTGCTCTTCGCATCAGGTGGCCAAAGTATTGGAGTTGCAGCTTCAACATCGGTTCTTCCAATGAATATTCAGCACTGATTTTCTTTAGGATAGACTGGTTGGATCTCCTTCCAAGGGACTTTCAAAAGTTTTCTCCAACACCACAGTTCAAAAGCATCAATTCTTTGGCGCTCAGCTTTCTTTATAGTTCAACTCTCACACATATACATGACTACTGGGAAAACCATAGCCTTGACTAGATGGACCTTTGTTGACAAAGTAATGTCTCTGCTTTTAAATATCCTGTCTATACAGTAACTGTCTCACGCTAAATTGACTTGACTGTCTTTAACCTAGGGAATCAAAAGCTCACCCATTTGCTGTCTCCACTTAGCCTCAGATTAACTTTGTGAAATAAAGAAGGAAGGTATAAATAATGAAACTAGAAACACAGAGATCTAAAAATGCATAGGTCCATCCTGTACTTGAGATCATCATCCAGCAACAGTGCAAAAAACCACACTTAAAACTCAGAACTCCTGAAAGTTCAAATATTTGTTTAAGTTACAAGTATTTGTTTTGATCAGGAAATGTCTCCAAAACAAGCATTTGTTCCAATAATTGAAACAAAGCAATCATTTATTTTGAAATTTTCACTTAAAAAAAAAAAGATGTGTAAGAAATATAGGGCACAGATCCAATATACATAAACAGAGGATAATTTAAGTGGGCTTACTGGCAGGAAGTGGTTTAAATTGTTTCCAAAGTTTTATTTTGCTGTTTAGCTTAGGGGTCAGCTTGCCCTAGATGTTAACTAGTTGACCACATGTGGAGAGATAAGGGAGCAGGAAGGCTTTCCACATGTCCATTTCAAGCCAAACAAACTGCACATAACTAGTGGATTCACCGAATAGATGAAGGCAGTGATGATTCACTTTTTAAAAGATTTTCTATGGGTTTCCTTTATAATGAAAAAGCATGATTCCATTTACAGAAATTCAATTTCAATCCAATCTACCAAGAAAGTATCTAACTCTAATAAAACAAGGTAAAAAGTAAATTCATTTCAGATCAAATTGGAACAGGTTCTATGAAGATATAGCTTCCCTTGTGGTTCAGTTGGTAAAGAATCTGCCTGCAAGGCGGGAAACCTGGGTTCAATAACTTCAAAGAATTTTATGATCTGAAACAATGATAGGTAAAATTACCAGCTGTTTACAGACCCATGAGTGAGGAAAAGATGCCAACTCTAATACACTACCCATAGCACTTCCAGTTCATTTCATTGCTTTAGTTGTTACCTGCTTTTCCTCAGCCCTTAGTCATGCCTTGCTTTCTCTACAGTTTCTACCATGCAACAATTAGATTCCAAACCAAAGCTGAAAAACAAAAGATATATTGGAGATTTTAAGATTAAGACCAGCCCGCAAAAAAAGAGAAAGCTTCAAAATTCAGTGATTTTTGCACCTTTATCTTTGTCATAGGCTATTACAAGGATGGGCTTCCAAGGTGGCTCAGTAGTACAGAATCTCCCTGTTAATGTAGGAGAAGTGGGTTCAATCCTTGGATCAGGAAGATGCCCTGGAGGAGGTATAGACTACCCACTCCAGTATTCTTGGGCTTCCCTCGTGGCTCAGTTGGTAAAGAATCCACCTGCAATGTGGGAGACCTGGGTTCAATCCCTGGGTTGGGAAGATCCCCTGGAGAAGGGAAAGGCTACCCACTCCAGTATTCTGGCCTGGAGAATTCCATGGACTATACAGTCCATGGGGTCACAAAAAGTCGGACACGACTGAGTGACTTTCACTCACAGAGAATCCCTTGGATTCTATAGCCTGGCGGGCTATAGTCCATAGCGTCACAAAGAGCCAGACACTGCTGAAGCAATTAAGCAGGCACACAGGTTATATATGAAAGTTGTTAGGAGAGTAAATCCTAAGAGTTCTCACCACAGGNAAGTCGGACACGACTGAGTGACTTTCACTCACAGAGAATCCCTTGGATTCTATAGCCTGGCGGGCTATAGTCCATAGCGTCACAAAGAGCCAGACACTGCTGAAGCAATTAAGCAGGCACACAGGTTATATATGAAAGTTGTTAGGAGAGTAAATCCTAAGAGTTCTCACCACAGGAAAAAAATTTTTCTATTTCTTTTATTTTGTACCTACGTTGAGATGATGGATGTTCACTAAATTTCTTGTGATTATCATTTTATGATGTATGTAAGTCAAGTCATTATGCTGTACCCATTAAACTTATACAGTGATGTATGTCAACTATATCACCAGAAAATTGGAAGGTTAAAAAAAAAAAAGTCCAAACTCTTGTATGCTCTTCATCCGGATTCACCAAGTGTTGATGTTTATCATATTTGCTTTATTCATCTCACTGTCTGTCTACATACTGAACCACTGAAGAGCAAACAGAGACATCATGACCCATTTACCCCTAAATATTTCAATGTGTATTTCCTAAGAAGAAGGACATTCTCTTACAAGACCACGATTCAGTTCAGTGCAGTCATTCAGTCGTGTCCGACTCTTTGCGACCCCATGAATCGCAGCACGCCAGGCCTCCCTGTCCATCACCATCTCCCAGAGTTCACTCAGACTCACGCCCATCGAGTCAGTGATGCCATCCAGCCATCTCATCCTCGGTCATCCCCTTCTCCTCCTGCCCCCAATCCNTCCCCATCTATTTCCCATGAAGTGATGGGACCAGATGCCATGATCTTCGTGTTATGAATGTTGAGCTTTAAGCCAACATTTTCACTCTCCACTTTCACTTTCATCAAGATAAAATGATCCAAATCAGGAAACTTAATAAGTTTTATAGTAATATGAAACTTAATATGATTACAATTTAAACACAATGATAATTTAAATACAACTAAAAATTACAAATTTTGCTAATTCTCACAGTAGTGTTCTTACTAATATTCTTCCTAATCCATGATCCAGTCCAGGATTACCCTTGCATTTAGTTGTCTTATTGCTTTAGTCTCTTTTAATCTGGTACAAATTCATAGTCTTTGTCTTTCATGACAGTAATCATTTTTAAGATTATGGGGGGGACTTACCTGGTAGTCTGGTGATTAAGAATCCGCCTGCCAGTGCAGAGGACATAGTCTCGATCTTTGGTCCAGGAAGATTCCACATTCCATCATGGGGCAACTACTGAAGCCCTCGAGCTTTAGAGTCTGTGCTCTGCAATAAAAGCCACCTCAATGAGAAGCCCTCACACCTCAACTAAAGAGTAGTCCCGTCTGTCACAACTAGAGAAATCCCATGAGCAGCAACAAAGACCCAGCACAGCCAAAAATAAAATTAAATAAATAAAGTGTTAAAAAGATTATGGGGTAGTTACCTAGATTTGTCTATCTCAAATATAGGTTATGCATTTTGGTAGGAATACCACATTATGCTATGTCCTTTTCGAGCTATCATATCAGGAGCTACATGATGTCAGTTCCACTCATAACTTGTGAAGTTAATTTTGATCCTTTGGTTATGGTGGTGTCCACCAAATCTCTCTATTGCAAACTTCTTTTTATCTTATAATTGATAATTAATTTGTGGGGGTTATTTTGAATCTATGTAAATATTATTTTCCAGATCACACTCTTACTTTCTCATTCTAGCATCTTTTGATGATTCTTGCCTAAATCAATGTTTTATGGAGATATAATTCACATATTATAAAGTTCACTATTTTAAAAAATATTTATTTTTTCCTTTATTTGGCTGGCTTGTTAGAACTCAAGCTCTTTCATTGTGGCCCTGGGCTTTAGTTGTGGCACGCGGCTTCAGAGTGCACAAGCTCCATAATTGCAGCATACAGGCTTAGTTGCCCAAGTATGTAGGATCTTAGTTCCCTGACCAGGGATGGAACCCGAGTCGTCTGCATTGGAAGGTGGATTCTTAACCACTGGACCACCAAGGAAGTCCCCAAATTCACTATTTTAAAGTGTATGATTCAGAGGTGTACCCATCACCATTGTCTAATTCCATAACATTTTCATCGCCCCAGAAAAAAAAACCCTACACCCCTTAGCAGTCGTTCCCCTTTCCTCTTCTGTTTCCAGCTTCTCAGAACCATTAATCTACTTTCTGTCTTTATTGTTTTGGCTATTTCAGGCATCTCATATCACTGGATTCATACAAAATGTGGTCGTTTGGGTCTTGCTTCAATTGAAAACATTTTTAAGGCTCATTCATATGGCAGTTTTAATCAATTCTACATTCCTTTTTGCCTAAATCAATCATCAGTATGGTTCTTGAAAAATGATGGTATTTTATATTGTTGTTTCATCTACACTATTGTTGTTCAGTCACTCAGTCATGTCCAACTCTTTGCGACCCAATGGACCAGACTTCCCTGTCCTTCACTATCTCCCTAAGTTTGCTCTAACTCATGTTCACTGAGTCCATGATGCCATCCAACCATCTTGTCCTCTGTTTCCTCCTTCTCCTCCTGCCTTCAATCTTTCCCAGAATCAGGGTCTTTTCTAATGAGTCAGCTCCTCACATCAGGTGGCCAAAGTATTGGAGCTTCAGCTTCAGCATCAGTCCTTCCACTGAATATTTGGGGTTGATTTCCTTTAGAATTTACCGGTTTTATCTCCTTGCATTGCAAGGGACTCTCAAGAATCTTATCCAACACCACAGTTCAAAGGCATCAATTCTTCAGCACTCAGCCTTCTTTATGGTCCAACTCTCACATCCCTACATGACTAACCACAAAAACCACAGCTTTGACTATACGGACCTTTGTCAGCAAAGTCTGACTCTCCTTTTTAACACACTGTCTAGTTTTGTCGCAACTATTCTTCCAAGGAGCAAGTGCCTTTTAGTTTCATTGCTGCAGTCACTGTCCTCAGTGATTTTGGAGCCCAAGAAGATCAAGTCTGTCACTGTTTCCATTGTCTCCCCATGTATTTGCCATGAAGTGATGGGACCAGATGCCATGACCTTACTTCACTTACTAGTTAACATTATTTTGATCTCCCTTTATCAGGGAAGCACTTTAGGAAAAATTGCACTGTGAAGTCAATTTCAGACACGGTTCGTCTGCCCTCAAGTCGCTTCCAATCTTAGATGAAAGGTCTTACAGTGACCACCTTTCCAGGAGTTTACGTGACCTTCTCTCCTTCCCACTTGAACTAGCATCAAAGTGTCTCTGCCTGTCACCCCATAGACTCCTCCCCCTCCTCCAGGTGCCCCTCCCGGCAGCTCAAGAGAAGGAAGTGACGCACCGGAAGTGTCCCTGTTCCCCTTGCAGAGCGGGGAAGGAATCAAACCCCCAAGATGGCGGCAGCGTCGGAGGAGCGGATGGCTGAGGAAGGAGGCGGCGGACACGGCGACGGCGGCTCCCCTTCGGCCATCGCCTCTACCCAGCGACTGCCCCCACCGCCCCCGCCCCAGCCCCCGCAGCCGGGGTCCCAGGCGCCCCCAGCCCCGGCGCTGGCTCCGGACCAGCTGCCTCAAAACAACACGCTGGTGGCGCTGCCCATCGTAGCCATCGAGAACATCCTCAGCTTTATGTCCTACGACGAAATTAGCCAGCTCCGTCTGGTGAGGCCCCCTGGGGACCCTTGCCGCCCTCTCCGAGAGCCGAGGTCTGGGAGGGCCCGACAGGGAAGAGCGCTCCCCGGGGAGGGAGCCCCTGGCGAGCTGCAGCTGCAGCTAAAGCACCAAGCGCACCCCTCCCGCCCCAGAGTCTCTCTTGGGGCTGGCCCGCGGGGTTTGTCCAGATTCCGCCCTTGCTCGGGGAGTGGGGGCGACTGCCTGCAGGAACTTGGCTTTGAGGATCTGGGGGGCTCGGGGGTTCGGGGGCTCTGTGTCCCCGATCCGGAAGCGGGGCCACAGGCGGGGGCAGCAAGAGCTGGGCTTCCAACCTCTGTCCGGCCTGAGCGTGGACGCCAGAGGGGTCTCACCACCTGCCTTTTGTATATCACCTTCCAACCTCAGGCTGGAGTTGGGGGCGAGCACTCCGAAGTAGGCAAGATTATCCCGGCTAGGTTTGGTTTGTCTATGAGAATAACGTATTGTTCCCTCTACCACCCAAGTTTCCTTGTTGCAAAAGATAAAGTCAGATCTGTCCTTCCTCCCCAAAGCCAGTAGAGGTTTGGAGGAATTCGAACTCGTTTTTGGTAACCTCAACCCCAGCGCCTTGGTTGACCAATGAAGGCAATCCTTAGAAGTGATTATCGGGCTTTGCCTCACCCCTGACACTTGCCACCCCATAGTGAAGCACCTTGCCCCTTGAGAAGGTTTTTTTCCTCTCCTGCATTTCTTTTCTAACTAGTGATTTATGCCCACCCGCCAGTTTTAGGAGAGATTTTATACCTTAAAATCACAGTAATCTGTCCATGATTAATGAAAATAAATGAATTTGCCTTTGGGATTTTCTTCATCCCAGAGGCTTCACTGAAGGTTCAATGACTATCTTAGTTCAGTCAGTCAGTTATTTTGCTTCCTCAGTGAATTTATCTTTAAGTGGTAAGGAAATTGAAGGAGGTGGACATTTTGAAATGATTACAAACCGTTTCTGTGTAGAAGCTAAATATGTGGTCGGGGTTGTTTTTAAGAGGACAAAGACATATCTGAATGTGCTGTGTTTAGCGTTTTCTTAATAATCAATAAACCCTATTTTAGATTTACACCTTCAATTTAAAATTGATTATAATTGTATTTTTGAGATGCAAGCATATTTTTTAAAGGAGGCTATTAAATATTCAAACTGGTGAACCATTTATTTTCTTGTCAACCCAGCACATCAACCATGCCAGTCTGCAGGATAGAAAATTCATTTGAAAAGTAGTATTTTAAAATGATTGTCCCCTAAATGATTGAATTTCCAAACATGTTATCCTAGAATTTCTTGTAGAATCCTAACTATTCCTTCGATTTTTGATAAAGAATGATATTTGATCAGAATTCTTGGTATACATTCCTGTTGCCTGGAAATTGGACATGACATTTGAATTGAGCCTTTCAGCTAGACAGTGCCTTTGTAAAGCTTGGAATGTTCACCTTCTGTTTTATAAGTATTAAGAAAAACAGTGTGTGTGTGGTGGGGGGGTGGTGTTCATTTGTTGATCAATTTACTTCTTTAAAAATTAAAACATTCTTAAAGGGGAGAAAAACAGCCTATCCTAGGGGACAGAGTTAAAAACACATCCCATAGTTTATGAGTAAGTGACATCTCTTTCAAGTGAAATACTCAGCTGCATTCTTATTTTTAAGCAGTTATCTATTTTAGTATTTTAAAGATAACAAATTTTGTAGTTTCAGAGATTTTTACTATAAGGAGTCCCTTACCACCCCCCTAAAAAGATTCAGCTCCCAGTTTTACTTCTTAAAGATAGGGTTTTTTTTCTGTTTTAGTAATGGGGAGCTATTTCTTATTCCTTTCTTTACTTAAGGTTAATGGATAATTCTTAGATTAAATGGGTAATCTTTTGTGGCGATTTGAAAGTGTCTTTGGTTTTAAATTCTTTGGTTCATATGTCATAAGGTGCAATTCAAGTAACATGAAAGATTCTTGCCACTAGGTGTCAGCATTAATTTAATTATGGTCATTAATGAAATTGGCAGTCTAGCGATAGTGCGTAGTATGTGCTTTACATGCCTTTCCTAATTTAAGTGACCGTTTATACCTAACAGGCTGTTTGCAAGAAAATCAATACCAGTTTGTATGCTGCTATCTGGCATATAAATTACATACTTTCTTTTATTGGCAGGTATTTTTTTTGAGTAGAATTAAGGTTGGGTGTACTTAGAAAAGAATAATATTAATTAAGAACAGAATTAGTTTCCATAAAGCTAAATGTCAGCCATTCAGTAGTTAATGAGCTAGTTTACATATTTGTCAGGTGCTTCTTTTTTTCTTCCTTCAGCTTACTTGCCCTGTTAGAACCTTAAGCTTCCCAGATGGCTCAGTGGTACAGAATCCACCTGCAGTGCAGGAGACACAAGAGACTCAGGTTCAGTCCCTGGGTTATGGACGATCTCCTGGAGGAGGAAATAGCAACCACTCCAGTGTTCTTGCCCAAAAAACTGCATGGACAGAAGACCCTGGCAGGCTACAGTCTAAAGGGTGGCAAAGAGTCGGACACAACTGGGCACACACATTAGGACCTCAGTCATAATGGCACCCCACTCCAGTACTCTTGCCTGGAAAAATCCCGTGGACGGAGGAGTCTGGAAGGCTGCAGTTCACGGGGTCACTGAGTCGGATACAACTGGGCCACTTCACATTCACTTTTCAATTTCCACTTTCCTGCATTGGAGAAGGAAATGGCAACCCACTCCAGTGTTCTTGCCTAGAGAATCCCAGGGACGGGGGAGCCTGGTGGGCTGCCATCTGTGGGGTTGCACAGAGTTGGACACGACTAAAGCGACTTAGCAGCAGCAGCAGCATAACTATTGTTAACACCTAAATTAGAGGACAGATGCAGGGCCCTGTACTTACTGCTCTATATTTTCTTAATACAGTTTGTCCCAAGTTGCTACATTTTCCAATTATCTTTGCTTCCTCTTGCCGTGAATAATTGAAATTCGACTCTCCTGTCTGGTTATTTCCAAAGGAATGTCTAGATCCCTTACTGAACTGGATTTTGTTTTGTTTTTTCTGCCATTGACTATTGCTCCCAAAATGTACCTGGAACTTGGAAATCCTGGTTACATAAAAATAGTTCTTTAAATATTTAACTTCTCTAATGTATTTTAAATTATTTAGATGCAGATACCTTTTGAAATGACAAAATGGGTACTTTGAGTTGTTTTCCAGTAAATCACATAAACGTGTGCTGATGCCGCATTAGTCTGTCACTAAGGCCCCCTTCACAGGTATGAGAGGTTTTGAAACAAGTGGCAAAGGTTAAGGAAGGGCCTGCACCTGGTTGCAGAGCACATCACAGCCAACTTGGCACGTACAACGTTGACCTGTGAGTGCAAAGTTCTCACTGAAAAAAGGTATGCACGGCTTTTTAGAAGTTGTCTTGGGGAATTCCCTGGCAGCCCAGTGGACTGCCGCTTTTATAAAGAGATCGTGTAGATACTTCCTCTGTGGTTCTAGCGGAGCTCCTGTAAATTTAATGGAGTCCTATTAGTGGTTCAGGACAGATTTGATTAAAAGTTCGGTTCAAATGTCATGCTTATTATCTGGAATGAAATTTTCCATTTGACAACAAAATATATAAATCTATGTTTTTGTCCCAGGATATTTGTCTGGTGCACTCTAGCTGGTTAAATCTATTACTCATTTATAGTTCCTTTCACATCTTTTCTTCACATGTGTTGGAAAAGTTCAGTTGTAGAGAGGGTTGATTGGTAGAAAAGATAAAGGAAAATGGGAAAGTATTACGTGTTTTTTTTTAAGTAGGCAAGATGTCTTCCTTATATCTCTTTCTCTGTATCAGTAGTTCTCAGTTTTGTCTCAGGACACCTTTACATTCTTAAGAGTTATTGAGGACCCAAATTGCTTACCTTTGAAAATTCTAAAATACACACGAATACACAGTGCATAATTCCATTAGCTGTCATCACATGTCATGTTGCCACACACATTCTGCTGTGTCTTGTGAGAGAATAAGCATGAAAATGGCAAATAACATCTTAGTATTATGAAAATGATGTAGCTTCAGAAACTCTTGAAAGGATCTTGGGAACCGCAAGGGTCCCTCAACCACACTTTGAGAACCATTGCTCTGTATCGCTGTATTATAGAAAGTACATTGTCTGTACTGCTGGGTTTTTTTCCCCTACCATGTCATCGTTAGGTTATTTATTTTATTAACAAATTCTTAAGTATAGGTAAGAAATTACATTTTGGGAATACTTCACTCCTGCATATTCTCAAAGGTGTCCAATCAGTAACCTTGTCCACAATATCATCACTGAGACAGAATGTACACACCTTCCTTGAGCACATTTACAAAGAATCAGGATAACAAATACATAGTAGTAAAGACAAGAGTGTTGAGGTCAATCAGCAGAGGCTTCTTCAGGATCATGAATTTTTATCCAGTCAGTAAGGATGGAAGAACATTCCCAGTAGAGAAAAAAAGATATGTAATTATCCTAATTGTTTTGTTCAGGCTAATATTAAATTTATATTTTCTTTCCAAGTGCATATGTAGGAGGGACACACAGGGAATTTTTTAATTTGTTGTAATTTTACCAACAGACAATTGAGAATTAACTCTCTGTATATAGTATCATATCTTAAATGGTCCATTACCAAGAGGATAGAATTTTTCCTTATAAGAGATTAAAGTGTTCTTGTGAAAGAGATGGGAAGTTGTATAGGACTGGCTCATTCATTGTTCATTTTTTAAATGGTTTTATCACCTCTGTCCGTGGGATCACATAGAGTTGGACACAGCTGAGCACACATGCACCCGTCATTAACTTTTTGCCACATTTACTTTATCTTGTACGCTCACTCACCATTTGAAAGTAAGGTGCAAATACAATGACATTTTACTCCTAAGATATTTCTGTATAATCACAATATTATCATTTCCAAGGTATTTAATATTACATTTTATATTCAGGTTTCTCAGTTGTCACCAAAATGTGTTTTGATAGCTTGGAGATGGGTTGGGGAGGTAATTAAGGTTCTTAAATCTAATAAACCGTTAGTCTCTTTAATCTGGAACATTTCTCCCACCTTTTCACTGTTTTCATTCTTTCATAACTTTCTAAAGAATCCAACCCAGATGGCTGTCAAATATTCTGCACAGAAGATTTGTCTGATTGAGAGGATTATAGGAAGATCTTGGTCTAGCTCCATCGCAAAACTTTAGTAGTGTGGCAAAAACCGCCCCCACTAAAGTCCTGCTTTCTAGACTCATGCCAACAGTTTCTATAACAGTAGAATATTAGAGACCCTCATCAATAGAGAACAATTAGGATAAACATTCCAGTCTACATAGCTGCTGATCACTAAATTTAACAAGACACAAATCAGGGCTTCCCTGGTGGCTCAGTGGTAGAGAATCTGCCTGCCAGTGCAGGAGACACAGGTTCAACCCCTAGTTCAGGAAGATCCCACATGCCTCAGAGCAGCTAAGCTATTTCCTCGCACCACAACTACTGAGCCTGTGCTCTAGAGCCCAGGAACTGGAGCTACTGAAGCCCATGTTCCCCAAGAGTAGTCCCCGCTTGCTGCAATTGCAGAAAAGCTGGTGCAATCCAGCACAGCCAAAAATAAATAAAATTAGGGGAGGGAATGCACAGATCAAAAGACCTGGATTGTCCCCGCCCCCAGCATAGCTTGGTTTTCACTGAGGTGCCATCCTAGGCACTTTGCTAACCCTTGAAATATGTAGCCACTATGAAAAAATGAGGAAACAGAGTAATCCATATTAAAGTCCATATTAAAATGATACGTGTGTGTGTGAGAATCACTATTTGCTGGAAGACCCAAATTCTTAATTTCACTTTTCCCCCTTAATGATTGGATGACCTTGAACAAGTCATATAAGTTCCTAAGGCCTCAGTTTTCTCATTATAAAAAAGGGTAGATTCTGATGTCTTATGTCCCTTTCAGGTCAAGGGTCTAATAAGCAGCCTAATCTTTGATAATAGCTTCCTTATTAATTGGGGGAAACTATGGGAGTTGGTGATGGACAGGGGGGCCTGGCGTGCTGCAATTCATGGTGTCGCAAAGAGTCAGACAGGACTGAGCGAATGAGCTGAACTGAATTGGCTTTCCAGGTGGCACTAGTGGTAAAGCCGCCTGCCAATGCAGGAGACATAAGAGACGCAGGTTTGATTCCTGGGCAAGAAGATCCGCTGGAGGAGGGCATGGCAAACCCACTCCAATNGTTGGTGATGGACAGGGGGGCCTGGCGTGCTGCAATTCATGGTGTCGCAAAGAGTCAGACAGGACTGAGCGAATGAGCTGAACTGAATTGGCTTTCCAGGTGGCACTAGTGGTAAAGCCGCCTGCCAATGCAGGAGACATAAGAGACGCAGGTTTGATTCCTGGGCAAGAAGATCCGCTGGAGGAGGGCATGGCAAACCCACTCCAATATTCTTGCCTGGAGAATCCCATGGACAGAGGAGCCGGGTGGGCTACAGTCCATGGGGTCACAAAGAGTCGGACATGATGGAAGCAACTTAGCACGTATGTATTGACTATTCAGTTCATTTGAAAATTGTAGAGAATGAAATGAGTACATTAAAAATATGATTCCATTACAATATTTCCTTGATTCTAAGATATAGTTTCATATTTTAACATTTTTGAAATGATAATGCATCTTGATCAAATTATATTATTATAGTGATACTTTAAAAATATTCTTTTTATTAAATTGAAAGCATATCTTAAAGTCTCCACAGCATCTTAAAATTGAAGAAACCCAGTGTATTTTAAGGCATCTGAGATATCTGAGAAAGAAATGCTCGGTAGTTGTAATGTATACTGTAAGATTATTCCACTGTCAAGTGTTAAAAGATAGAAAATGTACATCTTAGAATCAACCAAGATTTTACATTAGAGGTTTAACAAGAAAATTGTAGATTTCACGGATTTAAGGTATATGTCTTGCCTTTTTAAGAAGGACCATAGTGGCACAACACATTGAAAAAGATTTCTAAATAAACACAAGTGGTGGAAAATAATTTTTTATTTTTCACCACTTGTTAGAAAATGGTAAAAAGAATAAACATGGCATTTTAAATCTTGAAATGATTAACAAAACAAATCTGTTCTTCATACTAGAACAGCAAATAACCGAGGGGCAAGTTAAATGTCTCTATTGTATACTTATTCCATTAGACCTGTTGTTTATACAGTATGTATTTTTCTAATCTCTAAATACATTGATCATTTTTGACATAGTCATCATCTTTGTATATTAGATTCTAGAATTTTTCTGTCCCGAGTAAGTTGCCAAACTGCTAGGATTTTTGTTTTGTTTTACTAACTGGGGAAATATTTCTTTTCTGTAGCCCTGGGAAATAACTAAAGTAACCCCAAATTTAGAGCTACACTTTAAATAGGGTAATTTTGTTTTGCAAGTTAATATGCATTGATAGCAGTTATAATTATACTGCTTACCTTGGGGAAAATTAACATTTTTGTTTTTGTAGAGGTCACTTTGCTTCCTTCTGAATCCTAAACGAAACAGAGTTATATGCTCTATGGTGTCTTTGGTTTTATGCTATTGGCCAGTCAGTGCTTATAAAACATCTATGAAAGGAAGAATATTACATTAAATACTGTTCTCTTCCTATAACAGAAACTGATGCTTCAGATCTTTAGGGTTCTGTGGTGCTATTCTAGTTGCCCCTGTTACCTCCTGTTTTCTAATTTTTCTTTAGTTGAAGTATAGTTGATGTACAGTATTTGTTTCAGGTGTATATTTTCTGATCTTTTTGCCAGCTTTTGATTAGAATGATCAGTTGAGATTCATTTATGAGTCTTTTTTCTTGTCTTTTACCTCTTTATTTGGGATTCATCTGCAGTGGTTTCAGCTATCTTCGTGTGAGATCTCCAGAACCTTATCTTTAGTTGTAACATTATAGTTGCTTACGGAAAATGACCAGTCAACTGTCCCAATACCAGGTCTCTCCCAAAATGGATGCTCTTTTTCCTTTTAAATTTTTGTTTCTCATTACTGTCTGATTTTCCTGACCAAAACATGGGAGATTTTATTCTTCTCAGCTTTGCTTACGTATCTGATCTGTCTTCAGAAGTAGTTAGCTAATGGTTTATTCATTCTAGGCTTTATGCCTTTGTTCCATCAGCATTAACTTAGCAGTCCTGTCCTTTCTTCTTTTAAAGCCTAGGATCACGTTAAGTCTTCCTTGGTTGACTTTACCTGGTCATTTATTTATAACAAATTACTAAGTCGATTGCATGCTCATACTAGTCAGTACTCATTCCATTGCATTTCTGGATTATTAAAAGATTGCTAAATTGAGTATTTAGCTAGATTTAGTGCAGCAAAATTCTAGAATAATGAAAGAATTTAGAAAGTACCTTGGAAGTTATTACAGCAGTGTGCTGTGTGCTAAGTCACTTCAGTCATGTCCTACTCTGTGCAGCACTACGGACTGTAGCCTTCCAGGCTCCTCCGTCCATGGGATCCTCCACACAGGAACATTAGAGTGGGTTGCCATGCCCTCCTCAGGAAATCTTCCCAACCCAGGGACTGAACCTGCTGCTCGTGTGCCTGCTGCACTGCAAGTGGATTCTTTACCACTGAGCCTCCTGACTTTTTTTACTTTGTAAATAAGCATTTCTTTTTTCAGTTTTATAGAGATGGCATTGATGTATAGCACAAGTTTAAGATGTACGGAATAATGATTTGACTTTAAAAAAAATTAGGAAATTATTACCACAGTGGATTTAGTTCCATTATTCAACTCAGACATCAGAGAGGTTATAGGGTCCACAGAAGAGACCAAATTTTTCTACAGAGTTGTGTTAGAGAGTGCCTCACATTAAATAGTTTTAACAACAATGAAATCCCCAATTTTTATTCCTCAGAGTTCATTTTGAAGTCTTTAGGTGGGTTGTTTTTTTTCTACATGATAATGTCTGTTGACTTTCGGACACAACTGAGTGACTGAACTGACTGACTTTCTCCTATGACAGATTAGAATTTAGCCAGCTTTATATCCCCTCATCACACACACAGACATACTTTGTTTTTCTTCCTCCAGTAACATGATAAAAGTTTCTTTTTTCCTCACACAAAGTTCAGTACCATTGTTTATGGCAATGTGGTTCTCAAATGCAGTCCAGGTTTACCAGAAGGATTCCCAAGACTCAAGGAGTCTATATAATGTAAAATATTTTCATTACTGTACTAAGGTATTGTTGGCATTTTTACTCTCATTCTTTCACAAAGGTCCAGTGGCTTTTTCCAGTAATTCTGTGATATGTGATGGTATCATCATACAGCTAATGAAATGTGCACTTGTATATTGTGTTTTCTAGAATTTTCTTAGGTAAGAATACCTCAGTAGATTAATGCAAAAGAAGCAGATATGAAAATTCACTTATTTCTATTAAACTACTAAACCTAAACTAGATTAAAGAGATTTATAGATGTACTCATGAAATATTTTGTTTTAGAAACATTTATATCAGTACATATTGGGTTTATTTCTTTTTTCAGTAGACACTGAACAAATGTTTATAACTTATTCATGTAGAAATAGATTCCACTGTATTTTAAAATATGATTTATTAGAGTTATTCTATCAGTAAAGTATCAGTACTTTATTATGTTTTCATCTACTTTGAAATTGAGAAGAACTGTTCACCTTCATACCTTTCATCTGGCATACTATTATATAGGGAATGGCTAGTATTTAGTATTCGGAGAAGGCAGTGACACCCCACTGCAGTACTCTTGCCTGGAAAATCCCATGAATGGAGGAGCCTGGTGGGCTGCAGTCCATGGGGTCGCAAAGAGTCGGATACAACTGAGCGACTTCCCTTTCACTTTTCACTTTCCTGCATTGGAGAAGGAAATGGCAACCCACTCCAGCGTTCTTGCCTGGAGAATCCCAGGGACGGGGAGCCTGGTGGGCTGCCATCTATGGGGTAGCACTGAGTCGGACACAACTGAAGCGACTTAGCAGCAGCAGTAGCAGCAGCAGTATTTAGTATTAGAATATCAAAACCTTTATCAGCTCAGCCCAGTTTACCAGAATTTTTATCTGTATAATCTCAGGAGAAAGCAACTTTTGAGTTTCATCAGTACTTGGTTTTAGCAAGTATTTTTCAAGCACTTATGTTTGGGTGCTATGAGAGATAGAAAGAAGCGTTAAGACAGCCCTTGCCTAGTCGACTTAGCCTTGATGTAGATTTATCTCAATTTTATCTCAGCATTGTGCTTTCAACATCCACACCTACACAGTGAGAATTGAGGTTCAGGTTGATACCTCTGAGTCAATGCAAAATAGTCAGGGAACAAACAACAAACATATTTTGTGTAGTAGGTTTCATTAAGATAAGAAAGATACTCTGGGAAATTTCAGAAATATAATAACTAAGTATATAAAGCAAAGTTTTCAAATTAGTGGTAAAGTTAAAATTGTTAACAAAATTTTTAAAACAATTTTTATATAGCGATTTATAGTTTATCATGATTTAATGTCTATTTCTTTTAATCCTAATGATACCCCTGTTGTTTGAGGTACTATCCATATTTTACAGATGTCTGATTCAGGCTTTCAAAAAGAAACTGACTTGTCCAAGGACATAAAATGGCTGGACTCGAATTTAGGTGTTCTGACTTCAGATCCTATGCTTTATTATATAAAGATAGCGTTTTTAAAGTTGTTTCTGCTATACATGTTAAAATATTTTGAAGGATATGACAGTATCTAGTATAGGCTTTGGCCATTATAAACTGTCATACTTCATCCAAATCACTAGAAGAAATGATTTAAAACTTTCATTCTGGTAATGATAAAAACTTTGTGAGGGGTCAGATTCAAGTTTGAATATGTATTTTTGGCCAGAGAAGAATTTTCTTGTTTCAAACCATTAGAAGCCTTCAAATATTTTGTTTTAATGATCTTTAGAATTATAGACTTCGACCATAATAGTGGGGATACATTCAGAACATTCAACAGATACCTAGAGTAAAGAATCAAGTGGGACTCTGAACTCCACTGCATGAGTTTGATCCCTGGTTGGGGAACTAAGATCCTGCAAGCCATGTCACACAGCCAAGAAAAAGTCAAATATATAAATAAATGAGGAAACATATATATTATTGTTTTTCAAGGGTAAATTATTCCTTACTTACATATGATATTAATTTTTAAATGTAATATTGCAGGTTGCAATGAGGAATTCACATATACTGATTCAAACATTCAGATAGCAAACTGGAGAACAATTCTAGCACAGAGAACTTTGAACCATCGGTTAATGAGTCTAAGTTAATTGTTATTTTTTAAAATTAATTTTTATATACTTTTTTGGCTGTACCATACAGCATCTGAGATCTTAGTTCCCTGACCAAGGGTTGAACCCACACACCTTACATTGGAAGCATGGAGGAGTCTTAACAACTGGATTACCAGGGAAGTCCCTTTATTAATTTTTATTGGAGTATAGTTGCTTAACAATGTTGTGTTAGTTTCTGCTGCGCAGCGGAGTGAATTAGTTATATATATACATATATATCCCCTTTTTAGATTTCCTTTATATTTAGATTACCACAGACATTTTCTGAAGTTTTTACTTTTAAAATTCTTTCTCATTCTGTCTTCCCATAGGTTTGTAAAAGAATGGACTTGGTCTGCCAGAGAATGTTGAATCAGGGATTTCTAAAGGTGGAAAGGTACCATAATCTATGTCAGAAACAAGTTAAAGCACAGCTCCCAAGGTATGTTATGGTTAGCAGTGGCAGTAATTCTACAACTGGGGATTTTGTTTCTTGATTATTATTATTTTTTTTAATCTAAGTAAGGGTTTACATGTTAAATGGTTTCCAAGTTTTTGTAGCAAAGTATACACAGATCACAATAAATGATTTTACTATTTGTTCACACTGGCCATATCTGTTCAACATTTTAGTTTGAGCCAGGGCATTTCGGCAAGAAAATGAAATTAAAGGCATTCATATTGAAAGAAAGAAATAAAATTCTATTCACAGATAACATGATCTTGTATATACATGATATGGCATATGAAATACACTGATTAGTTATCAGAGCCAAAAACAAGTTCAGCAAGGATACTAGATAAAAGATTAGTATACAAAAATCAGTTGTATAATGTTATGCACTAGCGATAAACAATCCAAAAATGGAGACAATTCGGTTTACAATAGCATTGAGAGTAATATCTATATAACAAAAGAAGTGCAACTTGTTTATTAGAAACCAGAAAGCACTGTTAAAAGACATTAAAGACTTAAAAACAGAAAGGCATTCTGTTATCATGGATTGGAAGATTTCATTTTAAGATGGCCAGGGATTGAATCTGTGTCTCCTGTGTTTCCTGCATTGCAGGCAAATTCTTTACCCTCTGAGTCATCTGGGAAGCCCATTAAAATGGTAGTATTCCACAAATTGATATATATATATACTCAGTGCAACCCCTGGGCTTCCCAGGTGGCACTAGTGGTAAAGAACCTGGCTATCAATATAGGAGACATAAGAGATACAGGTTTGATCCCATGCACCTGGAGAAGGGCATGGCAGCCCACTCCAGTATTCTTGCCTGGAGAGTCCCATGGACAGAGGAGCTTGGCAGGCTACAGTCAGTGGGGTTGCAAAGAGCCAGATGTGACTGAAGCAGCTTAGCACACAGAGCTACCCCTATCAGAATCCTACCTGTCTTTGTGTAGAAAGTGACAGACTGATCCTGTAATTCCTATGGAAATACAAAAGACTCAGAATAATCAAAACAGTCTTGAAAAAGAATAAAATTGGAAAACTACCATTTCCCAGTTTCAAAGCTCTAGCTACAATAATCAGTCTGGTGCTAAATAAAAATAGACATACAGATCAATGGAATAGAGTCCAGAAAGTCAACCTTTACATTTTTTGTCAATTGATTTTCAACAAGAATGCCAAGAAAATTCAATGAGGAATAGTGTTTTCAACAAATGATGCTAGAACTAAAGAATGAAGTTGAAGATGTTCCTCAAACCAAATTAAAAAATTAGCTGCAAATGAATCATAGACTTAAGTGTAAATGTCAGTGCTATATTATAAAACCCTGGGAAGAAAACATAGTCATAAACCTTTATTAACTTGGATTAGGTTCTTTAGATATAACACCAAAAGGACAAGTAATAAAAGAAAAAAGTAGACAAACTAGAATTCATCAAAACTTAAAATGTCTGTGCCTCAAAGGACACCATCCAGAAAGTAAAAAGACAGCCACAGAATGGACAAGACATTTGCAGCCCATGTTATCTGTTACGGGACTTGTATCCAGATTATATTAGGAACTCTTACTACTCAACAATAAAAAGGGGGACTTCCCTGGTGCCAGTGGTTAAGATTCCACACTTCCAGTGCAAGGGGCACAGGTTCAATCCCTGGTCCAGGAATTAAGATCCCACATTTTCCTGATGTGACCAAAATATTTTTTTTAAGGCATAAACAATAAAAAGGTAAATAACCCCAATTTGAAAATGGGCAAAGAATTTGATAGAAGTTTCTCCAAAGAAGATGTACTAAAGACCAAACATCATTAGTCATCAGGGCATTGCAAATCAAAATACTATGGGATACCAGTGAATACCCACCAGGATGGATGGCTAAAATTTAAAAGGACAAATGTTGGGAGGGAGATGGACAAATTGGAACATTCACGTATTACTAGTGGGATAGTGAAATGTTGCGGCCACTTTACAAAACAGTTTCTCAAAAAATGAAATACAGAGTTACCAAATGATCCAGCAGTTTCACTGCTGCATATACTGCTATATACTACATTTCACCACTGTATATACTCAGGAGAAATGAAACTATGTCTACACAAAGTACACAGATACTCATAGCAGCAGCATTCATCATAGCCAAAATGTGGAAACAGCCCAAGAGTCCAGCAACAGATGAATGGATAATCAAAATTATGGTATGTCCATATAATAGAATAATACTCAGCAATAAAAAGGAATGAAGAACTACTGAGACATCCTTCTACATGGATAAACCTTGAAAACATGCCAAGTGAAAGAAGATAGACACAAAACACTTATGATTCCAGTTATCTGAAGTGTCCTGTGGCAAATCCATAGAAATGGTAAATTAGCTGTTGCCAAGGGCTTGATAATGAGAGTAATTAATCATGATTACAGGCTTTCTTTTTATGATAATGAAAATATTCTGAAATGAGATGGTAGTGATGGGTACACAAGTGTGAATATACTAAAAATCACTAAATAGTACCCTTGGAAAGTGAATTATATATGAATTATGTCTCAAAACTTTAAAATGAGCTGATCTTGGAGCAAATATATATGATCTCTTTTCTTTATGTCCATGTATACTTCTTTCATTTATCTAATTTCTCTGATTCTAAGAGCCATTAGGCTTGAGCTTGATATATCCAAGTGAAAGTAAAAGTTAGTTGCACAGTTGTGTCCAACTCTTCGTGATCCCATGGACTGCAGCCTGCCCAGCTTCTCTGTCCATGGAATTCTCCAGGCAAGAGTACTGGAGTGGGTTGCCATTTCTTTCTCCAGGGAATTTTCCCAACCCAGGTATTGAACCCAAGTGTCCTGCATTGCAGACAGATTCTTTACCAACTGAGCCACTAGGGACTCCATATAGCCAAAGGGCAAAACACAAAAAATAATTTTTTTCAAATGTTTTATCAATAAATATTTGATTGATCCTAACAAGGATTTCTGAACATAGTGATTCATTTATTGTTGCAGTTAAATTATGACCCAATTGTAGATTTCTAAATGAACGTGTAAATGTTAGGCTTACATTAAGATTATTTTGTTTGGTTAGCATTTTAGTCCACAGTACTTCTTTTAATGGTTGCTTTTTTTTTTTTTTTTTGGTAGGAGAGAGTCAGAAAGGAGAAACCATTCATTAGCTCGGCATGCAGACATCCTCGCTGCTGTTGAAACAAGGCTGTCATTATTAAATATGACTTTCATGAAGTATGTGGACTCCAATCTCTGTTGCTTCATCCCAGGAAAGGTAAAATAGAGTTGCTTACTTAGTAACAGCTGGATTGGATTGTGTAAACTTTAAGTTACTGTGAAGTTACAGAGTGATTTTTTTAAATGACAGAATCACTCCTACTTCTTTGGTCATCTGTGAATTCAGTAGTCACAATACTAAAGGGTAAGTTGTATAGACAATTGTGGGCTTTTGACTTTTTTTTTTTTTAAGTTTGGCCACCGCGTGAGGCACGCGGGATCTTAGTTTCCCAAGCAGGGATCGAGCCCAGGCCCTCTGCTATGGGAGTGCAGTCTTAACCAGTGAATTGCCAGGGAAGTCCCATTGCTATTTCTTTGAGTGGGTTTCTAAGAATGGATTTGTTTAGCTTCTGTGCAATAACTTACATAAATATATATATCATTTATGTGATACTGTTCTTCAGGAAAGCTTTTTAAGGGTTCATACACAAAGAAAAAATTTTAAGCTTTTACTTTTTGTAAAGATGCCAGAAATACAGCAATGAGCAAGAATAGGTATTGTCTCTGCCTTCAAGATTGTTACCATTTTAGGAGGGGTGGTTTAGGAGAGACAAGCTGGTTTTGTTTTGTTTGAGAAATGTTTCGTGAAAACAACTTACAGACTTCCAGATTGGACAAGAATAGATAATTACAGTATAGCAGTATACTCTGGGCTAAGTAATAGTGCTGTTTAATACAGAAATAAGTTTATTGTGGTGTATTTACTGTGACTGAGTTAGTAAAGGACCCAGAATTCAACATGCTGCTCATACCTTCACTAACACCTTACTTCTTGAATTGAGTGTAAATTCAGAATGAAATAACTTCAGTATCTTTTTATGTGGAAGAGATGGATGTGGAATTAAAGATCATTTTGCTACTTAGCTGCTACTGACAAAAGGTTCCCTTAACATGGTTGGAACTAGTTAATAGTAAAATTTGAATGGTCTCTCTTTGTTATTTCCATTGATAATTAACATTGGCAATATTTTACTACTTTCTTCATTTTCAATATTCTGTAATGTTTGTTGGGAGCCAGAGGAGTCCTGTTTCTTATTTAAAGTATTCTTTGGTATAGCTCACTTTCCTCATATTAGCTACTGATGCTTTTCTATAAAAAGGTGACCAGTTAGAAACTTTAGATTCTAATTCTTAGGCCAGATTTTATCCAGGTCTAATTTATACGTCTTAATTCTTGATGTTCATGTTCAGTGAACGTGAATAGGTTGGCTCCTATAGCCTCATAGTTTTTATTGCATATCTCATAATGTTAAGATTATGAATATTTAAGACACCTCTCTAAGTTTCATAACTTCAAGAGACAATTCAACCAGTCACTGTTAATAGGAGCTGAATAGTTTACAGCAAAGTCCATATGGCCTGCAAAGGCAAAGGTATTTTAGTACCAGCCTTTACAGAAGTTGTCTATCTGTTGTTCTAGTTGATCAAGATCATGTGATTGAAATGATGATATTTACTGTCTAAACAAATGAAGTTAAATTCAGTTGAGTCTTACCATCTTTTTCGGAAACCAGTTGTTTTCTCTTTTAATTCTATTACTAACTGAGGTGGTAGCAGTGGAGGATGTTTTCAGTTTTGAAGCTTATGTGTATCCCCTTGGGCATTTGCTCCTTAACTGAGACCTTTACTTTACCTGCAGTGGAAAAGTCTTCCATTTTTCCTTAAGATTACCCATTTCTTCACAAGATCTTTTCCTAGTTTATTTTTCTCCTACAAGTCTGAACTGGAAAAACAACTCCCAAAAAACAAATAATTTTTGTTTTGATTATCACTTTGGTTTATTCTGCCACCTTTATGGCTTATATTTTGCCTAAATCAACACTGTATACTTAGATTACTATTTATTTTTATGTCACTGGTACTTTTTAGCTTACTTAGGCTAAGTCTAAACTGCTAACTTAACATAGTTTGCAATATTTGGGTTGTCTTATCATTGTTCTTTTTTGAACTTTCTCATCCTTAAACTTTCATATTCTGTCTTCAGAACATAAGGATATGGCATTAAGTTTCATATCCGTAAGTGAAGATATTCTACAAAATACTTTTCTTTCAGTTTAGCATATACTCTTGATTTGGTATATGATTTTCTGTAGTAGTTTATTCTTGGTTTCCCCAGCATCTTGCTCCTGGGTTCATTTCACAAATTAGTTTTTACAAGTTACTCAAGTGAATCTGGGTAATAGCAACATTCATTTAAATTAGATTGCCTGATATATACCAAAATTTTGGACCTTTAACAGTTGGGGGGAAATTTTTTTTTTAATTATTCTCTGAGAGAGCAATCAAATTTGTTTGTAAAATTAAATGGTAGAATGAAGATAGAAGATTAAATGTATGTTTACCTCTTAACTTCTCCCCATACTCTAGTCAGTGGAGTAGAGTAAATGATGTAATTTTTAAAAGGAAGAAAAGATAAAGCCCCATGGAAAGGAAGTCAAGAGAGTAGACAGAAGCAGCAGAATTTTGGAAGTTGGAAAATAGATGAACAAATGATAACTGACTTAGAAGAACTGAGGAAGTTAATTCCTAACCTGGCAGTAGGGGAAGCTGGGAGTCAATGTAGTACGCACAGCTGAACCTCTAAAAAATTCTAGAGTAGAAAGCACTTCTGAAAATGGGGCTAAAACAGAAAGCTTGGTTGAGAATCTGTATTTAGGAATGACTTAAATCTGTAGGTCCCCTCTCCATCTCCAAACAAGCTAGATCATTGCCCTTCTACCCAGTGAAAATCTAAGGCTTATTCATGGGAGGGGTTTTAAATGGAGTCTCTTGACAAGGAAACCGTATTAACAACAAAGGCATTTAAAGGTCTGTCTGAAGAATTCAGACTGGTTGGGAGTTTGCCACTATGAGTTCTGGGAAGGATCGGCAAACTTTTCTGTAAAGGGCCAGATAATAAATATTTTTGACTTTGTGGACCACGTGGTCTGTGTCATGTCATGGTCTGTTTCTCAACTGAGAAATGGCCATGATTCTACATGTGGTAAGTGAATGGGTGTGCTTATGTCCCAATAAAAACCTTATTTACAGAAATAGGCACAGGTCAGTTAGGGCCATAGTTGCAGACTCTGACCATTATATTGATGTTCCCATTCATCTTCTTCATCGTTACAACCCCAGTAAACCTTTTGTGCTTATTGAAATACAGTGGTCTCCAAAAGTAGTGCTTTCATGGTATAAGTGATTGTCAAAATGATTGTCATAAAGTTAGATTTCCCTGAAAGAACTTAAAATCTATAGATTTTGTATTGCTGGTTTGTTTTTAATAATGTTTTCGGTTGAGGGGTGGGAGCTGGTGATGATCACTTTTTTTATTCTTTTTTTGAGGAGTAGCTTTCTTTTGATGCAATTTCACATTTAAACAAAAATTGCAAAAAATATGAAAAAGAATTCCCATATTTCTTTTATCCAGATCAGCAATTATTTACCTTTTGTCTCATTTGCTTTTATTCTCTCTCTGCATATGTGTTTCATTTTTCTGAACTGTTTGAAGAAAAAGTTGGAGATACTGTGACCGTTGTTCTGAAATATTTCAGTGTATTCCCTAAGAACTAGGACATTTTCTTACTTAACCACAGTGCAGATAACAAGCTCAGGGAATGTAACATTGATCCAATACACTAATCAGTAGTCCATATTCAAGTTTCATTTCTTATCCCAATAATAGTTTTCCTAGCTATTCTTATTTCTGAGTCCAGAATCCAATCTAGGATCACACATGAATTTGTTAATTCTCTTTAGTGTGGAATAATTCCCTACACTTTGTGTTTCTTGGGCTTCAAGTTTTTGAAGTTATTTTGAGGAATAAATATTCTTCAGTTTGAGTCTATCTAATGTTTCCAGAATGTTGTATTTTTGTTTCTTTTAAAATTGGTTTTATTTTTTTTTATTTTTATTTTTAAATTGGTTTTCGTGTAAAGACATTCTTAAAAATAGCTCTTGCTTAGAAGCATTTCCTCCTTTCATCTTGCTGGTCCTCAGATGCAGTCATTGAACCTTTAAAATGAAAAAAGAATTAATCTGTTTTCATTGGATTCTTTAGGTCCCTGTTCTTACACCCCTAAACTCCACCTTTCCCACCAGTTTGGCTAACTAGGAGATCTGATCAGCTTTTTATGTGCTGCATTTTTAAATATAAGCAAAGAGTAGAGAATCACCAGGCTAATAAGAAACACAAAGTAAAACAAATGGGGAACAAAAGACCTTTGAGAAAGCAATACAAGGATATAAAACTTGAACAAACTGTGACTAATAGTCTAAGAGAAATAATAATAAGAAAAACACAGACAAACACATGCCATATAAAGAATTATTTACAAATATGGAAGAAAAATCAAAAGAAATGAGAGGAAAATTAAGGAAATCTCAAGTGGAGCAAAGAGAAGGAAATGGCAACCCACTCCAGTATTCTTGCCTGGAAAATTCCACAGACAGAGGAACCTGGTGGGCTGCAGTTCATGGGGTCACAAAGAGTCAGCCGTGGCTGAGCACATCAGCAAGTGGAGCAAAAAGAAACAGAAAACAAGAGCATACAAGGTTCAATATTCTAGTGGGAGCTTTGTTTGCTAAGGGCATCTCTGGTAGCTCGGCTGGTAAAGAATCTGCCTGCAGTGCAGGAGACCCCGGTTTGATTTCTGTGTCGGGAAGACCTGCTGGAGAAGGAATAGGCTACCCACTCCAGTATTCTTGGGCTTCCCTGGTGGCTCAGCTGGTAAAGAATCCTCCTACAATGCAGGAGACCTGGGTTCAGTCCCTGGGATGGGAAGATCCCATGAAGTAGGGAACAGCTTCTCACTCCAGTATTCTGGCCTGAAGAATGCCATGGACTTTATAGTCCATGGAGTCCCAAAGAGTTGGACACAACTGAGCGACTTTCACTCACTTGCAGTACTTTGTTTGCTAAACAGTAGATTAAATAAGATAGAAATTCTCTCATCTATAGTTGAAAGCCTTAAATGATATTCATAGTATGTCATTTATTACTGTGCCAATTTAAACATAAGCATGATAGAGTAAACTGAATATGCTGGGAATATGATAGTTGTTCACATTTGGTTTCTTACCATTCTTTCTTAAAACTTAAAAATATTTTTTACAAGTATTAATTATCTCTAGTATTCAGCAGTGGCATATTACTTGAAAAGTGTATAAATAGCCATTAAAGAGGTTGGTGACCTGCCTAAGACCTGTGGTCTTTACACTGGATACAAGACTCAAACCATTACATTCTTGTTGCTAAAGTAATTTTCAGAAAGTGATTAAACCTATTCAGAAAATGAAATATTTTAAAAATCAGGTAAATGCTGTGCTTTCCTTAACATGTACCTCTACAACCATTTCAGCCACTGATGACTCTGAATGCTAGAAGCAGTTTGGCTCTAACATGCTGTCTTTTTCTTCACCTTGTTCTTTGCTTATAACTTTTGGACACAGGAAAGAAAATGTTTTTAATTTTATTGAAAACATGGATTGGATGAGTCCACTTAATTAAAATAACCTCTATGTAGTAAGACTTAAAACCACTAAATTTCCTAATAGAACACTTGGGCAAAGGGAAAGAGATACACTTTGCTTTCACACTGTATTTAGAAGGCTGAATACTGTAAACAAGAATATTTCACATTTTGGTTTACAGATGTCATTTAGTGTTAGTGATCCCTATGTGATATTTTGACATAAAATTCTGAAGAATCAGGGTTATGGAAGAGGATTCACTACATAATAAATTTATTTTGAAAACCTAGAATAAGTGCATGGTACATAATAAAGTGTTAGTTGCTCAGTCGTGTCTGACTCTTTGTGACTGTAGCCTGTCCATGGGATTCTCCAGGCAAGAACACTGGAGTGGTTTGTCATTTCCTTCTCCAGGGAACCTTCCCAGCCCAGGGATCGAACCCCGTACTCCCGCATTTCAGCAAATTATTTACCGACTGAGCTACCAGGGAAGGCCATGGTATACGGCAACACTACATGCATTTTGATTTCCTAGCCAACTCCTCACTGCAGCGCTCCTCCTTTAGTCATGTACACCCTCCTCCTGCTCAGACTTCTCACTGAAATTCTGCTCATTTCTCATTGCCAAGTCCTTCATTAGGCCTACTCAGTCCTCAGACAAATCTTATCACTGTCTGCTTCCTTTTACACACAATGCTTTGCTTGTACTTTGAACTTACTCAGTTTGAACTCGTCTGTGCTGTGTATGGATCTTTCACTGTCATCTCGCACAGGTTAAGATATATGTCTTATTCATGCTTGAGTCATTGTTAACAGTCATTTCTAGTCTAGGTCAAACATACTGTAAATATTCTTCTGTCTACCAGTATTTATGTACATAAACTTACTAGGTCCATTTATCCTCTCAGTAAAAATTCTTTTAACAATGACCATTGTATTCAAAACAAAATCTAGCCTCTAAAAATCATATTCTTATATTGACTGTAACCTTGTGGCTCGTCCCTAAACAGTTTTATTTAGATGTGTCAATATTAGGCAGTTTATGTTATTTGACCATCTTTATCACTCATTTAACGAACGTTGATTAGGATGTCTGCTATGTGCCAGATACTGCTAGGCTGTGGGGGTCTGACAGTGGAAACTAGGTATGGCCTCTTTTCTCGTTGAGCTTACTCTGTTATAGGAAGAAGAAATTAACAGGAAAAGGCAGTACTTCAACCTTGTAATGTGTATTCTGAAGAAAAAATAAAGGATTTGATGAAGGTGTTAACATACTTAAAACTGAAAGAGGGTTCAGAAAAGACTGCTTACTCTGAGAAAGTGCTACTGGGACCTCAAGTGTGAATAAGAAATTTGGGGCTGGAGAAGGTAGGGGAGATAATGCAGGGAGAACATGACAGAAAAGAGATCATAATGTGCAAAACCCTGAGCAACAGAGAGAGAGGGGGTCTGCTTTAGGTCAGAGAGCTGAGGGTTACTTTGCACCTGTAGGTGGAATGTACTAGCACTGAGGACGACATCAATAGTACCGGAGTGTTGCAGTACTTTTCTTACTTACAACACACATGAGGCGCTACTGTGGATTGGTTAATATCCTATCACTAGCAGATTCTTTGTAGTAGAATGCGACAGACTAGTAATATGAAAGACTACTGCTAAAGTATATAAGTGTATATTTTGTAATTAACCATTTTGTACTTATATATAAATATTAGGTAATTTTTTTTAGCCCCAGAACAGTAAAGATGCTTAACAAATATAAATATGAAACATATATAGTATTATAACAAGCCCAAAGCCAGGTGTTACAGGTGGTAATGTTACCATTGGTCAGTATATCAGTTAAGTCACCCTGTAGATCTCTGTAGAATTTGCAAAACAAGCAGTCACCTGATTCCCTGTTACGTATTTTCTTTAAAAAAAATAAAGTGCTAATGAGAGCTCATTATTTTAGGTGATCGATGAGATTTATCGTGTGTTGAGGTATGTCAATTCTACCAGAGCCCCTCAACGAGCTCATGAAGTACTGCAAGAGTTAAGGGATATCTCATCCATGGCAATGGAGTACTTTGATGAAAAGATTGTTCCAGTTCTAAAGAGGAAATTGCCAGGATCAGATGTATCTGGAAGACTCATGGGCTCTCCTCCAGGTATCGTTCGTTTATAATACTTTCAGTTTATGTTCATGTTCATACATAGGTTTGTAACTTGCCTTTTTCTCCTCCCACTGACTTGAGCTTTTCTGGGTCTGTAACTGTGTATCTGCAGCATCATTTTTAATGACAGATTAGATTACAGACTGTATATTACGTAGTTCATCCACTGCGGTTATGCACATTTGTCTCCAGGTTTTTCAGTATTTGAACCACACTGAAGAACAATCTTATAGCTAAATCTTTATACATATCCACAGTTTTTAACTGGGCATAAATTTGTTGGAGCAATTTTTAGTAAAACATTTGTTTCATTCAGATTAGTTAGCTCCCTGGAGTTCTCAGTAGAGTGAGTGGGTGTCTGTAATTTAATAATAAAGCTTATGGCATCTCAGTATTAATATATCTATTACTTATTGAGTGCTGTTATGCGGACAGCACTATACTGTGTCCTATGAAGACTAAAAAGAATTGTAATACATGATATCTGCTCTCAAGAATCTTATTATTTCATAGGGTGAGACATAATCATGACTCAAATTATTGCAGGCAAGAGAATAGTTTAAAGGAGTGTCCATTTACATGCCAAGTGAGTAGAGAGAAAATCTTAAGGAAGATAAGATCATTGTTGGCTGGTCTGATTGAGACTTCACAAGAGGTGAGAACTGATCTGAGCCTTGTTAGTTGCTAAAGGTAAGCTGAGAAAGAACAATGTATCAGTCAAGGAAAATATTCTGGTTATTTAAATGTCTGAGGAGAAAATTAGCAAGATGGGTTTTAGGGTGCAGATGGATCCATATGGTTCTTTTAGAAAAGCGTCAGAGATAGGGTTTAAAAAAAAAGCAGGTTATTAGTTTAAAATAGCGATTTTTTTATGCCCATGGTACATTGTAATTCCTAAAACAGAATAGTTCCAAAGCCTTCCTACATCATGTCAGAAGTTCTTCCTGATCATCGAATGTGATGTAACCCTTTTGGTGGTATCCCAATTATTTGGCTAATGTTGAGACCAAACATTCAACTAAGTGCAGAGAGGACTTATGAACCTAATACGTCTGTACTTCTGACTCACATATTTTTCCTTGTGTGTAATAAGATAGAAAGCAATTCTACTCTAATTTTACATTTATATTTTCTTAACTAGATTCTTTAAAAGTTTTATAATATTTTTAAATCCAAGTTAACACCTCTAGACACTCTTTGCTTTTGCTGGCAATCCACATACTGCCACATGAACATGAGAATCAGAATTCAGACTCATTTATAGTTAAGACAAAGTATTTGATTAATTCATTAGACCAAGTAGATGGCAAAGAAGAAATCTGCAGAGGTGATATTACTAAGGACATTCCATTTTTTTAAGAAGTCTCATTAATGAATTATTACTGGTGGTAAGCCGTTGCAGTGATTGACCATTTTAAACCATTTCTTCATAGTTCCAGGACCTTCTGCAGCCTTGACTACAATGCAACTCTTCTCCAAGCAAAACCCTTCAAGACAAGAGGTTACCAAACTCCAGCAGCAGGTTAAAACAAATGGTGCTGGGGTGACTGTTCTCAGGCGTGAAATTTCTGAGCTTCGCACCAAAGTGCAAGAACAGCAGAAACAGCTTCAAGACCAGGACCAGAAACTGCTAGAGCAGACGCAGATCATAGGTGAACAGAATGCGCGGTTGGCAGAGCTGGAGCGCAAATTGCGAGAAGTAATGGAAAGTGCAGTGGGAAACTCCTCAGGGTCTGGGCAGAACGAAGAGTCTCCTCGGAAACGAAAAAAGGCGGCAGAAGCCATAGACTCTCTTAGGAAATCTAAACGTCTCCGGAATAGAAAGTAGATCAGAATGTGCTTCTAGCGCCAGAGGAAGACCTGGCTTTGTAGCTTGACCAGTTCTGCGTATCTGGACACTGCGCGACACGGTGTCCCTCAGCTCTAGGCTTTCAGAACACAACTTAAACTTGAACTCTCACGGTTGGGACTTTTTTTTCCTGCTTCTCCTCGTTGAACTGATGCACAGAATCTTTTTACTTTGCAATAGATTTGTACTAACCAGACCTATTCTATCATGTTTTGAGAAGTTAACCTTTTTTGTGTGCAGATAATGTTTAAAGCAAATTTGTTTCTGCATATATGCACATTACATAAGGATCTTAAACCAGTCTTGACAGACTAGGAACTAAGTTTAATACAGAAAATGTCCTGTTCACTTGAAAGAGAAGACCTACTTTTTAAATGGACAGTATCTTGTTTTTAAAAAAAAAAAAAGTTGACTTTTTGTTATAAGTGACCTTTGTCTGGAATGTCTGAAAAGTAGTAAATGCTTTTTGGTATTGAAGTAATGGGTAACTAAAACGGACTTCCATAGTATTGACTGTAGAAGGGGCCTCTACAGTATTGACTATATATTTTTATAAACTACTGGCAAGGGACTTATCCAGTTGTTATATACATGTTTTCAGTTCTCTTTTGGGGCCATGACCTACATTTGCATGGATGCATGCATGCGTTGCCTAGTCAATTCACTTAAAAAAGCTCTTGCACTGGTATTGATCTTGAACCTCTATAATTCTTCACTTTTTAGAGCAGTGTCTTAGTTCATTTAAGCGCTTCACATCTTCCACCACAACAGCTTGCTTCAGTGGGTGAGGGGGAGTGGTATTTGTATGTCCATTTGTCCTCCGGTTTTACAGGATAAGAGAGTATTAAAGCCCACTGCTTTAGCTATTCTCTGTAGGGTTCAGGTACACTGGCTAAGACAGAACCCCAAATTCTTTATGTTGAAATCAGACCTCTGGTAACTATTACTGTCCCTGACTCACCGCTGTGTATGCTCATTGATCCATTGTGGCCAGGACCAGTGGTGTGAGTAGGGAACCCAACTTATGGGATGCAGTTGCTTTGCCATTGAAAAACAGTTCATTGAGGAAAATTGTACTATGAAAAAGCATTTTGATTGTTTCATTTCTGGGAGGGTGACCTGAGGGAAGCTTTCTAATATTAATTTCAGGCTTTCCTGATCCTTCAACTTTCAACAAAAGCTTTAATTTCGTTTGCACTCCTGTTTTAAGCTTGTAACTGGAAAAGCATGTCTTGCACTGTCAACCTTCTGAGTGGTCACTTTAACACCTGTACAGTGATTATTTTCCCCAGTTGTGTATTTTTTGAAACAGTCAACTATTAATGTCTAGTTTTATTTTAATGTACTAAATTATGTAGTCATTATTTGACTGTTAAGTTAAACAACTGTTGCCTTGGGCTTCAGTTATTTAAGGTAAACTTAGGTGTAATATAGAATACTATCCCTTTCCCGGTGGGAGTTTGACACCTGTATAAAACCTAAGGTTTTGGTAAGTACCTTAGTTGAAGAAAAGCACAAGGTCACTACCTTTTTTTAATCCGTCCAACATGATACGGTTATGCATCCTTGAGATTAACCTCACCAAATGAAATTTCTTATCCATTTTTAGTATTGTCCTTACATAATAGTGTCCTTAGATTTTGATCAATTCTTTGTCTAACATTAAAACTCCATTTACAATGTAGTTATGTTTTCGATGAAAAACCATAAAATAACGTCCAAGTGTTTTCATGGTTTGTTGGGAAGGTAATTTTAAAATAAACAATTTCCAAAAAACATTTGTCAGCCAAGATCATCCATAAAAGTCCCTGTCTGGAACTCATTTTCTCAGCAGGTCTCATTTGTTTAGTCATAGGATTTAGCCATATTATCACAACTTTGGAGGAGGCCTACTGGAATACTTACTCATGGCCTTTAATGGTCTGCTTTCCTGGTAATACGAAGATGTTTTTAAGTAACGAAGTACATGTTTACAGGTTTATAAAGTATGATATTTATGCATCAAAGGGATATAACCTCAGATGACCTTTTTTAATAATGTTAATGAATTATTTAAAGTTTCCTGGGTTTCTTTTTAAACTCCAGCTAGATAACTCTACATGTATCTATGGTCTTAGTTAACATGAGTATTTGGCTTCCATAATAAACACTCACAATATTAAAAGATAGCTTTTCTGTTTCAAAATCCAAATTTCTACGATATACACTTGCAAACATCTGCCCATAAATTTAATGAGTTGCACTTGTTAATGGGTGAATGTGGCATAACAGAAATAAAGCACTACAGTTGTTTTAAATCTTAACAAGCTAAAATATGTTAGGATATTGCCTTGGCCAGTTTGATAGCTGTTATACTTGCATTTGGGTAGTATAATGGTATTTAAGTGTCAACAAATCATAAAATATTTCCATCACCTAAAACTAACATATGTTACAGGAAAATTATAAGTTAGCAACCCGAGAATTATCCTGCTCTGGATTGTAGGTCAGTAATTTAAATACTGTATGTTAATATGTTAAATGTTAGGACATTTCATAAAGTATGCCCATCATCTTCCTTGGCTAGTCTTTCAGAGGATACTTAAAGTTGTCCCACTTACAAATTGATCACACTACAGACATAGATAAAAGGTGGAAGGGGGGATGAAAAATGGAAAGGACTGCCACCCCCTCACCCTCCACAGGAGTCTCTGCTTGTTTCCCACGTGGACTTGCCTTGGTTTTCACATATTCTGAACTATGTATTATTTCAGAACATGAGGATATAGAACCTATTGTTTTTCAAGCTCCTCTTTTGATGTACAGAGCCTGGAAATAAGGGCAAACACAGATGTAATCAGAGTAATCATACTGTTTTAAAAACTTGGGGTGCCATCATGTCTAAAGCCACTGGTTTTGGAAGCAACTTTTTTTTTTTTTTTTTTTTTTTGGTAAAACGTTTTTGGAGTACTGAACTTTACAGGGGCTTGCCTTAATCCTATTTAGTAGTTTCAAGATATATGCGCTATTATTCTACTTGTTAAAATAGTCTATGTAGCCCCTAAGGTGGGTAAGACAGAGTATAAGTAATGCCTAAATAAATAAGCTAAAAGGTGTCACTACAGCTGGATTTTTGAGAGAAAATGGACATATGAACATAGGCTATGTGTAATAAAAATAATGGCACCTTAAGATTGCACTATTTTATGAATTATTTTATATGCCATTTCATAGCCTGCACTTTAATCTCCAAAGAAACTATGTGTGATGTCCCAGTTGTTCCTTCTTAATAACTGTTTCCTGAGACAGGGCACTTAATTCTATTTTACTATACCGAAGTCGTTTCTTGGAGGTAGATTCCTCTTTTGAGTTCTCTATTTCCTTAGCCAGAATATTTTCTAGGGTCTAGGAACTCCCTATCTTGTCTTATTTCCAACAGTATATAATTTTAATTTAAAATCTCATACTTGGTGATCAGCACATTCTTAATATACTGCTCCAGCAATGAGTACCCATTTGTTAACATTTATCAAACCTTCAGAATGATCATATGTTGTAAGTAAGATTTGAAACCAGGAATAAAGGCATTCTGCCTTGTACGATGCAGTCTCTTGAGAAATAGCTGTTCCTACTGTAAAATCCAATACATTCAACGATTTGGCTTGGGATCTGAATTTCTTTCACTAGTCCTCAAAAGGTTAATAAGAACTACTTCAAAAAGCTCTGTAGCCTGCCATCTTGAGGTGAATTATTTTCAAGAAATACTATATAATCTACAAAATGAAATTAGCAATTAGTTGACTGTTGCCTACCATGAGTTTAGTAGCAATATATTTATATTTGTGATAAATATGATAGGCTTAAGTAATGGCCTTTTCCAGCTTCCTAAGAATCTTTGTTAAATTTCTGAAATTCAAACGTTAGAAATTGAAATTTTTCCTGTTGTGTCTGAAGAGAACCATGAGATTTAGAAGCATATTGGTAATCCATTAGGTCCATTGCCAAAGTAGATACCTGTCCGTATTCAAAGCTATACCTAAAGTTAGGCGCGTTTAAAATTCCTTTATGTTGTGCCATGTCTGTTTACTTATGGTCATGAGCAACAATAAATTACAGTAGTTTATCTCTGGAATTTTAATTGTTCTAACCTAATTTAATTACTGAAAAGTGGAAAGCACCTCCTGGTCACACAACAGGGCACGTAAATAAATGTGTTGTTACCAGTGCTACTTGTTTTCTTTGTATTTCATACACAGAAGATTACGGAGCCATCTTAATAGCTACCACCTCTTAAAAGCAGTTTATTTTGTTATCTTAATCCTCACAGCTGCTTTATAAGTGCTTCCCTAGTAGCTCAGCTGGTAAAAGAATCTACCTGCAATGTAGGAGACTCCAGTTCGATTCCCAGGTAGGGAAGATCCATCCCCCAGAGAAGGAATAGGCTACCCACTCCAGTATTCTTGGGCTTCCCTGGTGGCTCAGATGGTAAAGAATCTGCCTGCAATGTGGAAGATCTGGATTCGACCCCTGGGTTGGGAAGATATCCTGGAGAAGGGCATGGCAACCCACTCTAGTATTCTTGGCTGGAGAATTAATTCCCAGAGACAGAGGAGCCTGGTGGGCTATAGTCCACAGGGTCACAGAGTCGAACACGACTGAGCGACTAAGCACAACACAACAGCTGCTTTATAAAGCAGGATTTACTGTCTAAAGTTAAACTCAGGTTAAGCAACATAGCTACAATGTCACCTAAGTGTGATTTGAACTCTGCCTCCAAAGCTTATTACTGCTACACTCTGTTGCTGCTGCTGCTGCTAGCAGTCACTAAGTCATGTCCGACTCTGCAACCCCAGAGACGGCAGCCCACCAGGCTCCCCCATCCCTGGGATTCTCCAGGCAAGAACACTGGGTTGGGTTGCCATTTCCTTCTCCAGTGCATGAAAGTGAAAAGCGAAAGTGAAGTCGCTCAGTTGTGTCCTCCTAGCAAACCCTAACCTATGGACTACAGCCTACCAGGCTCTTCTGTCCATGGGATTTGCCAGGCAAGAGTACTGGAGTGGGTCGCCATTGCCTTCTCCGCTGCTACACTCTACTACATTCTAAAATGTCTGGGTGCTGTGGGACTCTAGATTATATTAATTCTTCAATAAATATATAGATTTCATACATCAACCAGAAGCAGTCTATGCCAGAATCACTAATGATAAGAGTAATACACAAAGCTTAAAATCATGGAAAGACTAGGCTTTAAGGAGGCAACATTTGTCTTGAAGTTTTTTGGCAATGCATTTACATTAGGCATATGGGTAAAACATTTTTAAGGCTTCTGTGTGTGTGTGTGTGCTTAGTCGCTGAGTCGTGTCCAACTTCTGAAAACCTGTAATAAACAGGCAGTCCTGGCAATAGATGTGGTCAGAGGCCACTAACACAGTTACTTTATTACAAAGCTGGCCACCGATCAATACAAAAGAAGTGATACCAATTCTCTTGCCCTGCTGGGGAAGAAGACTAGTTCTCTTTTCAAAATTCCTTCCAGCTGCAAAACTAAATATTCAAAATTTCAATGAAATAAAACCATACATATCAATTTCACCTGTTTCACAAAGATGTAACTGATAAGGAATTACTAGAAACGAAATGATTGGAAACACTTTGAGACACGCTTTACCTATTTTGTTCGTAACTTAGATGTTCAGAAAAGATTGCAGATGAATTTATGTTGAAAGATGAGGATGACAGCAGTGTTACCAGTTACCCCAACACCATCACTGCATTCTAGTCATCAAGCTATCACAGAAACCTAGAAAAATAAAGACAACTTGTGTATCTCCCTGTCTTCGGAGGGTGGATCAGGATGGAATTCTTTGTAGCCCTCAGGTGTGGTTCAGTTGTGTAAAAAGCACATTTTGGGAAACCAAGAACTTCACCAGTATTGTTGCTTTAAAAATAAAAGGATGTCTCTATTTATTACCTTTCTCATGTTAATTCCTGAAACAATACTTAGAGGATCCATTAAAGGTGATTCTTTCATCCAGAAAATATTTTAACTTGCTTGTGTTGCTATGGTATTGGTGAGTCATTTCCTGAAGGCAAAATTATAGGAAATTGTAAGAAGAAAAAGCAAGGTGGATGTTTGAGCACAAAGTCCAAATTACGACTGGAAAGGGAGTACAAATCAAGGATGAACTTCCCCCAGATTCAGTCAATTTTGTTCATAGAAAAATATTCAACCAAAGAGCTTTCAGTTTCCTCAACTCTTAACGTTTCCTTCGATTCTTTTTCCCTGGGCTCTTTGCATTGAACAAAAGTTTCTACGTGGAATCTGAAGCGGCAGTGTAAAGAGTAATACAGGGATGGCTCCAGGGATGACCTAAGGTGTGTCTCTCTGTCTTAAGACACAGGGAAAACTGCTGCTAAAACTTCAAGGCTAAACAGGAGATGGAGTGAGGGCAGAAGGGAAGGGGACCTAAAATGCTTGTTCTTCCTTTGAAGGATTGCAGCAAGCTTTCAGGAAAGTGCCTTAGCTCTCTAGATATCCAGGTTCTACAAACCTAGGTGCTGCCACAGCAGTGGCCTTTCATTCCCAAAGCAAATGCAGTTTGTGCCTCCCTTGTGCTGTGCTTAGTTGCTCAGTGTCTGACTCTTTGTAGCCTGCCAGGCTCCTCTGTCCATGGGGATTCTCCAGGCAAGAATACTGGAGTGGGTTCCCACGCCCTCCTCCAGGGGATCTTCCCAATCCATGTCTCCCGCATTGCAAGCGGATTCTTTACTGTCTGAGTCACTAGTGAAGCCCAAGAACAGTGGAATAGGTACCCTATCCTTTCTCCAGGGCATCTGCCCCACCTAGGAATTGAACCAGGATGTCCTACATTGCAGGTGGATTCTTTTACCAGCTGAGCTACCAGTGAAGCCCATGTCTTACTTATAAGAGGATAATAAAGGAATGACTGTCAACAGTTTAACAGTGCTCAGTGCATAATAAGCAGGTAATTAATAATAAATAGTGGTTTATACAGGGCAATAGATATGACTAATGAAATAGAAGTATAGAATATACATTGCATTGGCTACATGTATTTCCTTTAAGTCCTACTTTAAGCATAAATGTATATTTTTAACCACAGAAAACAATTTGCTATTACAGCCTTTCTAGCCTCCTGGAGAAGTTTATTTTTAATATTTTAAAACTTTTCCTTTTGATATTTTTAATATTTCACAGGTGTTTTTGCACTGCCCCACAGTGCCGTCACTTTGCCAACCAAGATCCACATAGTCAAAGCTATGGATTTTCCAGTAGCCATGTACTGATGTGAGAGTTGTACCATAAAGAAGACTGAGTGCCAAAGAACTGATGCTTTTGAATTGTGGTGCTGGAGAAGACTCTCGAGAGTCTCTTGGACAGACAGAAAGGAGATCAAACCAGTCAATCCTAAAAGAAAATAATCCTGAATATTCATTGGAAGGACTTAGGCTGAAGCTTCAATACTTTGGCCATCTGATGTGAAGAGCTGATTCATTGGAAGAAAAACCCTGATGTTGGGAAAGACTGAGGGCAGGAGAAGGGAGTGACAGAGGATGAGATGGTTGGATGGCATCATAGACTCGATGGACATGAATCTGAGCAAACTCCAGGAAATAGTGAAGGACAGGGAACCCTGGCGTCCTGCAGTCCATGAAGTCGCAATGAGTCAGACACAGCTGAATGACTGAACAACAGTACTTCCTTGAGAGCCACAGGACAGAAACCAGTCTGGCAGCCCTCATCCTTCTCCACCTTGGGCTGAAGGACCTTGAGCTGCACCTGGTAGAATAAAGAAAGGAGCCTCTTCAGAACTCCCTTCACCTTAAGACACAACTTAGAATCAAGCATCCATGCTGTGGAACCAGAATTAGTGGGCTCCTATTCCCAGCTAGACCTGTTATGAGTTATGTAATACCAGCGTGGGTAGTTAATACCTCTGAAACTCAGTTTCATCATCTGTAAAATACTTTCTACTCAGAGAGTCAGTACAGAAATCCAAAGGACTCTGGGCAGAGTGGAGTAGGAGTAGGAGGAACCAAGAATCTGCCTCCCCACCTAGAGAAAAATGACACTGGCAAAACCTGTCTGATGTAATTACTTTGGAACCCTGGAGATCTGTTGATTTGGGCAATAGACAGGGTCCTATGCTGGGCAAAAAGCAGCCTTGTCACCCCCTGAATTCTCCATCTGTGCTCTGATCACTGATTGCTGCTTCTAATCACAGGTGTGCAGATAAAGATGGTGGGAAGCATTGTGGTACCTCCCTCCATTGTTGCAAGCCTCTCCCCAGCCAGCTGAAGCGCCTTCTGAAGTATAAGCGAAAGTGTTAGTCACTCAGTCTTGTCCGACTCTCTGCGACCCCATAAACTGTGGCCCGCAGGGCTCCTCTGTCCATGGAATTCTCCAGGCAAGAATAGTGGTGTGAATGGGTAGCTATTTCCTTCTCCAGGGCATCTTCCTGACCCAGAAATCAAACCCAGTCTCCCACATTGCAGGCAGATTCTTTACTATCTGAGTCACAAGGGAAGCCCTGAGATAAAAAGCCAGCACTCCTTTCCCCAACACTCCTTCATCTTTCTGTTATTGTCTAAAAGCCACACTTTAAGACATGGGATTTCCCTGGTGGTCCAGTGGTTAAGAATTCACCTTCCACTGCAAGGGGTGCGAGTTCAATCCCTGGTCAAGGAGCTAACATCCCACATACTTTGCGGCCAAAAAAGCAAAAGCAATATTGTAACAAATTCAATAAAGTCTTTAAAAAAAAAAAAATACTAAGACATTTAACAACCTCGATAGGTACAGAGAAAATTAGAAAGTGACGAGGTTGCCGAGGGAAAGGCTCAAATAAAGAATTGAAAGGACGTTAAGTTTACACCTCAGCCAGAGAAGGCAATGGCAACCCACTCTAGTACTCTTGCCTGGAAAATCCCATAGATGGAGGAGCCTGGTAGGCTGCAGTCCATGAGGTCGCTAAAAGTCAGGCACAACTGAGCTACTTCCCTTTCACTTTTCACTTTCCTGCATTGGAGAAGGAAATGGCAACCCACTCCAGTGTTCTTGCCTGGAGAATCCCAGGGACGGGGGATCCTGGTGGGCTGCCGTCTATGGGGTCGCACAGAGTCGGACACGACTGAAGCGACTTAGCAGCAGCAGCAGAGCCTCAGCACAGAGAGCCTATCACAATCAAACATATAAAAACAATTGATTCCCAGAATCATCACATTATTAGATTCAAATGTCTAGTTTTCAGCAACAACAAAAGCCCACAAGGCATACAAAGAAACAGGATATAAGTATACTTATAAGTGTAAGCTTATGCTTACAGCCCATTAAAGAGGAAAATATAAATCAACAGAACTGTCTCTTAAAAAGGCCTAATGGCAGATATACTAGACAGACATTTTAAAATAACTTTTTTAGAGAGGCTCAAAGGGATTTCCCTGGTGGTGCAGTGGATAAGAATCTGCCTGCCTAATGCCGGGGACATGGGTTCAATCCCTGATCTGGGAAGGTTCCACCTGCTACGGAGCAACAAAGCTCCACACCTACTGAGATCACGAGCTGCGACTACTGAAGCCCTCGTGCCCAGGGCTTGTGCTCCACAACAAGAGAAGCTGTCACAATGAGAAGTCCACACAAAGCAACGAGGACCCAGTGCAGCCAAAAATACATAAATAATTATTTTTAATATAAATAAACTTTAAAATTAAAAAAAAAAGAACTAGTCTATCACAGACTTCACAAACAAACTTATGGTTACCAAAAGGGAAAGGTGGGGGAATAAATTGAGAGTTTGAGATTGGGGTTTAGCCAATTAATAACAGTTTTAGGTGAATAGCAAAGGGACTCAGCCATACATACATCTATCCATTCATAACCAAGATAAAATGTTTTTAGAGTTAAAAAAATAAAAAATTAAAAAAGATTTGGGATTAATGTGTACACACTACCATATATAACATAATCAACAAGGACCTACTGTACAGCACAGAAACTCTACTCAATATTCTATAATGCTCTGTATGGGAAAAGAATCTGAAAAAGAACAGATATATGTATGGATATACATATACATAGATAGATAACTGAATCACTTTGCTGGACACCTGAAACTAACATAACATTGTAAAACTAAACCCCAATATAAAATAAAAATCAAATTTTAAAAAATTATCAGTCTAAATACTAGTATTGGGGACTTCCCTGGTAGTCCAGTGATTTAACAATCTGCCTTGCAACACCAGGGACTCCGGTTCGATCCCTGTTCAGGGAACTAAGATCCCACATACCTTGGGGTAATTAAACCCAAGCTCCGCAGCTACTGAGCCCTCACACTCCAGAGCCCACGTGCCACAACTAGAGTCTTTGCACCACAACAAAAGATCCCGCAAGACAATGAAGACTGCACATGCCACAACTGAGACGTGATGCAGTCAAATAAATAAATAAATATTTTTTAAAAAGTCAGCCCACAGAATGGGAATAGATACTTGCAAAGCATATATCTGATAAGGAATTAATATCCAGAACTTACGTGAATTCCCCAAATTTCTACTTTTGACTAATTCATTCGATTGTGGTCAGAAAACCTACTTAGCATGTTGCAATCCTTACAAACATTTTGAGGCTTGCTTTATGGCCTAAAATGTGGTATATCTTAAAGGATGTTTCTTGTGCACTTGAGAAGAATGTGTATTCTATTGTTTTTTCATGGACTGTTCTATGGATTTTGAGGTTTAAAGTGGGTTTGAAGTTTTTAGTTCTTCTATTACCTTGTAGAACATCTGTGTAGTTGTTCCATCCATTATTGGGAGTTGGGTATTGTCATCTCAATCAGCTATTATTATTGTTTCTATTTGTCCCTTCAATTTTATCAGTTTCACTTCATGTATTTTGAGGCTCTGTTCTTAGATGAATATCCTAATAGATTAACCTTTCAATCCTTATAAAATGTCCCATTTTTCAAAAAGTCCCTTTTTAACTCTAGTAACAATTTTTTTAAAAGTCTATTGTGTTCAGCTTTCTTTGATTGCACACATATCTTTTTTCATTCTTTTATTTTCATTATTTGTATCTCTGAATCTGAAGTGTGTCTCCTGTGGTCACCATGTAATTGGATCTTTTTTTAAAAAGAATCTAATCTGTCAATCTCTACCTTTTGATTGGATTGTTGAATTCATTCACATTTAATATTATTATTGGTATGCTTGGATTTATGTTTGCTTCTTAATTTTTGTTTTCTGTATGTTCCATCTCTTTTTTCACACTATTCCTCTTTTATTGCTTTCTTTTGCATTAAATGAATATTTTCTTATGTAAAATTTTAATTCCATTAAGTTTTTCACTGTGTGTTTTTGGTATGTTCCTTGTAGATGCACTAGAACTTAACATATACATATTAACTAATTAGAATATTTTAAATTTATTCTAATTTAATTCCAGTAAGATGTAGAAATATATAGCTATTTCTTTTCCCTCCATTTTGTGCTGATAAGTTGGTGCAAAAGTAATTGCAGTTCTTGCAATGTTGAACTTTGCCCTTTGACATTGGAATACATTCTTAAATAAATGTGGTTATGTTATACATCATTTTAATGTGCATTTCTCTTTTTTGCTAATGATTTATTACTTGCTGTTTATTTTATATTTATTTTAAACCATGGAAATTATATTAGACAAAAAGAAATTCAAGGCATTTTTTTATTTGAGTTCAAAATGGGTTGTAAAGCAGTAGAGACAACTTGCAACTTCAATAATGCATTTGGCCCAAGAGCTGCTAACAAATGTACAGTGCAGAGCCTTGAAGAGGAGAAGCAGAGTGGCCGGCCATCAGAAGTCGACAATGACCAATTGGGAGCCATCACTGAAGCTGATTCTCTTACACCTACACCAGAAGTTGCCAAAGACTCACAGTTGACCATTCAATGGGTTGTTTGGCATTTGAAGCAAATTGGAAAGGTGAAAGAGCTCGATAAATAGGTACTTCGTGGCTGAGGTACAAATTCGTGGCTGAACACAAATTAAAAACATTGTCATGTTGAAGTGTTGTCTTCTCTTATTCTACACAACCACAACAAACCATTTCTCAATCAGATTGTGACATGCAACAGAAAGTGAATTTTATGTGACAACCAGCAACGACCAGCTCAGTGGCTGGACCAAGAAGAAACTCCAAAGCACTTCCCAAAGCCAAACTTGCACCGAAAACAGGTCACGGTCACTGTCTGGTGGTCTGCTGCTGGACTGATCCACTACAGCTTTCTGAATCCCAGTGAAACCATTACATCTGAGAAGTGTGCTCAGCAAATCAATGAGATACACTGAAAACCGCAACACCTGCAGCCGGCATTGGTCAACAGAAAGGGCCCAATTCTTCTCCACAACAAATCTGACCTCATGTCACAACAACCAACACTTCAGAAGTTGAACAAATAGCGCTACCAAGTTTTGCCTCATCTGCCATATTCACCTGCCCTCTTGCCAACCAACTACTACTCCTTCAAGCATACTGACAACTTTTTGCAAGGAAAACGCTTCCACAACCACTGGGATGAAGAAAATGCATGGATTTTTATGCCACAGGAATAAACAAACACTTCTCATTGGCAAAAATGTGTTGATTGTAATGATTCTTATTTTGATTAATAAAGATGTGTTATAATGAGCCTAGTTATAGTGATTTAAAATTCATGGTCCAAAACTGCAATTATGTTTGCACCAACCTAATATTACTGTTAAACATATTACATCTATATACATTACAAATTCAAAAAATACACTGTTATAATTGTTACTTTATATAGTTTCATGCCTTATAAAGAAACTGAGAGGAAAGTATATATAAAGTTTGCTATACTAACCTCCTTGTACCATTTCTAGTTCTCTCCCTTTGCTTCTGTGGAATTGAGTTATCATCTGGTGTCACTTCCTTACTCCAAGGCAGCTTTGCTCCCATTATATCTTCTGTGCTGTTGTTGTCAAATATTTTACATTTTTATATGCTATAGGCCCAATAATACAATTTACACATATATATATACACACACACACACACACACACACACACACACACACACAGTTGCTTTTAAAATTAGTTAAGAGTGAAAGGTTGTTGTTGAATCACGATGCCGGGATTCTTGGTCCCCGGAGGAAAAGAATTCAATCTAGGGCCAGAGCCGAGGCTTGATCTCTCAGAGCTTTTGTGTAATAAAGTTTTATTAAAGTATAAAGGAGATAGAGAAAGCTTCTGACACAGGCATCAGAAGAGGGCAGAAAGAGCACCCCCCTGCTCGTCTTCAGCTGGATGTTATATAGTCACAAGCAGCCTGTTAATGAAAGAAAAGAATGTCTTAAAACTCGGAACGGCACCAGGCCCCTCACCCATAGGATGCATTTTGGGATAATCTTGGCACCAAATGGTTCATCTTGGGCCATAAAATGATTGACTTGAATCTTGAAGGGCAGAGCACCATACAAATAGTTTCATTTACATAGATTAGAGGAACAATATCGGAGTGTAACATACTGGTTTATCAAGCAGGTTCTGAGCCAAAAGGCGGAACCGACTTGAAGACAGAGTTTGGGGTAAATGCATAGTACATTAGCAGAGCTTAAGATAAACATTTCCATAAGAAAAAGGCATTGGTTAACTTCAGGTGAACCCAGGTGTCACTATGGCCACACAGAACTTTAAGAGAAACCTCTTTTTGAATTTGTATAGAGAGGAGAAAATATGGCTAGTTTGTTTCCTCCTGCCGCTTAAGAGATAAAAATGTCTGACACTTGCAGGCTATTTCCTCCGTTTGGAGACCCCTGGCCTTCCTGCCTGTTACCCTCTCAAGAGGAGCAAGGAAAACAAGCATTTACGTTGCCTTTCATCATTACTTGACATATACTGGTGCTATTTATCTTTTCATGTGGACTTTAGTTACATTCTGAGAACATTTGCTCTTAGCCTAAAGAACTTCTTTCCATACTTCTTAGCAAGTGGCTCTTTGAGCAGCAATTCTCTGTTTTTGTTTACCTAAAAACCTCTACATATGTCTTCACTTTCGAAAGATAGTTTTATAAAAATATATTATTTTTTTTTGTTATTTGGCTGTGCCAGGTCTTAGTTGTGGCATTCATATTCTTTTTAGATGTGGCATGCAAAATTTTAGCTGCAGCATGTGGGATTTGGTTTGTTGTTGTTGTTTTTAGTACTCATTTATTTGGCTGGGCCAGGTTTTAGTTGCAGAGGTCTTTGATCTTTGCTTTGACCCACAGGTTCCCTTAGTGTGGTGTGCCGGAACTTCTTTTTTATTTAATATTGATTGATTGATTGACGGATGTATTTGGCTGCTTGGGATGTTAGTTGCATCACTCGGGATCTTCCATTTCAGTGCGTGAACTCTCTAGTTGTGATGCATGGGCTCAGCAGTTGCAGCACCAGGCATAGTTGACCAACAGCAATATGGGATCTTAACTCCTTGACCGAGGACCAAACCCAAGTCCCTCACATTGCAAGGCAAATTCTCAACCACTGGACCACCAGGGAAGTAAGTCCCTGGATCTAGTTCTTGCTTATCAGTGGTCTTCCCAGCACTTGGAATATGCTATCCCGCCACCTTCCAGTCCCCACTGTTTCTGATGAGGAGTCAATTGTTAATCCTTTGAGGTCTCCTTTTATGTGATTTTTCTCTTGCTCTTTCAAAGTTTTCTCTTTGTCTTTTAGCATTTTTACTGTGATGTGCCTGGGTCAGGATCTCTTTGCTTTGTGTTCACTCTGCTTGGCGTCCATTGAGCTTAGATTTCTTTGTTTTTCATCAAATTTGGGTAGTTTTCAGCTTAAAAAAAATTTTTTTTTCCGACTTCTCCTCCCCTTCTGATATTTCCAGTACATGTATGTTGATGAGCTTATGGTGTCCCATATTTCTCTGAGGCCCTATTCATTTCTTTTATTGTCATAAAATATACATAAAATTTACCATTCTAGCCATCTTTAACTGTACAATTTAGTGGCATTGTGTATATACACAATGTTATACAGCCATCACTGCTATCCACTTATCAGTCCAGACAGCAACTCTTTACTCATTAAGAAACAGCTCCCCATTCTTCTCTTCCTTTGCCTCTGTTAACTTCTATTATTTTTTATGTCTCTACATCTGGTCAACTTTTAAACTTTAACCACAGCAGCTCCCTTTTTAGTCAGACTTTGACAGAGGGAAGGAGGGGAAATTCTTTGGCTTAAATATATAATTTGACAAAATAACTGCCTAGGGGAAAAAAAAAACAAATATAAGCCAGTGGCCACTGGGAATGGTGGTGACTCATATCACCAGGAAGTCCAGAATATCTTTGTTTATCAGTAGGACAAATCTCAGCTTAAATTAGCGAAGGTTATATAAAGTTAGTTGACTCCCTTATCTGACCACACAGCATATATGAACGCTTTCAAGGGCAAGTCCAGGGAAAGGAATGGTGCCCGAGTACATTGTCTGCTCTTGTTCCCAAAGATTATGAACCTCAAAATTTGTGGTTTTAAGAAATTACTGCTTATGTCAATTGTTTTCTGTAAGATGATAAGATGAGGAAAAGAGTTTTTTGCACAAGACTTAACATGTTTTTCAAATAACAGGTTGGTTGGCTATGAAGAGAAGCTTCTATTATAATCAAAGTCATTTCAAAACATGTCACAGAAATGCATTCAAAAATTATTAGAGCAGGAACTTCGCTGGTGGTCTGGTGGCTAAGAATCCACTTTCTAATGCAGGGGTCTCAGGTTTGATGCCAAAGAGCGACTAAGTCCAAGAGCCACCAGTGCCACAGTGAAAGATCCTGCATGATGGAGTAAAAATCTACATGCCACAACGGAGACCCAATGTAGCCAAATACAAACACACATACATACATACATACATAAAATAGTCTGGGGCAGGAGGGCTATTTAAAAAAGTTGTTTTAAGTTAATTTATTTAATTGGAGGCTAATTAGTTTACAATATTGTGGTGGCTTTTGCCATATGTTGACATGAATCAGCCACAGGTGTACATGTGCCCCCCCATCCCAAACCCTCCTCCCATTCCTCTGTGCTGTCCCAGTGCACCTGTTTCATGCATCAGACTTAGACTGGTCATCTACTTCACATACAGTAATATGCATGTTTCAATGCTATTCTCTCAAATCATCCTGCCCTTGCCTTCTCCCACAGAGTCCAAAAGTCTGTTGTTTATTCCTGTGTCTCTTTTGCTGTTTTGCACATAGGGTCATCGTTACCGTCTTTCTAAATTATATATATATGCGTTAATATACAGTGTTGGTGTTTTTCTTTCTGACTTACTTCACTCTGTGTAATAGCCTCCAGTTTCATCTACCTCATTAGAATTTAAATGTGTTCTTTCTAATAGCTAAGTAATATTCCATTGTGTGTATGTACCACAACTTTCCTATCCATTCGTCTGCTGATGGATATCTAGGTTGCTTCCATGTCCTGGTTATTGTAAACACTGCTGCGATGAACACTGGGGCACACATGTCTCTTAATTCTGGTTTCCTCAGTGTGTATGGCCAGCAGTGGGATTGCTGGGTCATATGGCAGTTCTATTTCCAATTTTTTAGGAATCTCCTCACTGTTCTCCACAGTGGCTGTACTAGTTTGCATTTCCACCAACAGTGTAAGAGGGTTCCCTTTTCTCAATACCTTCTCAAGCATTTATTGTTTGTAAACTTTTTGATAGCAGCCTTTCTGACTAGTGTGAGATGGTACCTCATTGTGGTTTTGATTTGCATTTCTCTGATAATGAGTGATGTTGAACATCTCTTCATGTGTTTGTTAGCCATCTGTATGTCTTCTTTGGAGAAATGTCTGTTTAGCTCTTTGGCCCATTTTTTGATTGGGTCATTTATTTTTCTGGTATTGAGCTATATGAACTGCTTGTATATTTTGGAAATTAATTCTTTGTCAGTTGTTTCATTTTCTATTATTTTCTTCCATTCTGAAAGCTGTCTTTTCACCTTGCTTATAGTTTCCTTCGTTGTGCAAAAACTTTTAAGTTTAATTAAGTCCCATTTGTTTATTTTTGCTTTTATTTCCATTACTCTGGGAGGTGGGTCATAAAGGATCTTGCTGTGATTTATGTCAGAGAGTGTTCTGCCTATGTTTTCCTCTAAGAGTTTTATAGTTTCTGGTCTTACATTTAGATCTTTAATCCATTTGAGTTTATTTTTGTGTATGGTATTAGAAAGTGTTCTAAGTTCATTCTTTTGCAGCTGGTTGACCAGTTTTCCCAGCACCACTTGTTAAAGAGATTGTCTTTTCTCCACTGTAAATGCAGAAAAGATCTCATATCATGTAATAAAGATCCTGCATGCCACAACTAAGACCCAATGCAGCCAAATACATACATACATATATACATACATACTTACATAAAATAATCTGGGGCAGGAGGGCTATATTAAAAAGTTTTTAAAAAATTATTACAGTACTTTTACCTCCTGAGCCTGATAGGTATGGGTAAATAGCATCCTTTTGAGGCCTGAGGGAGGGTATATGTCTTTCTAAATGTTTAATGTGGAGAATCTTTTTTTAGCAAGAGCAGCTAACCCTAACCTATTTATTTTTCTGGGCTCCAAAATCACTGTAGATGGTGATTGCAGCCATGAGATTAAAAGATGCTTACTCCTTGGAAGGAAAGTTATGACCAACCTAGACAGTATAGTAAAAAGCAGAGACATTACTCTGCCAACAAAGGTCCATCTAGTCAAGGTTATGGTTTTTCCAGTGGTCATGTATGGATGTTGGAGTTAGACTATAAAGAAAGCTGAGTGCCGAAGAATTGATGCTTTTGAACTGTGGTGTTGGAGAAGACTCTTGAGAGTCCCTTGGACTGCAAGGAGATCCAATCAGCCCATCCTAAAGGAGTTCAGTCCTGGGTGTTCATTGGAAGGACTGATGCTGAAGCTGAAACTCCAATACTTTGGCCACCTGGTGCGAAGAGCTGATTCATTTGAAGAGACCCTGATGCTGGGAAAGACTGAAGGCGGGAGAAGGGGATGACAGAGGATGAGATAGTTGGATGGCATCACTGACTCGATAGACATGGGTTTGGGTGAACTCCGGGAGTTGGTGATGGACAGGGAGGCCTGGTGTGCTGCGATTCATGGGGTTGCAAAGAGTCGGACACGACTGACTGAACTGAACTGAAACTTGATCTTTATTCTTGGTTCTTGACTTAAAGCTCCTAAATGGCTTGGAATTCCTTGAGTCATCCTGTGTATTTTTTTTTTTTTTTTTTTTCTAATGAAGTGTTTCTTGGCAGGGCTCTAGATGGCTTCAAGATGGGCCTTGTCACCAGAAAAGCCAGGGCATGATTAGAGAGTTAGAATTTTCAGCCTTAATCTCTGGTCAGGGAACTAAGACCCCCCCATGCCACAGAGCAACTAGGCTGAACGCACCTCAATGAAAAAGCCTGAGTGCTCTAGAGCCTACGCTTAGCAACAGGAGAATCCCCCACAAGCCACAACGAAGACCCAATGCACCCAAAGAAAGAGAAAAGTAAAGCACTTTCCTGAGTTCTGTGAGTTATTCTAGCAAATTATCAAACCGGAGGAGGGGCTATGGAACCCCCAACGTATAGCTGGGCTTGGTCAAACATTCATAAGGCCCAGGACTTGTGACTGACATCTGAAATGGAGGACCACTGAGGGGACTGAACCTTTAAATCTGTGGAATCTGATGCTAATTCTTGGTAGGTCATGTCAGCAAGTTGAAGAAATGATGTTGGGAAAGACACCACCTCTTTCAAGTCAGGAGAAAAAAAAAAAAGCCTCTTATTTGGTGTCAGAAGTGCTGTGGCTAAAAACAGTAAAGAAGCTCCTTTACACATCTGCCAGAAGAAATAATTTCTGTATGTTCATGTTCAGCCTCTGTACATTTTGTGGACAATAATATAAAAATGCTTTCCTCTTTTTCTTTCTTCCTATTTCTCACCCCCCTACCCTGTGGAATGGTCTGTACCAATTCTAATGCTTCTCCAGGCATCAGTGGACCAGAAACATAGTATTTTTAGGAAGGCATGAGCCTTTCATGGTTTTATTTTGGACATGCCTTATATCAATAAAAGCCTAGAAAATAGCCTGTTTTCTAGAAAATTCAAAGCATTGAAAAGCTCTAAGTCCCTTGGATATTTATTACAAATATACAAAACAGTCATTCAGCCTGCAAAATCCAGACTTTGAAAGAATGAAAGCTACATACCATTTCCTTCACTTATGGGTATGGTTGGCAACTACTTCACCCTGTGAACTGTTCTGTTACAGGTTCATGGTGTTAATAGGGTCCTGAGCCCCGCCTTCCTCACAGTGCAAGTCCCTTCCAGATCTTTCCCTTTTCCATTGGGGATTTGGAGCCAGACAGCCTTGGTTCCTTCTTGAAAGTGAAAATAGAAGTCACTCAGTCGTGTCCGACTCTTTGCGACCCCATGGACTATACAGTCCATGGAATTCTCTCGGCCAGAATACTGGAGTGGGTAGCCGTTCCCTTCTCCAGGGGATTTTCCCAACCCAGGGGTTGAACCCAGGTCTCCCACACAGCAGGGGGATTCTTTACCAGCTGAGCCACCAGGGAAGACCAAGAATACTGGAGTGGGTAGCCTATCCCTTCTCCAGCAGATCTTTCCAACAGATCTTCCAGAAATCAAAGGGAATAGATCTTCCAGGAATCGAACCAGGGTCTCCTGCATTGCAGGCCGATTCTTTACCAGCTGAGCTACTGACGTTTTGTAAGCTGTGTGAGCTAAGACGTACCACTTACTCTTTCCAGGCATTAGCTTCCTCGTAAAACAACATGGGGAACGTGTGACATATCTCTCATCAGGGAATCTGAAGGCTAGGACGTTGTTTCTTTCTAGTCTTTGCCCTTTGCCCCTCTTCCAAGTCATGATGTTTGTTTCTCATCAACCAGGGACACTGGAGGAAACAAGAGTCATCAGAGCGCAACTGCTTTTAGAGGAGCTGGACGTGAAAGAGTGCTGACAGGAGCAGATAGTATGTTTTCTTTCATAGCTGCCCTTTACACTGTTCTGCTGAATTCTGACTCAGATGAAGACCTGGGCAGAGCCCAGAGTCTTTCAGTTTCTCTCGGTCACTAATAAATTAATTCCCTTTAGTTGGGTATTTAAAACTCCAGTCTGATCCAGGTAAATGTGATATTGTCTCACTAGACTAAAAGCTTCTTTCCTCTTTCTACTGGTCAGGCCGGATTTAGGCTTAGATGTTTACAGAGGAGAAAGTCAGGGAGGAGGATATTTCTTCCTGGCTTTTCCTCTACCCCCTCTTGCAGGATTCTTCCCATCTAACCCGGGGGAGAGGAGGGTGAGGAAGGTGGGGGAAGGCGAGGGGGTGATAGGCAGGTTTTCTTTAAAAGGACAGAGTCCCACACTACTGGTAGTTCTTCTGCCATGCCAGCAACCGTGAAGGTGCAGATCCAGCCCTTGTCAAATGTTATACTCTGACCCATTTCACCTGATTTCCCTGCTGGCAAAGCCACTACTTGCAGAGACCTTCTGTCCACAGACAGCTCCTAAGCACCTCTAATCTTTAGGTATTGTCAGTCCCAAGGCAAGGATTAGCCCTTGTGTGTCCCCAGACACAAAAGTCAAGCTCTAGGGGTGGTTTCATGAAACCCTCCTCACAACGCTTTTTTTCAGCAGAGCGTGTGGTTGGTTCATGCACCAGAGAAGAAAAGCCCAGCCCACCAGCACTAACTCACTCAAAAGAAATTTAAGAAGTTCTATTATTTTTAAAATTTTATTTACTTGACGAAGCTGGGTCATAGTTGTGTCACTCAGGGTCTTTTAGTTGCAGCATGTGGAATCTTCCCCAACCAGGGATTGAACCTGGGCCCCTGCACTGGACCACAGAACCACCCAAGGAATCCTCTCTATTACCTTTCTTGATTATTCTCTTTGCTTCTTCTTACAGACACTTGGGTGGGTAGGGAGTGATAAGCTAATAATAGCAAAATTTACCCTCTGCAGGCATTAGTTTCCTCATATGTAACATATTAGAGATGCATGTGATGTATCTCTTATCAGAAATCTGAAGTCCAGGACATTTCTTTCTAGTCTCTGCTGCTGCTGCTAAGTCGCTTCAGTCGTGTCCGACTCTGTGCGACCCCATGGACTGCAGCCACCCAGGTTCCTCCATCCATGGGATTTTCCAGGCAAGAGTACTGGAGTGGGGTGCCACTGCCTTCTCCTGTAACTGCATAGTGATATACCAATTCAACTTACTGCTATGGCTCTGCACTTTGCATCATCTTTGAGCATGACTGACATGGAGCACCTGACCCCCTCCCGTTCACAGTTTTGAAGCCTCTGATAAAACACCTAAACAAAACGAAAAGTCGAATTTGTATCCAACATTAATATGCTTAGGATTATGCTTTTAAACTTGTTGCCTGAGAAGGTTCTCACAAAATCGATCACACGTTCCACAAGTTTGAATTCCTCTCTCTGATCCTATGTCTGCAGATGACCAGAGACGTCACACAGATTTCTGAATACACTGGTAACGCATGTGTATTTTTCTTGGCGCCAGACTATCAAAGAGCGAAGGCGTCTGGCAACTTTCAGCAGAAGCAAGTGAAAGTCTATTTGTGTGTGAGGAAAAGTCATGCTTGCAGGGCTTTCCCATAGATTGCCTCCTGACACACTGATGTTTTACTATAATTTACAGTCTGTGTCTCTTCAGTACCTCTAGGGTTGACAGAAAGAAATACATTTGGGAAATACAATGACCTTTTCCCCTGGTCTACTCCTTCAGCGATTTTGCCGCGAGAGTAGCTTCTTCTGAAGTGTTTTGCTACAGAAAAGTATCACTTTACCTATTTTCCAGTACTGTCATAGGTGAAAGAAGATGCAAGCAACTCTATTCTGTGTGCTCTGTGCACCCCTCGTAGCCCTTGTAGAGGTGAAGGAAGTGAAGTCGCTCAGTCGTGTCCGACCCTTTGCGACCCTATGGGCTGTAGCCCACCAGGCTCCTCTGTCCACGGGATTTTCCAGGCAATAGCACTGGAGTGGATTGCCATTTCCTCCTCCAGGGGATCTTCCCCACCCAGGGATTGAACCCAGGTCTCCCCCATCATAGACAGACACTTTACCATCTGAGCCATCAGGGAAGTCCACACAAAGACCAACCTGAGGGACTTCCCTGGTGATTTGGTGGTTTGGACTCCATGCTTGCAATGCAAGGGATCTGGGTTCAATCCCTGGTCAGAGAACTAGGTCCCACATGGCTCAACTAAAGATGAACACTCAGCAGAGACAAATTTAAAAGAAAAAGACCAACCCGAACAGGTTTTACACTTTTCTTAACTGGAAGCTCACTCGTATTGCTGAATGCCTGTATGAGTTTCTACTCACTTTCCTGTTTCTTTGCATGTCTTTTTTTTTTTTTTTAATCCTGAAAAACAGACAGCTTGGGTAATAAATTGTAGGAACTCTCAATACATATTTCTCCTCCCCCTATCCCTCAGAGTTTGCTGTGGTAGCTGTTTGTTTGTTAAGTGAATTCGTTGGACCTTTTTCTTTTTTTTTAATATTTATTTGGCTGCACCAGGTCTTGGTTGCAGCACTTGGGATATTTTAGTTGCAGCTGTGGCATTAGAACTCTTAGTTACAGCATGTGGGACCTAATTCCCTGATGGGATGGAACTCAGGTCCCCTGCATTGGGAATGCAGGGAAGTCCCTTGGCTGGACTATTTTAGTAAATTCTATTTCCCTATCATTGTGAAGGCCTTAATGTTGCCCACCATGGGGCATTACCCTGAGGCTGTGCAGTCACTCAGTAGTTGGCAAGGTACTTTTTTAAAAAATTATTTTTTTCATTTCTGGCTGCACTGGGTCTTCATTGCTGTGTGTGGGCTTTATCCAGCTGCAGCGAGCAGGGGCTACTCTGCTGTGGTGTACAGGCTTCGCCTTGCTGTGGTTTCTCTTGTTTCAGAGCATGGGCTCCAGAGCATGGGCTCAGTAATTGTGACACATGGCCTTAGTTGCTCCATGGCATGTGGGATCTTCCTGAACAAGGGACCAAACCCATGTTTCCTGCATTGGCAGGTGAGTTCTTATCCACTCTTCCACCAGGGACATCCAGCAGGGCACTTTGTGATTATACCTTTCCCTGATGTGTTGGCTACTTTTGGTTTTACACCCAGCTGTTAGGTTTCTCCAATAGCTGGCTGATAACTCTATGATGCCTTTCCAGGGATACAAATGAGTTGATGTGAGGATGATTGAGAGTTCCCAGTATTCTCAGTCTGCCACAGCTTTTGTAGAGCTCCCTGCTCCATGAGATGGCAAGTGGATGAATGGACTCTTGACTTCCTGGCTTCATTTCTCATTGAATTTAGCCTCTGCAACATGGAACTGTGGTGAGGGAGTTGAGGTGGAAGCACGAGAAACGCTCGTAACTTGTCCCTCTTAGGAAGACACCACAGCCCTTTACTGGGAGCTGGGGAATAGGGAACCTTATCTTCTTGGCCACAGCTGCCTGGAGAGGTGCATCTGTTATGTTGAGATTGGGTTGATGCGTGTAAAAACAGGTCATCATTCAAGTGCTGTAGACATTTGCTATTTTTGCTGAAATTTAGTAGATCTTTTTGAATAAATATTTTATTTGCTGTATGTCCTTAGGAAAATTTCCACAGACTTTAAATAGCTGTTGTTCTCCAAAACATCCACCAGTTGTAGTTGTTTGGCTGGGAGTGAGAACTTCTAAAATGGTATCTTACTGTAGATTTTAATTGCATGCCATTGATATAATAAGATTGAACATTTTTCACTTCATCCTGGGTCATTTGTGTTAGTTTATGCCTGTCTGCCCTCAGATCCATTCCTGTTTTCCTTCAGTGCACTGTAGAGGGGCTCACTCCATGGGCTCCCATGTCAACTGGATTCTGGCTGAGTTTGGTTAATAGGAAACACTGAGGGGAGGACACTTGAAGGCAGAAGGGTAAAGCCAAGGAGTTCTCCCCTCCCTTCTCTACCCTGGGCTTTGCCTGCTGCGACTGTGGCTTGAGCTCTTCCCAGACATGCTCACTGCAATTTCAGCTTCCACTGGGTAGTATTACCATTTGCCTGCCCCTTGAGAAATCTGTATGCAGGTGAGGAAGCAACAGTTAGAACTGGACATGGAACAACAGACTGGTTCCAAATAGGAAAAGGAGTACATCAAGGCTGTATATTGTCATCCTGCTTATTTAACTTATATGCAGAGTACATCATGAGACTGGAAGAAGCACAAGGTGGAATCAAGATTGCAGGGAGAAATATTAATAACCTCAGATGTGCAGATGACACCACCCCTATGGCAGAAAGAGAACTAAAGAGCCTCTTTTGAACTGTGGTGTTGGANTCCCACACTACTGGTAGTTCTTCTGCCATGCCAGCAACCGTGAAGGTGCAGATCCAGCCCTTGTCAAATGTTATACTCTGACCCATTTCACCTGATTTCCCTGCTGGCAAAGCCACTACTTGCAGAGACCTTCTGTCCACAGACAGCTCCTAAGCACCTCTAATCTTTAGGTATTGTCAGTCCCAAGGCAAGGATTAGCCCTTGTGTGTCCCCAGACACAAAAGTCAAGCTCTAGGGGTGGTTTCATGAAACCCTCCTCACAACGCTTTTTTTCAGCAGAGCGTGTGGTTGGTTCATGCACCAGAGAAGAAAAGCCCAGCCCACCAGCACTAACTCACTCAAAAGAAATTTAAGAAGTTCTATTATTTTTAAAATTTTATTTACTTGACGAAGCTGGGTCATAGTTGTGTCACTCAGGGTCTTTTAGTTGCAGCATGTGGAATCTTCCCCAACCAGGGATTGAACCTGGGCCCCTGCACTGGACCACAGAACCACCCAAGGAATCCTCTCTATTACCTTTCTTGATTATTCTCTTTGCTTCTTCTTACAGACACTTGGGTGGGTAGGGAGTGATAAGCTAATAATAGCAAAATTTACCCTCTGCAGGCATTAGTTTCCTCATATGTAACATATTAGAGATGCATGTGATGTATCTCTTATCAGAAATCTGAAGTCCAGGACATTTCTTTCTAGTCTCTGCTGCTGCTGCTAAGTCGCTTCAGTCGTGTCCGACTCTGTGCGACCCCATGGACTGCAGCCACCCAGGTTCCTCCATCCATGGGATTTTCCAGGCAAGAGTACTGGAGTGGGGTGCCACTGCCTTCTCCTGTAACTGCATAGTGATATACCAATTCAACTTACTGCTATGGCTCTGCACTTTGCATCATCTTTGAGCATGACTGACATGGAGCACCTGACCCCCTCCCGTTCACAGTTTTGAAGCCTCTGATAAAACACCTAAACAAAACGAAAAGTCGAATTTGTATCCAACATTAATATGCTTAGGATTATGCTTTTAAACTTGTTGCCTGAGAAGGTTCTCACAAAATCGATCACACGTTCCACAAGTTTGAATTCCTCTCTCTGATCCTATGTCTGCAGATGACCAGAGACGTCACACAGATTTCTGAATACACTGGTAACGCATGTGTATTTTTCTTGGCGCCAGACTATCAAAGAGCGAAGGCGTCTGGCAACTTTCAGCAGAAGCAAGTGAAAGTCTATTTGTGTGTGAGGAAAAGTCATGCTTGCAGGGCTTTCCCATAGATTGCCTCCTGACACACTGATGTTTTACTATAATTTACAGTCTGTGTCTCTTCAGTACCTCTAGGGTTGACAGAAAGAAATACATTTGGGAAATACAATGACCTTTTCCCCTGGTCTACTCCTTCAGCGATTTTGCCGCGAGAGTAGCTTCTTCTGAAGTGTTTTGCTACAGAAAAGTATCACTTTACCTATTTTCCAGTACTGTCATAGGTGAAAGAAGATGCAAGCAACTCTATTCTGTGTGCTCTGTGCACCCCTCGTAGCCCTTGTAGAGGTGAAGGAAGTGAAGTCGCTCAGTCGTGTCCGACCCTTTGCGACCCTATGGGCTGTAGCCCACCAGGCTCCTCTGTCCACGGGATTTTCCAGGCAATAGCACTGGAGTGGATTGCCATTTCCTCCTCCAGGGGATCTTCCCCACCCAGGGATTGAACCCAGGTCTCCCCCATCATAGACAGACACTTTACCATCTGAGCCATCAGGGAAGTCCACACAAAGACCAACCTGAGGGACTTCCCTGGTGATTTGGTGGTTTGGACTCCATGCTTGCAATGCAAGGGATCTGGGTTCAATCCCTGGTCAGAGAACTAGGTCCCACATGGCTCAACTAAAGATGAACACTCAGCAGAGACAAATTTAAAAGAAAAAGACCAACCCGAACAGGTTTTACACTTTTCTTAACTGGAAGCTCACTCGTATTGCTGAATGCCTGTATGAGTTTCTACTCACTTTCCTGTTTCTTTGCATGTCTTTTTTTTTTTTTTTAATCCTGAAAAACAGACAGCTTGGGTAATAAATTGTAGGAACTCTCAATACATATTTCTCCTCCCCCTATCCCTCAGAGTTTGCTGTGGTAGCTGTTTGTTTGTTAAGTGAATTCGTTGGACCTTTTTCTTTTTTTTTAATATTTATTTGGCTGCACCAGGTCTTGGTTGCAGCACTTGGGATATTTTAGTTGCAGCTGTGGCATTAGAACTCTTAGTTACAGCATGTGGGACCTAATTCCCTGATGGGATGGAACTCAGGTCCCCTGCATTGGGAATGCAGGGAAGTCCCTTGGCTGGACTATTTTAGTAAATTCTATTTCCCTATCATTGTGAAGGCCTTAATGTTGCCCACCATGGGGCATTACCCTGAGGCTGTGCAGTCACTCAGTAGTTGGCAAGGTACTTTTTTAAAAAATTATTTTTTTCATTTCTGGCTGCACTGGGTCTTCATTGCTGTGTGTGGGCTTTATCCAGCTGCAGCGAGCAGGGGCTACTCTGCTGTGGTGTACAGGCTTCGCCTTGCTGTGGTTTCTCTTGTTTCAGAGCATGGGCTCCAGAGCATGGGCTCAGTAATTGTGACACATGGCCTTAGTTGCTCCATGGCATGTGGGATCTTCCTGAACAAGGGACCAAACCCATGTTTCCTGCATTGGCAGGTGAGTTCTTATCCACTCTTCCACCAGGGACATCCAGCAGGGCACTTTGTGATTATACCTTTCCCTGATGTGTTGGCTACTTTTGGTTTTACACCCAGCTGTTAGGTTTCTCCAATAGCTGGCTGATAACTCTATGATGCCTTTCCAGGGATACAAATGAGTTGATGTGAGGATGATTGAGAGTTCCCAGTATTCTCAGTCTGCCACAGCTTTTGTAGAGCTCCCTGCTCCATGAGATGGCAAGTGGATGAATGGACTCTTGACTTCCTGGCTTCATTTCTCATTGAATTTAGCCTCTGCAACATGGAACTGTGGTGAGGGAGTTGAGGTGGAAGCACGAGAAACGCTCGTAACTTGTCCCTCTTAGGAAGACACCACAGCCCTTTACTGGGAGCTGGGGAATAGGGAACCTTATCTTCTTGGCCACAGCTGCCTGGAGAGGTGCATCTGTTATGTTGAGATTGGGTTGATGCGTGTAAAAACAGGTCATCATTCAAGTGCTGTAGACATTTGCTATTTTTGCTGAAATTTAGTAGATCTTTTTGAATAAATATTTTATTTGCTGTATGTCCTTAGGAAAATTTCCACAGACTTTAAATAGCTGTTGTTCTCCAAAACATCCACCAGTTGTAGTTGTTTGGCTGGGAGTGAGAACTTCTAAAATGGTATCTTACTGTAGATTTTAATTGCATGCCATTGATATAATAAGATTGAACATTTTTCACTTCATCCTGGGTCATTTGTGTTAGTTTATGCCTGTCTGCCCTCAGATCCATTCCTGTTTTCCTTCAGTGCACTGTAGAGGGGCTCACTCCATGGGCTCCCATGTCAACTGGATTCTGGCTGAGTTTGGTTAATAGGAAACACTGAGGGGAGGACACTTGAAGGCAGAAGGGTAAAGCCAAGGAGTTCTCCCCTCCCTTCTCTACCCTGGGCTTTGCCTGCTGCGACTGTGGCTTGAGCTCTTCCCAGACATGCTCACTGCAATTTCAGCTTCCACTGGGTAGTATTACCATTTGCCTGCCCCTTGAGAAATCTGTATGCAGGTGAGGAAGCAACAGTTAGAACTGGACATGGAACAACAGACTGGTTCCAAATAGGAAAAGGAGTACATCAAGGCTGTATATTGTCATCCTGCTTATTTAACTTATATGCAGAGTACATCATGAGACTGGAAGAAGCACAAGGTGGAATCAAGATTGCAGGGAGAAATATTAATAACCTCAGATGTGCAGATGACACCACCCCTATGGCAGAAAGAGAACTAAAGAGCCTCTTTTGAACTGTGGTGTTGGAGAAGACTCTTGAGAGTCCCTTGGACTGCAAGGAGATCCAACCAGTCCATTCTGAAGGAGATCAGCCTTGGGATTTCTTTGCAAGGAATGATGCTGAAGCTGAAACTCCAGTACTTTGGCCACCTCATGTGAAGAGTTGACTCATTGGAAAAGACTCTGATGCTGGGAGGAATTGGGGGCAGTAGAAGGGGAGGACAGAGGATGAGATGGCTGGATGGCATCACTGACTCGATGTACGTGAGTCTGAGTGAACTCCAGGAGATGGTGATGGACAGGGAGGCCTGGCGTGCTGCGATTCATGGGGTCACAAAGAGTCGGACACGACTGAGTGACTGAACTGACTGACTGACCTTTTGGGGCCCTAGAACACTTTCTCCTACCTTTGTCTCCTTCCAGCTAAGGGAATGGGAATAGTTTCCCATATTGTCCTCACTATTCCCTCTGCTGCCCAATGCCTCCATCACCTGTATAACTCATGCCCAGTGTTAAATTACCTCTGGTGTAAATACTTGACATGGTATCTGCATGTCAGAGTAGATACAACACTAATACAACTCTGATACAACACTAATGCTTCCTTTTCTGTTAAAGCCTTAGTTTTTACTTTTTTATCTTATAGTCTCCCCTCCTTTTTTTCTTTTTAATTCTTAAGGGTTCTTTATATATTTTATACTAAAGTATGTATTTTATACTAGTCCTTTATTATTTGTATGTGAGAGGGTAACAGTCAGGAAGGCCAGGGGTCTCCAAATGGAGGAAATAGCCTGCAAGTGTCAGACATTTTTCTCTCTCTTAAGCGGCAGGAGGAAACAAACTAGCAATATTTTTTCCTTCTCTATACAAATTTAAAAGGTGGTTTCTCTTAAAGTTCTGTGTTGCCATAGTGACACCTGGGTTCACCTGAAGTTAACCAATGCCTTTTTCTTATGGAAATGTTTATCTTAAGCTCTGCTAATGTACTATGCATTTACCCCAAACTGTCTTCAAGTCGGTTCCGCCTTTTGGCTCAGAACCTACTTGATAAACCATTATGTTATACTCCGATATTGTTCCTCTAATCTATGTAAATGAAACTATTTGTATGGTGATCTGCCCTTCTTCAAGATTCAAGTTAATCATTTTATGGCCCGAGATAAACCATTTGGTGCCAAGATTATCCCAAAATACATTTTATAGGTGAGGGGACTGGTGCCATTCTGAGGCTGCTTGTGACTATATAACATCCAGCTGAAGACTAGGGGGGTGCTCTTCTTGCCCCCTTCTGATGCCTATGTCAGAAGCTTTCTCTATCTCCTTTATACTTTAATAAAGCTTTATTACACAAAAGCTCTGAGCGATCAAGCCTCCTCGTCTCTGGCCCCGGATTGAATTCTTCTCCTCCGGGGGGCCAAGAATCCCGGCATCATGACTCAACAACAACCTTTTATATATGTTGGAAATCTCTCAGTGTATAGTTTATCTTTTCACTCTTCATGATGACTTTTCTAAAATAATTTTATTATTTATTTTCGGCTGCACTGGGTCTTCATCGTTGTGCAGGCTTTTCTCTAGTGTCGGTGAGCAGGGGCTCCTATCTAATTGTGGTCCACGGGCTTCTCACTGCAGTAGCCTCTCTTGTTGGGGGCTCTAGGGCATGCGGACTTCAGTAGTTGGGCACGTGGGCTTTGTAGTTTCAGCTCACAGGCTTTAGAACACAAGGCTCAGTAGTTGGGGGGCATGGACTTAGCTACTCCTCAGCATGTGGGATCTTGGAAGATCAGGAACCAAAACCCCACCGCCTGCATTGGCAGGCAGACTCTTCACCACTGAGCCACCTTGGAAGCCCTTCTTGATGACTTCTGATGAATAGTTTCTAGAGTCAATGAAGTAACCTACTTTTAAAATATGTTTTCTTGGTGGTTTGTGCTTTTTGCATCTTCTTTTAAGAAATCACTTCCTAAACATCCCTAAATATCTTCTATTCAAAATCTTCTTAGTTTAACCTTCCACTTCTAAGTCTGTAAGATACACGGAACTAATTTTAGTATAAAATATGAGGTGAGTTCAATCTCATGTTTTCTCATATTGATAACCAATTATCCCAGCACTATTTTTACTGAAAATCTTTCCTTTTCCTCACTGATCTTATATTTCTATATACTGATCGGACTTATTTCTGTACCCTCTATTCTGTCTCATTATTATATTATTTATCCCTGAATTATTACTATGCTATCTATTATACTACACTATATTATTAATATGCTATCTTCAAACTATATATTAAAGCTTTATAAGAATTTTTCAGCTGGTGAACTAAGTTCTCTTACCTGTTCTCTTATAGATATGTTTTATCTATTCTTGACCCTTTTACTCTTCTACATAAATTTAATACAAACTTATCAAGTTCCACCAAAACCCAATTTTGAATAAAACTATACTGAATTTGTAGATCAATGTAGGAGTGGGAATAATTGCCATCTTTGGTGTATTTAGTCTTTCAATCTATGAGCCTATTTCACAGTTTGTCTTTAATGTCCTTCAATAAAATGTTAATATTTTCTTTTAAAGGTCTTAGACATCTTTTGTTAGATTTGCTTTTAGGTCCTTTTTTTATGTTATAAATGTATCTTTCTATTTGACTGCATTATTTAACTGGTTGTTACTGTTTATAAAAACACAAAAGATTTGAAGGGAGTCAAAAGGTATAGGCTTCCAGTTATAAAAGAAATGTCATGGGAATATAATGTACAGCATGATGACTATAGTTAATACTGTAACGCATATTTGAAAAGTTGTTAAGGGAGCAAATCTTAAAAGTCCTCATCACAAGAAGAAAATTTTGTAATTATATATGGTGATGGATGCTAACTAGACCTATTGTGGTGATCATACTGCAATACATACAAATATCAAATCATCATGTACTCCTGAAACTAATATAATGTTACGTGTCAGTTACACTTCAAAAACTGAAAGATATTTGTACACTGATTTTCTATTTACCAGTTTTGATACATTCTATTTGAATAACTCATTTCAACTGGTTTTTCTATATAGATGTTGCCAATAGACATGAATTGTATGAAATCTTTTTTCTGCTTCTTTTGAGCTAATCATATAGTTTTCTCCTTTAATTTCCTTTTCTACTACTCTTGCATTCCAGGTAAGTTGAGAGAAGACAGGAAAAAGGCATGATTGTTAAGCATTTTTCGTATATCAGGGAGACTGAAGTCTCATAGGGAGGCCTTGCTTTCACCATGATGGTTCAACAGAAGTTAGTAATCATTAAGGGAAATTCTAAATCCAATGGGCCCAAGGGCAAACACAGAATCTTGTACAAACAACACCTCAGAGAGAAGGAAATTAGCTAAAATATCATAACTCCAAAAAAGGTGAGGTCTATAAGCCTTGTGAGGCTTCCTTGGTGGCACAGAAGGTAAAGAATCCACCTGCAATGCAGGAGACCTGGGGTTCAATCCCTGGTTGGGAAGATCCCCTGGAGAAGGGAACAGTAAGCTACTCATTCCAGTATTCTGACCTGGAAAACTCCATGGACAGAGGAGCCTGGCAGGCTATCGTCCATGGGGTCACAAAGAGTTGGACATGACTTAGCAACTTTCACTTTCATAAACCTTGTGAAGGTTATGGTTGGAAGAAACGGAGCCTGGGAAGAAAGGCCTGATGCATTGACTCAGACTGGAGAGCATTGTGGGAATAAAGATATCAGCAGTAAGGAGGAAAACGTGATGCAACACCAGACACACCAATGAGGCCAGAAGAGCAGAGAATGGTTATTATCATGATTAAGGTTCAAATGCATGTTGTTCAAGGGTCAGCTGTAGTCTTAAAAAATGAATTGCCAAAATTAGAACATTCCCTCATATCATACACAAAAATAAACTCAAAATAGTTTAAAGACCTAACTATAAGACCATAAAACTCCTAGGAGAGAACACAAGCAAAACATCCTCTGACACAGATCACAGCAATATTTTCTTAGATCAGCCTCTCAAGGCAAATAAACATAAACAAAAATTAACAAATGGAACCTAATCAAATTTAAAAGCAAAGGAAACCATCAGAAAAACAAAAAAGACAACCGACAGAATGAGAGAAAATATTTGCAAATAATATGACCGACAAATGGTTAATTTCCAAAATATACAAACAGCTCATACAACTCAATATTAAAAAAACACACACACACACACACAGTAAAAAAATGGGCAGAAGACCTAAACAGGTATTTCTCCAAAGAAGACATACAGATGACCTTTCAGGCACATTAAAAAATGCTCAACATTGCTAATTATTAGAGAATTGCAAATCAAAACTACAATGAAGTATAACCTCACACCAGTCAGAATGGCTATCGTCAATAAGTCTACAAATAATAAATGTTGGAGAGGGTGTAGAGAAAAGAGAATCCTTTTACACTGTTGGTGGGAATGCAAATTTTTACAGTATCACAATGGATAACAGTGTGGAGGTTCCTTAAAAAAATTTTTTAAATAAAGCTACCATTTGATCCAACAAGCCCACTCCTGGACATATATCCATAAAAGATGAAAGCTCTAATTCAAAATGATACATGTACCTCAAAGTTCACAGCAGCACTATGTACAATAGCCAAGACATGGAAGCAAATTATCCATCAACAGATAAATGGATAAACAAGGTATGGTATTTATATGCAATGGGATATAACTCAGCCAAAAAAAAAAAAAGAATGAAATATTGCATTTGCAACATGATGGACTTAGAAATTATCATGCTAAGTGAAGTAAGTCAGAAAGAGAAAGACTAATATTATATGATATCACTTACATGTGGATTCTAAAATATAGTACAAATGAATCTATTAACGAAACAGAAACAGGCTTGCAGCATAGAAAACAAATTTGTGGTTACCAAAGAGTAAAGTGGAGGGAGGATAAATTAGGAGTATGGGATTAACACATACTACTATATATAAAACAAATACTCAACAACAATTTACACAAGAGGGATTTCCCTAGTGGTCCAGTGGCTAAGACTCCATTCTCCCAGTGCAGGTTTCCTTGTCAGGGAATTAGATCCCACTTGCTGCAATGAAGAATTTGCACGTTGCAATGAAGATCAAAAATTCTTCATGCTGCAACTAAGACCCAGGATAGCCAAATAAATAAATAAGTATTTTTAGAAAAAGAATGTACATAGGGAACTATGTTCAATATCTTGTCATAACTTATAAGGGAAAATAGTCTAATAAATATATATAGCTGAATCATTTTGTTGTATAACAAACAACATTGTAAACTGAAATACACTAACAATATTGTAAATCAATTATGCTTCAATGTTTAAAAATGAATTCCCATTAAAATTTTTTTAAGTGGAAAATGAAAAATTCAAATGGAAGAACACTTTGATTTCAAAAATATGATTATCGTCTTCTGAAACTACATTGTCTGACATTTACCGGTTATCATCAGGAGCTATTGGGATTTACCCACAACTTTTGAGAGCAGACTGGATAGTAGTGCCTTTCTAGAATGTCTGGTATGATTGTTTTAAGACAAATTCCCTGGCAGGAGTAAGAAAATGAGGACTTCCCTGGTGGTCCAGTGGTTAAGAATCCACCTTGCAATGCATGGGACAACAGTTCAATCCCTGGTCTAGGAAGATTCCATTTGTCACAAAGCAGCAAAGCCTGAGAGACACAACTGTTGAGCCAGTTGTAAGCCTGGGAGTGGCAACTACTGAAGCGCCTGTGGTCTGAGCTCATGCGCCACAAGAGAAACCACTGCAAGGAGTAGCCTGAGTACTGTAACCAGAAAGCAGCTCCCACTTGCTGCAACTAGAGAAAGCCCATGTGCAGCAACCGAGACCCAGTGTAATCAAAAATAAATAAATCTTTTAAAGAGTGTACAAGTATATACGACTCACAGCAAAAGACATTCAGAATTTTTTTAAGTAAGAGAAAGGTATGAAAGTAAGACAACACAATAAGATCTTTTAAAAGCCCAAACTAAAGAAATATGAATATATGTGCCTCAGTTCAGTTCAGTGCCTCAGTCCTTTCCGACTCTTTGCAACCCCACAGACTGCAGCACACCAGGCTTCCCTGTCCATCACCAACTCCCAGAGCTTACTCAAACTCATGTCCATCAAGTCAGTGATGCCATCCAACCATCTCATCCTCTGTCATCCCCTTCTCCTCCCGCCTTCAATCTTTCCCAGCATCAGGGTCTTTTCAAATGAGTCAGTTCTTCATATCAGGTGACCAAAATATTGGAGTTTCAGCTTCAGCATAAGTCCTTCCAACAAATACTAAGGACTGATTTCCTTTAGGATGGACTGGTTGGATCTCCTTGCTGTCCAAGAGACTCTCAAGAGTCTTCTCCAACACTGCAGTTCAAAAACATCCATTTCTCGGCGCTCAGTTTTCTTTATAGTCCAGCTTTCACATCATACATAACTACTGGAAAAACCACAGCCTTGACTAGATGGACCTTTGTTAGCAAAGTAATGTCTCTGCTTTTTAATATGCTATCTAGGTTGGTCATAGCTTTTCTTCCAAGAAGCAAGCGTCTTTTAATTTCATGGCTGAAGTCACCATCTGCAGTGATTTTGGAGCCCATGAAAATAAAGTCTCTCACTATTTCCATTGTTTCTCCATCTATTTGCCATGAAGTGATGGGACCAGATGCCATAATCTTAGTTTTCTGAATGTTGAGTTTTAACCCAACTTTTTCACTCTCCTCTTTCACGTTCATCAAGAGGCTCTTTAGTTCTTCTTTGCTTTCTGCCATAAGGGTGGTATCATCTGCATATCTGAGGTTATTGCTATTTCTCCAGGCAGTCTTGATTCCAGCTTGTCCTTCATCCAGTCCAGCATTTTGCATAATGTACTCTGCATAGAAGTTAAATAAGCAGGGTGACAATATAGAGCCTTGACATACTCCTTTCCTTATTTGGAACCAGTCTGTTGTTCCACGTCCAGCTCTAACTGTTGCTTCCTCACCTGAATACAGATTTCTCGAGAGTCAGGTCAGGTGGTCTGGTATTCCCATCTCTTGAAGAATTTTCCACAGTTTATTGTGATCCACACAGTCAAAGACTTTGGTGTAGTCAATAAAGCAGAAGTACTTGTTTTTCTGGAACTCCCTTGCCTTCTCAATGATCCAATGGATGTCGGCAATTTGATCTTTGGTTCCTCTGCTTTTCCTAAATCCAGCTCGTACATCTGGAAGTTCTTGGTCAGATACTATTGAAGCCTAGCTTGAAGGATTTTGAGCACTACTTTGCTAGCGTGTGAGATGAGTGCAATTGTGTGGTAGTTTGAACATTCTTTGGCATCCCCTTTCTTAGGGTTTGGAAGGAAAATGGACCTTTTCCAGTCCTGTGGCCACTGCTAAGTGCATGTGCATGCCTATGTGTAACTAAAATATTTGTTAATCCTCACAAAAATCCTGTAACTGAGTTCTCCTTTTCTCTAGAATGTCAAAATCCACATTCAATTCAAATGTAAAAGGTGAAAAGAACTAAGTGAAAATATTCCCTCCCAACCCTTTCCCTCAGATTTCTACTTAGTCTCCTAAAATATAATCATTTCTTGAGTGTCTTTCTAAACCTATTTTGTGCATATCCAAGGAAAAATATATTATATATGCATTATGGATACACTCTCTGCTCCTGCTCAGTGTTTTGCATTTAATGGTATATTTTGAAGATTAATTCATATTAACACACAAAGATCTTCCTCATTTATTTTTAGTGAGGCATAGTATAACACTGTATGGTTAACTGCATGCACCATTATTTGTTTTAGTTTGTTCAAGGTTTTTACCTCTGGTATGAAACACTAACAGATATGGACTCGGAAAAAAAAAAAAAAAAACTGTAACCATGAAAAAAAAACCTGTAACCATAATACAGCACTCTTATCACAGTTAAATTAACAACTCCTCAATAGCACCACATATCTAATCAATATCTGAATTAAATGATCATATGTCAATTTTTAAAACTTTTCACAATTTGAATCACAATCTAAATAAGATGAATAAGCTGTGGGCTTCCCTGGCAGCTCAGTGGTAAAGAATCCACCTGCCAAGGCAGGAAACACAGGTTCCATCTCTGACCCAGGAAGATCCCACATGCCACGGGCAACTAAGCCCTTGCCAGAACTACTGAGCCTGTGTTCTACACCTGAGGAGTGGCAATTCCTGAAGCCCCGGGGGCCCTAGGGCCTGTTCTCCGAAACAAGAGAAGCCACCATAATGAGAAGCCTGCTCACTGCAACTTGAGAAGAGCCTGCAAAGTAAGGAAAACCCAGAACAGCCACACACACATACACACACACACACACACACACACACACACCCCTAAAATGCTGTAAGTACAGTTTGTAAAAGACTTAAAATACAAAATCAATAAATTGCAGTTGATTGACGTTTTTTGCAGCCCTTTTAATCTGTCGGTTTTCCCTCTCTTGTTTCTCTTGCATTTTAGTTATTAAAGTACTCAGGATGTTGCCCTACAGAATTTCCCAGTCAAGATCTCGCTGATTCTCTCTCTGTGGTGTCGTTTAACATGCTCCTCTGTTCTATTTTCTATATATTAGCATTTGGTTCTAGGTATTTGATCACACTTGGCTGTGGTTGTGTGCATGTGTGTATGTGGCGTTTTACCGAGAACATCCTGTTGGTTATCTTCCCTCTTGTAATTTTAGTCAGTTCCTTTTTATTGGAGAAGCGGTAACTAATTTTGAGACAAAATGTCCTCTCTTTCAGGAAGAGGCGGTGGTTCAAACGACCTGTGACAGATGTAAGGTTGAGCAATGAACTTACATGAGAAATGGTCACACTAGAATAATTCAGGTGGAGCCACAAATTCCTCATGATTTCTCTCAACGAGAGTGATTTCCTTTTTCTTAATTAGTTCTTAATCACCACACGCTCCGCATTTTTTTCCTGAGGTATTATTTCGAGGAGGCAGCCAAAACCAGCTCAGTAAATAATTTGCTTTTCAAAATTAAACAACACTTGGGCAAGTTGCCACTGATTACTGACCAAGGATTCTTGGGCTCAAGCTCCAGCCTCCCCTCGAGGCGCTAAAGCGCAGTCTCATTTCACTTGAGACCTTTCCTGCCTTTTTCACCTTTTCCCGGGCTCAGGCACCAGCACTGAGCAGGACAGGCCTCAGGGAGCTGGGACTTGCAGGAACTCGGCATCCGGCTGGTGGCCTAGTCACAGCAAAAGCAGAAACCAGCGCCGCGGAGCAACGGAATCCCGCCCCGCGGAGGGGGCGCCGGCCCACCCCACNTTTTTTTTTGGACGAAAAGGCTAAGTGTGGAAGGCTTGCCAAGATTAGCCTTCTAGTTCCCTGACTGCTAATTTAGGGCCTTTACACCAGGTTAAATTAGGCCCTAACAACTCTCTGGAGGTGTCAGGCGCTCAGCTGTTTGCAGCTTCTATATTATATAGAGAATTCTCTCATCTCTCCCAGGGTTGTGGTAGGTACTGTGTTGAGTGCTTTACAAACATTACCCAATTTAATCTTGCTAGCGACTAGGTCGATGTTAACCCTATTTTAAAGATTTGGTAGGAGTGAATTGTTAGAGGGGCATTCTGATCTGAGTTAGATTCTACCACAACGTTTGCTCTTGTTTTGAAAATCTGGAAACTAATGGGTGACAAGTTGAATAGGAGGAATTATTTCTCATACAGAGTATCCGCCTAGTTTTTCTTGTCAGCATCCATTCGCCAAGTGAAAAAAGGCAAGTCCCTGCTCTTTGCTAGAGTAAGGTACAAATCTCATGTTTTCACAAAAGGAAAGGAATTAGACCTTTAAAAACTTTCATAGTCGAGCAGATTCTTCAGAGTTGGCTGTTGAACACCAGTTCGCCTTCTCCAGATTGCCGGCGTCCTGGATAAAGCAACTGTTCCTTTCAAACCAAGACTTGTCTCTCAAGTATTAGCAAACAGTGGAACCTGAGTTGGGTAACACGTAATCATATAACTAATAAATGGATGAATCTAGATTTAAACCCATATCCTTCTGACACTAGGGACTCTGTTAAATAAATTTATAAATTGTTAAAAAAAAAAATTAGTAGATCCTATTGAACTTTTAAAAATCGAATAAATAAGCTGGGAGCGTGAACATTTATAGTTGCTATTAAGGGTACCCCTTTAAGACACTTTGGTTCTTGGATGCTTTCTTTACTATTTTTAACCAAAATGTGTATTTTGCAAATCACACATAAGAGATGGCATATAGTACATTTTAATCAATACATGCATAAGAACAATCTGGTCTTCACTCTATAAAAACGAACGCCTGAATACCCGAACGTAGCTATCTGTTTAATATTCAGAAAATCAAGGAAGTGAAAAGGTGTTTGTCCATGCTTATCTCAACATGAACCTTTTTTCCACAAACTTATTATCACTGGACCATTTCACTTGGGAAGTAAAAGGACTACAGTATTTCCCGATGAAGATACTAATCATTTTCCCTGCAGGTGTAAATACTGCTCAGTGTTCCATTTCAGCGGTGGAGATGGAATAACCTCAGAAAAGATAAGAATCTGGAAATTTGTAATTATACTTAAAAGATATTTTTGAAATGTGTCAGGTTTTGACAATGAGAGAGGCACAAGAGAACATGGATACGATAACAGCCAACATCCATACACTAAATTTACAAAATTTATGTACAAAACTAATGAAAGCTATTGATTGGACCATTACTGTTCTTTAGTCGCTCACTCATGTCCCACTCTCTGCAACCCCATGGACTGTAGCCCACCAGGCTCCTCTGCATGGGATTTCCCAAGCAGGCTTACTGGAGTGGTTGGTTTACCATTTCCTTCTTCAGGGCATCTTCCCCACCCAGGGATTGAACCTGCATTGACAGGCAGATTCTTTTCCACTGAGCTATCAGAAAGTGAAAGTGAAGTGAAAGTAAAAGTCTCAGTAGTGTCTGATTCTTTGTGACCTCCTGGGCTGTACAGTGCATGGAATTCTCCAGGCCAGAATACTGGAGTGGGTAGGTAGCCTTTCCTTTTTGCAGGGCATCATCCCAACCCAGAGATCAAATCCAGGTCTCCCTAGTTACAGGCTGATTCTTTACCAGCTGAGCCACAAGGGAAGCCCAAGAATACTGGAGTGGGTAGCCTATCCCTTCTCCAGCGGATCTTCCCAAACCCAGGAATTGAACTGGGATCTCCTGCATTGCAGGCAGATCCGTTACCATCTGAGCTATCAGGGAAAGGACGATTCTTAGTAGATCATATAATTGNTGAGCCACAAGGGAAGCCCAAGAATACTGGAGTGGGTAGCCTATCCCTTCTCCAGCGGATCTTCCCAAACCCAGGAATTGAACTGGGATCTCCTGCATTGCAGGCAGATCCGTTACCATCTGAGCTATCAGGGAAAGGACGATTCTTAGTAGATCATATAATTGCAAGAAATATTCCTTTTACCGATGTACTTCTGCTGGGAAACATTTTTTTTTTAACTGTCTTATTAAGATATAATTCACAAACTGTAAAGTTCCCCCTCCCCCTCCCCTTTTTTGTTTTTGCCCTTGCTGCATAGCATATGGGATCCTAGTTTTCTAACCAGAGATGGAACCTGAGCCCCCTTCATTGGAAGCACAGTCTTAATCACTAGATCACCANTGTCTTATTAAGATATAATTCACAAACTGTAAAGTTCCCCCTCCCCCTCCCCTTTTTTGTTTTTGCCCTTGCTGCATAGCATATGGGATCCTAGTTTTCTAACCAGAGATGGAACCTGAGCCCCCTTCATTGGAAGCACAGTCTTAATCACTAGATCACCAAGGAAATCCCAAAAGCTCACCTGTTTAAAGTGTACAATTCAGTGGGGTGTTTTTTTTTTTTTTTTTTTTAATCACAGTTTTAAGCTATTCAGTTCAGTAAGTTCTTGTCACCGCAAGAAGAAACCCTATACTCACTAGCATTGAGTATATCCTTCACTCACACTGCCCAGTCCTGGGCAAACACTAATCTTTCTGTTTCTGTGGATTTTTCTGTTCTGGACATTTCTTATGAATGGAGTCATAATACTTGGTCTTTCGTGACTGACTTCTCTCAGCACAATGTTTTCAAGGTTCACGCGTGTTGCAGCGTGTATCAGTACTCCATTCCTTTTTTTAGCCAAGTAATTTTTGTGACTTCCCTGGTAGCTCAGAGGTTAAAGCGTCTGCCTGCAATGTGAGAGACCTGGGTTTCAATCCCTGGGTCGGGAAGATCCCCTGGAGAAGGAAATGGCAACCCACTCCAGTATTCCTGCCTGGAGAATCCCATGGCCGGAGGAGCCTGGTGAGCTACAGTCCACTGGGTCGCAAAGAGTCAGACACGACTGAGCGACTTCACTTACTCCATTTTTGTGTATGGTGTAAGAGAGAGGTCCAACTTTATTCTTTTACATGTGGATGACCAGTTGTTCCAGCACCATTTGTTGAAAAGACTATTCCTTCCCCTGTTTAATTATATTGGCATCCTAGTGTTGATTTTTTTATATACTACTAACACCTGCAAAACGTGTGTTATCATCTATCATGTCCATGTAATCAAATTTGATTTAAACTAAAAATGCTGGAGCTCTAAATAGAAATAACATTTTAATACAAAAGAATTACTACTTACTCACCAATGAACTGAATACTTTGTTATTTTATGTTTGAACAACTGTTGGAAGGGCCCATATTTAAATGAAAGACTTATTTGAGCTTTCATTTATCCAGGATAATTAGTTTTAGACTCAAAACCCAATGGATTACTTTTTTTGACCCATTGCCTACAAAATTGTTAACACTGATGAAACGGACTAACAACAATAAAGATGAGAAGTTAGGGATAGGAGAGGGGAAAGGAAAGGAACAAGAATTACCTTGAATTAACCTGACCTTTATGTATGTAAAACTGGACTCACCTTCCTGAGAGAAGAGAAAAGGTGAAGCTGCTCCTCTTATTGCTGTGCTGGGCTAAACATACTTGCCAACACACAAAACCGAAGTGTGTATCTGGGCTTCCATTATCTGGAGTGGCAGGATACAAGAAGAATCTGCATTTGCCTCTAGGCGATACTTCCCCTGAAATGCAGAGGTTTTTATTATTAGCATATTCCATAGTACTTGGTTAGATATTTGCGTGTGAAGTCAACAAATAATAATCCAACACAGATTAGCATTGTTCAGTTCTAATGCAGAAGGAAAGAAAAGAAAGAGGCATTGTGAATCATTAGAGTCCTTTAGAATTTACACTAATTTGAGATAACTAGAAGTCTACATTGGCAGAAATTTATACATCTAAACGTCTGAAAATACGGAAATGTTTAGAAGTTACAACAAACTGGCAAGTAGAAGTGACTTAGTCAGTATAAGGAGATTAAAACCCAAGTCAGATACATCTGTTCATCAGACTATGATTGCCACTTTTGTATAACTTACAAATCTAACATACAAAAGTTTTTGAGTGAAAAGAGAACTAGATAACATTTATTCATGTTGTGACTTTCTGTTAATGTATGAGGGTCTAGATTTTGAGGCTCATTTTTTCCTACAAAAATTTTCAATTTGTTGTGACATGATATTTAGTAACTTTACTGTTAGAATATACTTCTTCCCGGGACTTCCCTGGCAGTCTTGGTTAAGACTGGTTAAGATTTCATCTTCCACCCTGGAGGAGGGCATGACAACCCACTCCAGTATCCCTGCCTGGGCCCTAGACAGAGGAGCCTGGCAGGCTACAGTCCAGAGTTGCAAAGAGTCAGAAGGGACTTAGAACCCATGCATACTCTATTTAAAAAAAAAAAAAAAAAAAAGACTTCCAATGCAGGGGGTGTTGGTTCCATCCCTAGTTAGAGAGCTAAGATGAAACAGAAGTGGTATTGTAATTTAATAGATATTAAAAACGGTCCACATCAAAATATACCTATTTTTTAAAAAAGATATACCCCTTCCCTGTAGTAGATGAATATTTGATAGTCTCAGATATGATTTGGAAAAAATTATTTGATGTGTAAATTGATATTAGTTTAATTGCAGAATGCACTTTTCTCAGTCTGTGATTTTTTTTTGTTTTTTTCCTTACAGCAAAGTATCCAGAGATAAAATCCTTAATGAAACCTGATTCCAACTTGATATGGATTGTAATTATGATGGTTCTCACTCAGTTTGTTGCATTTTACTTAGTAAAGGACTTAGACTGGAAATGGGTCCTGTTTTGGGCATATGCCTTTGGCAGCTGCATTAATCATTCGATGACTCTGGCTATTCATGAAGTTTCCCACAACAGTGCCTTTGGCCATTGCAAAGCCATGTGGAATCGGTGGTTTGGAATATTTGCCAATCTCCCTATTGGTGTCCCATATTCAATTTCTTTTAAGAGGTATCACATGGATCATCATCGATACCTTGGAGGCGACGGCATCGATGTGGACATTCCAACCGACTTTGAAGGCTGGTTCTTCTGTACCACTTTCAGAAAGTTTATATGGGTCATCCTTCAGCCTCTCTTTTATGCTTTTCGACCTCTGTTCATCAACCCCAAACCAATCTCTTATCTGGAAATAATCAATACTGTGATCCAGATCACTTTTGACATCGTGATTTACTATGTTTTGGGAGTTAAATCTTTAGTCTACATGTTGGCAGCCTCCTTACTTGGCCTTGGTTTGCACCCGATTTCTGGACATTTTATAGCTGAACATTATATGTTCTTAAAGGGACATGAAACTTACTCATATTATGGGCCTCTGAATTTACTCACCTTCAATGTGGGTTACCATAATGAACACCACGACTTTCCCAACATTCCTGGAAAAAGCCTTCCCCTGGTAAGTAAAGGATTTTATACATGTTCTAATTTCTGGTGGTTCTGTGATCATAATTAGTCTTGACTTGCCCATTTAAAATGAAATGTAGTATATTTTGTCCATCTAGGCAGTTCATCAAAGAAAACAGCAAGAGTCTAAAAGTCATGAGTTGGGCAGCCTAATTTTACAGAGCTCACTGTCCTGGATCCCTAAGCCTTGTGGTGACACGTAGGTTTAGAATGTTGGGGGAGTCTGTAGAATCAACTGACATGTAATTCAGAAATGGAAAATGAAATTCCCTCTGTGGAGGCAGCAAAAATTTACATAACCTTTATCACTGCTAAACTGAATACACTTAGCTAAAGTTTGTGTTGATTTATTGTGAAATAAAGATACCCTCCATAATTGCTCTGCAAAATAAGTGAATGTCAGTTTCCAGTGGTGCAGATTCCCACAGGCAGGGACCATCCGTTTCCCATCACAGTAGACTTTTATCCTACTGCTTGTGGAGTAAATGAAAGGCAGCATATTGACACTCATCCTTTAATCCTTCCCCAAAGGATAATCCTCTCCAAACTTCAGTTATATTTCTGATGAATTCTCTTATTAGACTTTCCATCCTCAGAATGGATAGCTTTTACAGTTCCATTACCAAAAAATGTCTCTGTAATTCTAAAATGGGGAAGTTGTAGGAGATGTAGTATCAGTTTTTGTTTTTGTTTTTTTTTTAAGCTGTGATATTAAGGAAACCATAACCAGATATTTTATGCTAGCATATTTACTCACCCAAATTTTATAGATTTCCTCTTAAGTTTTTAACTGTTTACTGCATACAACATGACAACTAAATATAACATTTGATTATTGATTGGATTACTAGTTGAGGAAAGAAAAATCTAGAAAGGACATTGAGTTAATGGGGAAGTTTTGAATATGAACCACATAATAGTAATATTGTGTCAGTGTTAAGTTTCTTGGGTGTGGAATGGTATTATGGTTTTGTTGGGAAATGTCCTTGTTCTTGGGCTTCCCAGGTGGCTAAGTGGCAAAGAATCCGCTTGCCAGTGCAGGAGATGCAGGTTCGATCCCTGGGTTGGGAAGATCCCCTAGAGGAGAAAATGGCAACCCATCCCAGTATCCTTGCTGGGAAAATCCTGTGGACAGAGGAGCCTGGCGGGCACCAGTCCATGGGGTTGCAAAGACTCAGACACGACTGATCACATACCTTTTTCTTAGGAGATATGTGTTGGCTATTTAGGGTGAAATATTCAGGGTAAGTTTTCACATAACATCTGCAGCTTCTCTTTCAGCAAAGAGCAAAGTGTGTGGTCTGTATCATATATGGAGAGACAGAGAGTAGCTGTGGCATAGTGCTAAAGGCCTAAATGAAGAGTATATGGGTGATGGTTTTGTTGTTCTTTCAACTTTTCTGTTGGTTTTGCGTTTTTCAAAATAAAATGGGGGAAATCACCACACAGTTGGCTGAAAACAATTTTGAACCTGGTGTGATGTGCCAGTGTGGCCACTTTGTGTCATTTTGGTTGGAGAGTGTGCCCACCTTTTCTAACCTCTTCCCTTCCTAGGAAAGTACATTTTTGTATTTTTAAAAGATTAGGGCTTCTCAGGTGTTTGGCTCAGTGGTAAAGAATCTGCTTGCAATGCAGGAGACACAGTTTCAATCCCTGGGTCAGGAAGACCCCCTGGAGAAGGAAATGTCAACCCATTCCAGTATTCTTGCCTGGGAAATCTCATGGACATAGGAGCTTGGTGGGCTACAGTCCATGGGCTCGCAAAAAAAGTTGGACATGACGGTTTAAGGAGAAAGCTGGTCACCTTTGAACAAAATTATTCACTTTTCCAACATAAGCCACATATTTTGACTTGTAATTTTCTTGAGCAGTCCGTAAACTGAAAACTTGGGTCAGCTCAAACATTACCTGCTCATGGTTAATCAGTGAGAATTTGTTTCCCACTCCATTCCACGCATAGCTGAGCTAACAGGCATTCTCAGAGTTCTCTGGTCTTCCTTTCCTTCCTATTCTATTGTGTACACCAAGAAGCACCTTGTTCTGCAATAGTTTTGTTGCAGTAATTATGTTGCATGTAACGATCCCGTGGTTAGTTAATAGATATGCATAACAAGGTTTCTTTCAACATCTCTGTTGAAATGTAACTCATAGATGCAATTCATACACTTAAAATGTACAATTCAGTGGTTTTTAGATTGTTCGGAGCTTTACAAACATCACTGCAATCACATTTTGTTGAAATCAGTGTTTTATTCTGCCCTAACTAGTCTTGCTTGCTAATCACACTGGCAGTAGTCATTTTTTAAAAAAAGACATCCTCAACGTGAGGTGGCTGAATTGTACACTTGATAAGTGATTAATTTCTAACTGGCATGCCACAATAATTGATCAGTATTTGCAAGCAGGTTCCTTAATGGCAGTGTCAAGTGGTGCCTTTAAACCCTGCAATGCCAGTCATTCAGTATGACATTTAAAAAACATCAGGTTGATTGGATTGCAAGTATTTGTTGTTAAAAGATGGCAAGCGCCACATTTACAAGTAAACTAGTAAACTACAAGTAAATTTAAAAGTAAACGAATCCCTCAGAGCTTGTTGGAAAGAGTCAGTAATCCTAGAGGGTCAAGGATGGTTTATTCCTAAAATGTAAACTGCTTTCTGTTTAGAATTCCCAAAGCTGCTGCAGTTACTCATTTATCTGAGAGGGAGGTAGGAGAGAGTCTCATGGTTTCTTCTCTGAGTGTGCGTGTCGGACATCGTCTTTAATAGGGCTCTGTTAACACTCATTATTCATCTTGCTGTGTTTTTCCCTTCTAGGTGAGGAAAATAGCTGCTGAGTACTATGACAGCCTCCCCCACTACAATTCCTGGATAAAAGTGCTATATGATTTTGTGACAGATGATACAATAAGTCCCTATTCGAGAATGAAGAGGCATCGGAAAGGCAACGAGGTTCAGGAGTAATGTCATTAAGACCAAAGGAACTCCTCTCTGAAACTTGATCATAACTGAGAAAGTGGAATTTTTGCATTATTTAATTAAGACCAACTATGTTTAGAAGCTGCACTCATACAAATTCAGAGTATGATCTTCATGGTGTCAAGAAGCTAATCTGGCTTTAAAGAGTCAGTCTGTCTGCGCAGTGTTCAGCTTTACTCATTATATTACCACTGTGGTGGATGTTTTCACTTAGGTCTGACCCTTTGTAAGCATATCATAAAAAAAGCTTTTAAAAATCTATTTCTAGTATGTTGTTTTCACTATAAGGATTTACTTTATTAAAATAGCTAATAAACTGAGCTATTAATCACAATAAATAGTGTTTATCACTTTTTTAAAAAATTGACTATCTATCTTTACACTATAATCACAGTCTGGGGTGAGCATACTGAGTCCAGCACAAACTTACTCATAATATAAGGACATTATTGAGTTCAATCATGTCCAACAACTCAACTTCCTTTTCTGTGTGGACTCTCAGATTAGCAGTAGCTTTACTTATAGTTTTATGTCATTTCACTTCAGCAGAAACTGGTTGGGTCTGAATGTAGATGGCTGGTGTCAAGTAGCCAGTTTGGGGGACAAGGCTGGCATTCCTGGTGACCTAAAACATGTCACTCAGGTATATGTATTGTAATACATGAACTATTTTAAATGTAATCTTCAGTATCAAAGAAGTCAAATCTACAACTTGTATACAACACCAATCCTCCGGTGTACTGAAGACGAGATACTATAAAATTCCTACTTGTGTAATTCTCAGCTGTATTACACTTTTGCCTACTGGTGGTGAAAAGCACAATACTTAGCCTCAAAAGGATTGGTTTTTCACAGACCTAATTTTGGGGGACAAAGTACATGTTTAGAGTCATAACAGAACCAACATTACAATTCAGATGTGCACGCTGAGTCCAGTAAAAGCATCTGGTAAAACCTACTGACAGGTTTGATGTTAAGTGGGCCCTACGTTCTCACTGAACCCTCCACTCCCCTCGCCTGTACAGCTCTGGCTGCAGCTGCCACAGGTGGCAGTGCCAGACCAGTGCTGAAAGCCCCTAGATCTCCCACCAGGTCAGCCCTCGGTTCCATTTTCTGCTGGGTCTGGAGAGGGGTGCCTCATTGTCCTTTCCCAAACCTGTTGGTTCTGCTTGTGTGCCTCTTGCTTGGCGGAGGTTTTAGCTTCCTCCCATCTCTGGGCCAGTCTGGCTCCCATCTCCAAACCATGGCCATTCTTTCTCTCACTGGCAGTGACTTTTCCAAAGAGAGACGGAGGAATAGGGGGTACGGGGAGGGCATAGGAAGGCTGGGCTGCAGAGCCTTGAAGGCACAAGGACAGGTCCTGAGAAAAGGTTCTATGGCTTTGCCCACATTCACCCTTCTGCCTTCCTGGCCTGTGAAGCTTGTCCTTCAAGCTGACAACAGTATTCAGTAGCCCAGCCCTACTTACCATCAGGTCCCACTTTGGAATCTCCAACCAATGCTTATCTCATTTTTGCTTCAGTCACTCAGTTGTGTCCGACTTTGCGACCCCAATGACTGCAACACGTCAGGCCTCCCTGTCCATCACCAACTCCTGGAGTTTGCTCAAACCCATGTCCATTAAATCGGTGATGCCATCCAACCACCTCATCTTCTGTCACCCCATTCTCTTGCATCAGAGACTTTTCAAATGAGTCAGCTCTTCACATCAGGTGCCCAAAGTATTGGAGTTTCAGCTTTAACATCAGTCCTGATCTCCTTTAGGATGGACTGGTTGGATCTCCTTGCAGTCCAAGGGACTCTCAAGACTCCTCCAACACCACAGTTCAAAAGCATCAATTCTTCAGTGCTCAACTTTCTTTATAGTCCAGCCCTCACATTCATACATGACTACTGGAAACCATAGCCTTGACTAGATGGACCTTTGTTGGCAAAGTAATGTCTCTGCTTTTTAATATGCTGTCTAGGTTGGTCATATTGGAGGAGGAAATGGCAACCCACTCCAGTGTTCTTGCCTGGAGAATCCCAGGGATGGGGAAGCCTAGTGGGCTGCTGTCTATGGGCTTGCACAGAGTTGAACACGACTAAAGTGACTTAGCAGGTTGGTCATAACTATTCTTCCAGGCAGTAAGCGTCTTTTTATTTCATGGCTGCAGTCACCATCTGCAGCGATTTTGAAGCCCCCTCAAAATAAAGTGTGTGCCACGGTTTCCACTGTTTCCCCATCTATTTCCTATGAAGTGATGGGACCAGATGCCATGATCTTCGTTTTCTGAATATTGAGCTTTAAGCCAACTTTTTCACTCTGCTCTTTGACTTTCATCAAGAGGCTTTTTAGTTCTTCACTTTCTGCCGTAAGGCTGGTGTCATCTGCATATCTGAGGTTATTGATATTTCTCCCGGCAATCTTGATTCCAGCTTGTGTTTCTTCCAGTCCAGCATTTCTCACGATGTACTCTGCATATAAGTTAAATAAGCAGGGTGACAATATACAGCCTTGACGTACTCCTTTTCCTATTTGGAAC
>SJYA01002291.1:1970590-2004882 GCA_006410615.1 Neotragus moschatus
TTCCAGTCCTGTGGCCACTGATGAGTTTTCCAAATTTGCTGGCATATTGAGTGCAGCACTTTCACAGCATCATCTTTTAGGATTTGAAATAGCTCAACTGGAATTCCATCACTTCCACTAACTTTGTTCGTAGTGATGCTTCTTACGACCCACTTGGATTCACATTCCAGGATGTCTGGCTCTAGGTGAGTGATCACACCATCGTTGACTATCTGGGTTGTGAAGATCTTTTTTGTAGAGTTCTTCTGTGTATTCTTGCCACCTCTTCTTAATATCTTCTGCTTCTGTTAGGTCCATACCATTTCTGTCCTTTATTGAGCCTATCTTTGCATGAAATGTTCCCTTGATATCTCTAATTCTCCTGAAGAGATCTCTAGTCTTTCCCATTCTATTGTTTTTCCTGGATTTCTTTGCTTTGTTCATTTAGGAAGGCTTTCTTATCTCTCCTTGCCATTCTTTGGAACTCTGCATTCAAATTGGTATATCTTTCCTTTTCTCTTTTGCTTTTTGCTTTGCTTTTCATAGCTATGTGTAAGGCCTCCTCAGACAGCCATCTTGCTTTTTTGCATTTCTTTTCCATGGGGATGGTCTTGATCCCTGTCTCCTGTACAATGTCATGAACCTCTGTCCATAGTTCATCAGGCACTCTGTCTATCAGATCTAGTCCGTTGAATCTATTTCTCACTTCCACTGTATAACCTTTAGGGATTTGATTTAGGTCATAGCTGAATGGTCTAGTGGTTTTCCATACTTTTTTCAATTTCAGTCTGAATTTGGCAACAAGGAGTTCATGATCTGAGCCACAGTGAGCTCCCAGTCTTGTTTATGCTGACTGTATAGAGCTTCTCCATCTTTGGCTGCAAAGAATATAAGCAATCCGATTTCAGTGTTGACTATCTGGTGATGTCCATGTGTAGAGTCTTCTCTTGTGTTGTTGGAAGAGGGTGTTTATTATGATAGATGGTAGGCACTGGAGTGGCTGTGAGGAGATACTCCACATCCAAGGCCAAAGCAGAAGCCCCAGCAAGATGGTAGGAGGGACGAATTCATGTTTAGAATCAAACCCCATTCTTGCCAGAGATGCTCAGAGGGCTCAAACAAACCTTGAGCACACCAGGACCCAGAGATGCCACAAAGACTGAGACAGAACAGTGTTTGAGCATCTCCGGTGGAGTTATGGGTCGGCAGTGGTCTGCTGCAGGGATAGGGGCTCTGGGTGTGGGTATGGCATAAGTCCTCTTGTAGGAGATCACCATTAACCCCACCATAGAGCTTCCAGAACTTACACAGGACTGGGAAGTAGACTCTTGGAAGGCACAACAGAACCTTGTTCACCAGGACCCAGGAGAAAGGAACAGTGACCCCACAGGAGACTGTCCCAGACTTGCCTGTGGGTGTCCAGGAGTCTCCAGTGAAGGCGTGGGTCAGTGGTGGCCTGCTGCAGGGTTGGGGGCACGGATTGTAGCAGTATAGGCATGGGATCTTTTGAGGGAGGACACCATTCATTACCTCCACCATAGTTTGGCCCCAGGTAAATATCAGGGGCAGCATCTGAGGTCAGGGGCGGCGGCCAGGAGGAGCACCCCCACATCCAAGGAGCGGTGGCTGCGCGGTGCAGGAGGGCCTAGAGGAGCTATTCCACGTTCAAGGTCAGGAGGGGCGGCGGTGAGGTGATACCCTTGGTCCAAGGTAAGGAGCAGCGGCTACACTTTGCTGGAGCAGCCATGAAGAGATACCCCACATCCAAGGTAAGAGAAACCCAAGCAGGACAGTACGTGTTGCAAGAGAGCATCAGAGGGCAGACACACTGAAACCATAATCACAGAACACTAGTCAATCTAATCACGTGGACCACAGCCTTGTCTAACTCAATGAAACTAAGCCATGCCCGTGGGGCCACCCAAGATGGGAGGGTCATGGTGGAGAGGTCTGTCAGACGGGAGAGGTCTGACAGAATGTGGTCCACTGGAGAAGGGAATGGCAAACCACTTCAGTATTCTTGCCTTGAGAACCCCTTGAACAGTATGAAAAGGCAAAATGATAGGATACTCAACGAGGAACTCCCCAGGTCAGTAGGTGCCCAATATGCTACTGGAGATCAGTGGAGAAATAATTCCAGGAAGAATGAAGGGATGGAGCCAAAGCAAAAACAACACCCAGTTGTAGATGTGACTGGTGATAGAAGCAAGGTCCAATGCTGTAAAGGGCAATACTGCATAGGAACTTGGAATGTCAGGTCCATGAATCAAGGCAAATGGGAAGTGCTTAAACAGGAGATGGCAAGAGTGAATGTCAATATTCTAAGAATCAGTGAACTAAAATGGACTGGAATGGATGAATTTAACTCAGATGACCATTGTATCTACTATTGCAGAGAGGAATCCCTTAAAAGAAATGGAGTANGGCAATACTGCATAGGAACTTGGAATGTCAGGTCCATGAATCAAGGCAAATGGGAAGTGCTTAAACAGGAGATGGCAAGAGTGAATGTCAATATTCTAAGAATCAGTGAACTAAAATGGACTGGAATGGATGAATTTAACTCAGATGACCATTGTATCTACTATTGCAGAGAGGAATCCCTTAAAAGAAATGGAGTAGCCATCATGGTCAACAAAAGAGTCCAAAATGCAGCACTTGGATGCAATTTCAAAAGCAGAATGATCTCTGTTCATTTCCAAGGCAAACCATTCAGTATCACAGTAATTCAAGTCTACGCCCCAACGAGTAACGCTGAAGAAGCTGAAGTTGAATGGTTCTATGAAGACCTACAAGACCTTTTAGAATACACATCAAAAAAAGATATCCTTTTCATTATAGGGGACAGGAATGCAAAAGTAGGAAGTCAAGAAACACTTGGAGTAATAGGCAAATTGGCCTTGGAATNCAGCTTCAGCATCAGTCCTTCCAATGAATATTCAGGACTGATTTCCTTTAGGATAGACTGGTTGGATCTCCTTGTAGTCCAAGAGACTCTCAAGAGTCTTCTTTAACACCACAGTTCAAAAGCATCCATTCTTCAATGCTCAGCTTTCTTTATGGTTCAACTCTCACATCCATACATGACTACTGGAAAAATCATAGCTTTGACTAGACGGACCTTTGTCGGATTAGGATAGTCACTGTCTTATTTCCATTTAGCATCATTATCTCTTTTTAAATCACTTGATTACAGTCCCTAATCTTACTTTGCATTTACGGAGGAGGAAACTGAGAATCGAAGAAGTTAAGTAACTTGCTTCAGGTTGGGTTGGCCAGCTTGATCTCCCACAACCTAGATGTTAATGAGGTTACTCCCAGTCCAAGCCCTTGCCAGCACAGTAGGACGCCTCCCTTCAGTTACTAACTTCTCTCTGAAGAATCTCTGTTTGTTCCTGTGTGAAGAAAAGGTGTTGGGGTATAGTGCCATCCAGTTTGGAGTCCTGGAGTTTCTGAATGCTCCACCACAGATGGCTAAAACCCACCCATGCCCTAATCCCTTCCCCACATTCCAAGGAGAAACAGCTAACAATATCACCAGCTGTCTCTGCTACCAACTCAAGCCCATGGTTGCCCTTCTAGGGGAAGTGACATTGCTCCACATGCATTTGGATCTGGCCAGCCTAAAAAGTCTGCTGAGAAAACTAACTATGTAAACAAGTGTGTATGAAGAACCTTAATCTTCTTCACAGAATTATATGGTAAGAAGCCAAACTGTTTCTATGGATATAAGGGCCATAAGCATACATGCTCCCAGAGAATCCTACTGAGAGGCTGACAGTACTGATGGGGCTCCTGCCACATGCCAGGCACTGGACCAGTCTCTTCATGAACTATTAATCTTTATGTTGGTTGTTGCTGTTGTTCAGTTGCTCAGTTGTATCCAACTCTTTGTGACCCCATGGACTGCAGCACGCCAGGCTTCCTGTCCTTCATCTTCCAGAGCTTGCTCAAATTCATGTCCATTGAGTCGGTGATGCCATCCAACCATCTCATCCTCTTGCCCTCAATTTTCCCAGCATCAGGGTCTTTTCCAATGAGTCAGCTCTTCACATCAGGTGTTCAAAGTTTGGAGCTTCAGTTTCAGCCTCAGTCCTTCCAATGAATACTCAGGACTGATTTCCTTTAGGATGGACTGGTTTGATTTCTTTGTGATTCAAAGGACTCCCAAGAGTCTTCTCTAATACCACAGTTCAAAAGCATCAGTTCTTCGGTGCTCATCCTTCTTTATGGTCCAGCTCTCTCATCCATACATGACTAGTAGAAAATCCATCGCTTTGACTAGATGAACCTTTGTTGGCAAAGTAATGTCTCTGCTTTTTAAAATCCTGTCTAGGTTGGTCATAGCTTTTAATTAGTAAGCAGCTTTTAATTTCATGGCTGCAGTCACTATCTGCAGTGATTTTGGTGCCCAAGAAAATAAAGTCTCTCACTGTTTCCATTGTTTCCCCATTTATTTGCCATGAACTGATGGGATTGGATGCCATGATCTTAGTTTTTGAATGCTGAGTTTTAAGCTAACTTTTTCACTCTCTTCTTTGACCTTTATCAAGAGGCTGTTTAATTCTACTTCATTTTGTGCCATAAGGGTGGTGCTATCTACATATCTGAGGTTACTGATATTTCTCCTGGCATTCTTGATTCCAGCTTGTGCTTCATTCAGCCCAGCATTTCACATGATGTTAAATAAGCAAGGTGACAATATACAGCCTTGACATACTCCTTTTCCTATTTGAAACCACATATTAGGCATTTAATAAATGTTAGTTTCATATTCATATATATAATATACAATTGCCCAGCATTTCTCATGATGTACTCATATAAGTACATCTCATGATGTACTTATGATGTTTCTCATATAAGTTAAATAAGCAGGATGACAATATACAGCCTTGAAGTACTCCTTTTCCTATTTGGAACCAGTCTGTTGTTCCATGTCTGGTTCTAACTGTTGCTTCTTGACCTGCATACAGGTTTCTCAAGAGGCAGGTAAGGTGGTCTGGTATTCCCATCTCTTGAAGAATTTTCCACAGTTAGTTGTGATCCACACAGTCAAAGGCTTTGGCATAGTCAATAAAGCAGAAGTAGACGTTTTTCTAGAACTCTCTTGCTTTTTCTATGATCCAGCAGACGTTGGCAATTTGATCTCTGGTTCCTCTGTCTTTTCTAAATCTAGTTTGTACATCTGGAAGTTCTTGGTTCACATACTGTTGAAGACTAGCTTGAAGGATTTTGAACACTGCTTTGCTAGCGTGTGAAATGAGTACAATTGTGCAGTAGTTTGAGCATTCTTTGGCATTGCCTTTCTTTGGGACTGGAATGAATATTGACCTTTTCCAGTCTTGTGGCCAGTGCTGAATTTTCCGAATTTGCTGGCATATTGATTGCAGCACTTTAATAGCATCATCTTTTAGGATTTGAAATAGCTCAGCTGGAATTGTATCATCTCCACTAGCTTTAGTGATGTTTCCTAAGGCCCACTTGACATCGCAGTCTAGGATGTCTGCCTCTAGGTGAGTGATCACACCATCGTGGATATCTGGGTTATTGAGATCTCTTTTGTATAGTTCTTCTGTGTATTCTTATCACCGCTTCTTAATATTTTCTGCTTTACATTGGCATCAGTCTCATTTCTCGGTCAAGAAATGAATGAATGAATCCAGTGTCTAAATTGAAAGTTCATGACTTCTGGGACTTCCCTGGTGGTTCAGTGATTAAGGCCCAGAAAGTGAGAATTCGATCCCTGATCAGGGAAGTTTCCACATGCCAATCAGCATGGCCAAAAAATGAAAATTAAAAATCAAAGTTTGTGACTTTTGCATTGGACTTTACAGTGAACATTACTGGTGAATTCAGAGCCCTGTCCTAATTAGTGTAACATGTGAAGGTTTTTTTTTCTAAGACAGTATCAGTTTCGACACTCCCAGGAATTTGGGCAGCAGGCTCAGTGACAGGGTGGCATGAGGAAGGCTGGGAGTGGGGGAAGGCTTAGCCTGTAAACTCCTCAAGCTATTTCCACATGTCCTAGGTCACAGGGTACTTAAGCATAAGTCAGAAAAGTAGCCTGTGGCCTGGAGCTCACACTTAACCACACATGAGCTTTCTCAGCAGTTTTATGATTTTCTAAATAATCAGTCCTACAAAGCCCAGATTAGATCCTCTAGCCAAAGCAGGCAAAACCTGGGCCTGATTTGCCAACAAGAAAGGAAGGTGGGCAGCTGGGCACTGTGAGCTCCTTAAAATGGTGACTCCTTTTCCTGACAGGAGGACAACTGTCAGCTACTTAACAAGCCTCAGCTGTAAACCCTAGTTGCCAGGGCCCAGGACAGAGCACGGGCCTGTGAGGGGGAACCTGGAAAGGGATCTTGACTGGGTCACCAACGTTCTGTGGCTTTTGGAGGAAAGTCACAGCAGTGAGGAAGAAAACAGGACCTTCAGTGCCTGTGTGCCTGGAGCCAGTTCACCAACCTCTCAGAGCTAGTTTCTTTATCTTTCAATCTACCTCTCGGGCTGTTGGGCTGAATTGTGGAGATGCCCCTGGGAACATCAAGGTGCTGGAATGGGTTACCTGGAACAGTGCCAGAAACCAAAAGTGCTGTCAGAAAAGTTCCAACTCAGAGCAATTAACAACTGCTGCCTAAACTATGGTCTGCTATCTGGGCTTTTTCAGGAATTAAAAAAAAAAAATTATTTATTTTTATTTATTTGGCTGTGCTGAGTCTCAGTTGCAGCACATGGAATCTTTTAGTTGGGGCATGTAGGACCTAGTTCCCTGGCCAGGGATGGAACCTGGACCCCCTGCATGGGGAGCGTGGAGTCTTAGCCACTCAATCACTAGGGAAGTCCTGAGAATTTTTAGAAAAATATTTTTTATTTGTTTATCTTTTGTTTGCACTGGGTCCTTGTTGCTATGGGCAGGCTTTCTCTAGTTGCAGCGAGCAGGGGCTACTCACAGTTGTAGCGTGCAGATTTCTCACTGTGGCGGCTTCTCTTGTTGCGGAGCATGGGCCCTAGGGTGTGCTGGCTTCGGTACTTGCGGCACATTGGCTCGGTAGTTGTGGCTTCCAAGCACTAGAGCACAGGCTCAGTAGGAGTTGTGGCACACGGGTTAAGTTGCTCCGTGGCATCCCTGTGGGATCTTCCTGGGCCAGGGACTGAACTTGTGTCCCCTGCAATCGGCAGGTGGATTCCACTGTACCACCAGGGAAGTCCTAGAATTTTTTTTTTTTAATTGTGGTAAAATACACATAACAAAAGTTACCCATATTAATCATTTTTTTTTGACAGATAAGAAGTGGATTTACTTAGAGAGACATGCATTCCACAGAGTGTGAGCCATCTCAGAAGGTGAGAGGCTCCCAAATTAACCATCCTTAAATATTATTAAGTACATTCACATCACTGTGAGCCTCTTAATGAGGGTGAAAGAGGAGAGTGAAAAGGGTGGCTTAAAACTCAATATTATAAAACCTAAGATCATGACATCTAGCCCCATTACTTCATGGCAAATAGAAGGAAAAAAGTGGAAGCTATGACAGATTTCCTCTTCTTGGTTTCTAAAATCATCGTGATGGTGACTGCAGCCATGAAATTAGAAGACAATTGCTTCTTGAAACAAAAGGTATAACAAACCTAAATTTGCAGACAAAGGTCCATACAGTCGAGGCTATGGTCTTTTCAGTAGTCATGTACAGATGTGAAAGTTGGACCATAAAGAAGGCAGAGTGCTGAAAAACTGATGCTTTTGAACTGTGGTGTTGGAGACTCTTGAAAATCCCTTGGACAGCAAGGAGATCACATAAGTTAACCCTAAAGGAAATCAACCCTGAATATTCATTGGAAGGACTAATGCTGAATCTGAAGCTCCAACATTTTGGCGACCTGATGCAAACAGCCAACTCATTGGGAAAGACTGATGCTGAAAAAAGATTAGAGGCACAAGAAGAAGAGGGTGACAGAGGATGAGATGGTTGGATGGCATCATGGAGTCAATGGACATGAACTTGGGCAGACTCTGAGAGATGGTGAGGGACAGGGAGCCCTGGCAAGGTGCAGTCTATGAGGTCAGAAAGAGTCAGACATGACTTGGAGGCTGAAGAAAAACAACAACATTCTCATCACTGTACAACCAGTTTCCAGAACTGTTTCACCTTACAAAACTGAAAGTCTGTACACACAGAACAAGTCTCCCTCCCCCAGCCGCTAGCATCTGTCATTCTACTTTCTGTCCGTGTTGACTTGAATTTTTTTTTTTTTTTTTTACTTTGTTTTGCTGAATGTTTTTTTTTTCCCAGCAAAACCTTTCACGGTGCATGTCAACCCACAGGACAAGCACTCCCCGGCAGGCCTGTTCCACAGTGGAGTAACAAAGACAGGTACTCATTAGAGGGGGGCGCCACACCCGCCCTAGCCTCAGGTGGGGGTGGCTCTCCACACACTGACTCACTCCCCTTTTGCTGGAGAAACTTGCCCGCAGGAAGGGGCATCCCAGCTCCAGGGCTGCGGTTGGGCAAGCACAGTTGTGTCTCCATCATTAGCCAGAACAGCACAGTGGAGGCTGCGTCCTGGTAATTCAGGTATCTCCACACTTTGTGTGGCTCATGGGGAGATGATTTGGTTTTGAATGACCTGATTTGAATAAATACTTGTGAATGGGCACATGAAACTGGGTTTTCAAAGCTCTGCTTCTGGTGAGTGTGTGCACTTGTGGACGTGCAGGTTGGATGGCAGGGGCAGGGAAGGAGGCAGGGCCCTCGCCCCACCACCCACACAACTCAAATACATGCATACGCACACAGACACACACACCAGATCTCCAGTCTTCTGCTGCCTCTCCATGCCTATGGCGCAGCCACACAGCGGGCTTCTTTCTGTTGCCCGGGCACCTGGGCCCATTCTCCTGGGGCCTCCATGGGCAGCCCCTCCCCTCTATCTGAAACACTTGGCCACATTCCTGCATGGCCAACATCCTTTCAACACCCAGGTCCCACCGCAGATGCCATTTCTCTAAAGAAGCCTCTCCTTACCAACTGCCTGCTTTGCATTTCACCAAAAACTGATCCAGAGACAAGAATCTGGTGCAAGCCACTTCTTTGGAACGTGGTGCCAGGAGCACAATGAGGCAATGGAGAAGTGAGTCAGAAAAGTCTCGCCTTGGTGCTATGGCTCCTGAGACTGGACGGGTTGAGTGCAGTTGGGGCACTGAGAACAGTCCCCCAGTGGTCATGGAGTGTCCGCCTTAGAGTAATCCATGAAGCCCTCGATTTCTGCATCTGCACTCACAATAAAAGATTTTTTAAAAAGTCCCTCTGAGGGAGGAGGAGGCTGAGGAGTATGTTCACCAACTCCTGACCCTCTTTGCTTGATGGTTTCTCCTGGGGCCGCTTCTAGGCTGCTGAGGGTGGGGACAGAGGAAGCTCTTGAGAAACCCAGGGAGGGCTTCTGCAAAAGAGGGACCGGCCCAGGCTGTGGCGGCGCAGGAACAGCTGAGAGGAGCCACCCCACTTCCGAGGTCAGGGGCAGTGACCGGGAAGAGCCACCTCGCATCCGAGGCCAGGGTCTGGGGGCCGGGAGGGCCACCCTACGTCTGAGGCCAGGGTCGGGGGCTGGGAAGAGCCACTGATTGACTAGCANGGAAATGAATCATCAGTCTATATTCGGTTTATTATTTTTATTTATGAAATTTAAAAAAAAATAAAAAAAGGAAAAAAAAAATAAAGTCATTTTCAGACATGCAATGTAAAAAAAAAAAAAAAAGAGGGACCGGGACCTCCAAGGAAGGTGGGGAAGACAGGAGGGGCAGTGATGGGTCTGCCATGTCCCCTCCACCCCAGGGATGGTGCGCCCACTCCCGTCACACCATTCCTTGCCTGCATCCCAGGGGGACAGCTGCTGTCACGCTGAAGAAGTTATGCCTCAGAGCCCCTCGCTGGCACAGGGCAAAGCCCTGGGAAGAGCCCTAGACTTGTGTTGGGGTTGAATTTTGTCCCCCACAGAAGACATGCTGAAGGCTGCCTGTTTCAGAACGGGATTTTATTGGATGTAGGGTCATTGGACGCGATTAATTAAGATGAGTTAATGCTGGTGGGGGTGGGGTTCAGTTCAGTTCAGTCACAGTCGTGTCTCTTTGTGACCTCATGAATTGCAGCACNTTGTCCCCCACAGAAGACATGCTGAAGGCTGCCTGTTTCAGAACGGGATTTTATTGGATGTAGGGTCATTGGACGCGATTAATTAAGATGAGTTAATGCTGGTGGGGGTGGGGTTCAGTTCAGTTCAGTCACAGTCGTGTCTCTTTGTGACCTCATGAATTGCAGCACGCCACGCCTCCCTGTCCATCACCAATTCCCAGAGTTCACTCAGACTCACGCCCATCGAGTCAGTGATGCCATCTAGCCATCTCATCCTCGGTAGTCCCTTTCTCTTCCTGCCCCCAATCCCTCTCAGCATCAGAGTCTTTTCCAATGAGTCAACTCTTCGCATGAGGTGGCCAAAGTACTGGAGCTTCAACTTCAGCATCATTCCTTCCAAAGAAATCCCAGGGCCAATCTCTTTCAGAATGGACTGGTTGGATCTCCTTGCAGTCCAAGGGACTCTTAAGAGTCTTCTCCAACACCATAGTTCAAAAGCATCGATTCTTCGGCGCTCACCCTTCTTCACAGTCCAACTCTCACATCCATACATGACAACTGGAAAAACCATAGGCTTGCCTAGATGGACCTTAGTTGGCAAAGTAATGTCTCTGCTTTTGAATATGCTATCTAGGTTGGTCATAACTTTTCTTCCAAGGAGTAAGTGTCTTTTAATTTCATGGCTGCAATCACCATCTGCAGTGATTTTGGAGCCCCCCAGAATAAAGTCTGACACTTTCCACTGCACAATTAAAAAGGGAGTTTGGGCTTTCCTGTACACCCTACTAGGTATAAAATAGTCAACAAGGACCTACTGTGTAGTTCAGGGAAATGTGCTCAATATTCTACAACACCCTAAATGGGAAAACAATTTGAACAAGAATAGATACATGTATATGTATAACAGAATCACTGCTGTACGGTTGAAACTAATACAACATTGTTAATTAACTATACTCCAATATAAAATTAAAAACAAAAAGGCAAAGTCATGCTCCTAATCCAACAAGACTTACAGGAAGATGTCAGTGCAGGAACAATGCCATGGGAAGGTGGAGGATGGAGTTATGTGTCATCTACAAGGCAAGGATGAGCCAAGGAGGGCTGGAACAGACCTGCCCTCAGAGTCCTCAGAAGGAACCAACTGTACCTTGGATTTCTAGCCTCCAGAACTGAGAGAATTACTGTTGAAGCCTCCAGTTTGTGATACTTTGTCATGACAGCCCTGGAAAATTAATAGCTCATCTATTCTTTTTCTAAAAGATGGCCCTCAGATAAGCTTCAGCTTCCATAAAACTTGGGTCTGGAGCTTCCCTAGTGGCCCAGTAGTTAAGAATCTGCCTTGCAATGCAAGGGACACCAGTTCGATCCTGGTCCAGGAAGATCCCACATGCCAAGGAGCAACCAAGCCTGGGAGCCACAACGACTGAACCCATGTGCCTCAGCTCCTCAAGTCCAGACATCCTAGAACCCATGCTCTGCAACAAGAGAAGCTGCTGCATTGAGAAGCCTGTGGACCACACAATGAAGAGCAGTCCCCCTCACCACAACTAGACAAAGCCCTCGTTCAGCAATGGAGACCCACTGCAGCCCGTAAATATCTTAAAAAAAAAAAATCCAAAACAATACACAATTGGGATCTGCCCCTGCCCATTCCCAACTTATTTCCTTCCAGGTACGTATTGCTACCACAGTTGTCCCATCCAGATATGTGCTTGTTTCACTCATGAACCATCACATGGGCTCTGGGAGAGAAAGGGCCGTATTTGTTTGCCACCACATCCCCAACTCTCTAACAGAGCCTGGCAGGGCTCACTAAACTTTCCTTAAACAGTAAGTATGTAAATTGACTGGTTAGACTTATTTTCTCTTATTTTTAATTGGCTTTCAAGGACATTCGGGATACATGGAGCATGAAATTCAGGACTGCTCACCCAAAAAAGCCAATTTACGGACACCAGGCTGTGGTGAAGGCAAAGTGCAGCATTTATTGTAGGTGGCAAGCAAGGAGTCCAGGTGGCAAGTGCTCAAAGGGACTGAACTCCTCGAAGGCTTTCAAGGAAAGGTTTTTTTTTTTTTAAGGGAAAGGTTTTTAAAGAGGGTGAAGGAGGGGAGCTGTGGAGTATGTGGTCAGTTTGTGGACATTCTTCTGATTCTGGATGACTTTTTATAACTCTGTACTTTTTTTTACAAATTCCTTTAGCAACAAAAAGATATATGAACAAAGCTATCCACAGGTGTATTAAATGGCTCTCCCATACCTAAGTTGGTCATTCTATCTTGGCTCCTCACAAATAACGCTTTTTTGTGCCAACCCACAGGCAGTATTTAAGAGTACTTAAGTCCTCTCTCCTTTCCTGAGTCACCATTTTTTGCCTTGTGACTACACTCGGGGCGTTACTTAAACCCTAGACCTTTGAACTTTCTATAATTGTGCTTTGTTTCCTTAAAGAAAGGGATTTTCTTTGTGGATAAGACTTACCCAACTCTGCCTCTAGCCATGGGTAATTTCCTTCATCTGCAAACTGAGGATAATAGACACACCATCCTCCCAGGGGTATAGGGAGAAATGAATGAGCTAAAACCTGGGAAGGCAGCCAGCTCACTGCCCCTCAGCCTCAAGGTAATGACCCTTGAGGCCACAGGAGTCCAGGTTTGACAGCTCTGCACACCTCCTTCCCTGCAGAGGTTAGGGGTCATTGATTCCACAGATGGAGCTTGAGATAGCAGCAATGCAGTCATGCCCTACGCTGGAGAGTGAGGAGGATAGAGACAAGACCAGACGACCAACCTGGCCTGTTAGGAGGCTAGAAAGTATCTGAGGGGCCACACATCCAGCAGGAAGAGGCTGCCTAGGGGTCACTATGTTGTGTGTAGGTCTAATGAAGATGTAGATAGAAAGTGAAGGCACAGTGGCCCAGTGGGGAGTAAATGCCTTTTACTGATGGAAGTTTAGGTTCCGAGGCCTCATGGGGAAGAATAAGAAGCTACTGAGGAATGGCAGTGGTCTAGTACCCTTAACCTCAAAGGCTGCCTGCCTCTCTCTCACTTCCTATTCCCACTCATCCACGTAAAATAGCCATTGACCCACAGACCCATAACTGGGCTCTGCCCCTTCCCTCCTTTTTCTTAGCAGCACTTACCTCTCGTTCTATTTGATGTGCGTGTGCATAAGCATACATGTCCTTGGTACTCTATACATGGACATCAGCAGATGATCAATACCAAAATCAGACTGATTGTATTCTTTGCAACCAAAGATAGAGAAGCTCTATACAGTCAGCAAAATCAAGACCAGGAGCTGACTGTGGCTTAGATCGCGAACTCCTATTGTAAAATTCAGACTTAAATTGAAAAAGTAAGGAAAATCACTAGGCCATTCAGGTATGACCTAAATCAAATCCCTTATGATTATATAGTGAAAGTAACAAATAGATTCAAGGGATTAGATCTGATAGCTAGAGTACCTGAAGAATTATGAACAGAAGTTCATAATACTATACAGGAAGTGGTGATCAAAAGGAAAAAGAAATGCAAGGAAAAGAAATGCAAAAAGGCAAAATGGTTGTCTGAGGAGGCCATAAACTACAAATAGCAGAGAAAAGAAAAGAAGCGGCGAAAGGCAAAGGAGAAAAGGAAAGATATACCCATTTCAATGCAGAGTTCCAGAGAACAGCAAGGAGAGATAAGAAAGCCTTCCTCTGTTATCAATGCAAAGAAATAGAGGAAAACAATAGAATGGGAAAGACTAGAGATCTCTTCAAGAAAATTAGATACCAAGGGACCATTTCATGCAAAGATGGGCTCAATAAAGGACAGAAACAGTATGGACCTAACAGAAGCAGAAGATATTAAGAAGAGGTGGCAAGAATACACAAAAGAACTATACAAAAAAGATCTTTATGACCCAGATAACCACGATGGTGTGGTCACTCACCTAGAGCCAGACATCCTGGATTGCAAAGTCAAATGGGATTAGGAACCATCACTACGAGCAAAGCTAGTGGAGGTGATGGAATTCCAGTGGAGCTATTTCAAATCCTAAAAGACGATACTGTGAAAATGCTGCACTCAATATGCTAGCAAATTTGGAAAACTCAGCAGTGGCCACAGGATTGGAAAAGGTCAGTTTTCATTTCATTCCAATCCCAAAGAAAGGCAATGCCAAAGAATGTTCAAACTACTGCACAACTGCACTCATTTCACATGCTAGCAAAGTAATGCCCAAAATCCTTCAAGCTAGTCTTCAACAGTATGTGACCAAGAACTTCCAGATGTTCAAGCTGGATTTAGAAAAGACAGAGGAACCAGAGATCAAATTGCCAACATCTGTTGGTTGGATCATAGAAAAAGCAAGAAAATTCCAAAAAACATCTACTTCTCTTCATTGACTATGCTATAAAGCCTTTGACTGTGTGGGTGGATCACAACAAACTGTGGAAAATTCTTAAAGAGATGGAAATATCAGATCACTTAACCTGCCTCCTGAGAAACATATATCCAGGTCAAGAAGCAACAGTTAGAATTGGACAGAGAACAATGGACTGGATCCAAATTGGGAAAGGAGTACATCAAGGCTGTATATGGTCACCCTGCTTGTTTAACTCTATGCAGAGTACATCAGGTGAACTGCCAGGTTGCATGAACCACAAACCAGAATCAAGATTGCTGGGAGAAATACCAGTAACCTCAGATATGCAGATGGCACCCCCTTATGGCACTAAGTGAAGAGGAATTAAAGAGCCTCTTGATGAAGGTGAAAGAGGAGAGTGAAAAAGCTGGCTTAAAACTCAACACTCAAAAAATTAAGAGCATGGCATCCCGTCCTGTCACTTCATGGCAAACAGATGGAGAAACAATAGTGACAGATTTCATTTTCTTGGGGTCCAAAATCATTGTGAACAGTGACTGCAGCTATGAAATTAAAAGACGCTTGCTTCTTGGAAGATAAGCTATGACAGATAGCATATTAAAAAGCAGAGACATTACTTTACCAACAAGGGTCCATAGAGTCAAGGCTATGGTTTTTCCAGTAGTCATCTATGGATGTGATAGTTTTTTCCAGTGGTCTATGGATGTGAGACTATAAAGAAGGCTGAGCACTGAAGAATTGATGCTTTTGAACTGTGGTGTTGGAGAAGACTCTAGAGAGTCCCTTGGACTGCAAGGAGATCAAACCAGTCAATCCTAAAGGAAATCAGTCCTGAATATTCACTGGAAGGACTAATGTTGAAGCTGAAACTCCAATACTTTGGCCACCAGATGTAAAGAGCTGGCTCATTGCAAAAGACCCTGCTGCTGGGAAAGACTGAAGGCAGGAGCAGAAGGGGTCGACAGAGGATGGGATGGTTGGATGACATCACTGACTCAATGATGAGATGAGTCTGAGCAAGCTCCTCCAGGAGACGGTGAAGGACAGGGAACCCTCGGGTGCTGTAGTCCAAGGGATTGCAGAGTCGGACACGACTGAGTGACTGAACAACACTTGGACTTATCAACTCTGCCTTTTTACCTCCCCACACCTCTCAGAGGAATGACTTGGGTTTTGCTCCAGGCTGAGCTGTACTGTCCACAACTAGCACCAAACCTGCTCTCAGTCGTCAGTCAAGAAATATTTGTTGAACAAATTAATGAAATCTCTCCTCCCACTTACATGACTGCCTTTCAGTTTCTGGTTTCAAGTTACGAGTGGACTATGGACTGCAAACTACTATAGCTACTGTGCCCTGATGCCAATGAAAATTCAATCATTAGACTCACCTTAAATGAACTTGAGTTTCATCTAGCAACAGAAACTGTTACGGGTTCCCAAATGCAAATTTAGGATTCTTCAAGATTTGAGACTTCATGTAAATCTGAAAGTCTTCCCCCTTTTCCAGCTTTGTCATATGCTGAGCAGGAGGAAAGAGGGCTCCTAGTATCTGTCCTTCAGCCCCTTTGCTGCCAATCATGTGTGTTCCCTGCCCAGCACACCCTCTTGATCTGAAAACCCTCTCCTGCCCTGCTCTCTTGCACTGTATGGGAGGAATGCTCGAACTTCCACTGGGGCAAATTTTGTTGTGTCAGCTCACCCCACAGCTAGCTGCGTGGATTTGGCTAAAGGTGAAGGAAAGAAATAGGAGGGGGAAACTGTGGCACCAAAGCCATCCCTGGGTTGGTAACTCTCCAGACTTCACCTTGAGAAGGAGGGTGGCGGGCACGTCTGGATGGCACATATTTGCTCACCAAGGCTGGCTTGTTTGCTTGGTCAAGGTCAGCAGAAAGCCAAGGTTGGCAGAACCCACTTTAGCTTTCTATTTCGTTTTCAACATGACTGAGGCTTTACCTGGTCATGTGTTGTTGTTTAGTTGGTCAGTCATGTCTGACTTTTGCAACCTTATGGACTGTGGCCCACCAGGCTCCTCTGTCCATAGGACTTTCCAAGCAATGATACTGGAGTGGGTTGCTGTTTCCTTCTCGAGGGGATCTTCCTGACCCAGGGATTGAACCTGTGTCTCCTGCATTGGTAGGTGAGTTCTTTACCACTGAGCCACCAGGGAAGCATACAATATAGAAACAGTTAATAATATTATAATAATTTTGTATGGTGATAGATGCTGGCTAGACATTGTGGTGACTAATTCACAATGTATATAAATGTTAATGTACTATATTCTATATCTGAAACTAATAATATTGTATGTCAACTATATTGCAAGTGAAAAAAAATCACCTAGGGAGATCCAAGTTGCAGCACCCCAAGCCCCACCCAGGGACTCTGATTCAGTAGGACTGCAGTGAGGCCCAGGTTGCATTTTTTAAAAAACATTTATTGAAGTAAAGTTGATTTACAAAGTTGTGCTCATTTCTGTTGTATTACAAAGTGATTCAGTTATATACATTCTTTTTTGTATTCTTCTCCATCATGGTCTGTCACAGGATACTGAATATGGTTGCCTGTGCAATACAGTAGGACTTTGTTGTATATCCATCCTACATGTAATAGTTTGCATCTGCTGGTCCCAAACTTTCAGTCCTTCCCTCCCCTCCACCTTGGCAACCACAACTCTGTTCTCTACGTGTGTGAGCCTATTTCTGTTTCGTAGACATGTCCATTTGTGTTGTATGTTAGATATGATAGCATATAGTATCTTTCTCTTAGGATGATAATTTCTAGGTCCATCTGTGTGGCTGCAAGTGGCATTTCATCCTTCCTCATCGCTGAGTACTATTCCACAGTGTATATGTACCACATCTTCTTTGTCCATTCATCTGTCAGTGGACATTTAGGCTGCTCCCATGTCTGGGCCATTGTAAATAGGGTTGCTATGAACATTAGGGTGCATGTATCTTTTCAAATCACAGTTTTGTCTGGATATATGCCTAGGAGTGGGATTGCAAGATCATATGGCAACTCCATTGTTTGTTTCTTGAGGAACCTCCTTTCTGTTTGCCATAGTGGTTGTACCCATTTATATTGCCAGCAACATAAGAGGGGTCCCCTTTCTTCACATCCTCTCCAGCATTTACTATTTGTAGTTTTTTTCTGATGTAGACTACTTTTAAAGAGAATTGTATTTTATTTGTTACCATATTGTTCCTGCCTTGTATTCTGTTTCTTTTTGGCCAAGATGCACGTGTGATCCTAACTCCCTGACCAGGGATGGAATCCTCCAATGGGAGGTGAAGTTTTAACCACTGGACTGTCAGGGAACTCCCTGTAGACTTTTTAATGATGGCCCCTGTGTCTGGTGTGAGGTGTTACCTCACTGTAGTTTTGATTTGCATCTAATAATTACCAATGAGCATCTTTTCATGTGCCTATTGGCCAGCTGTATGTCTTCTTTGGAGAAGTATCTGTTTAGGTCTTCCGCCCACTTTTTGGTTGGATTGTTTGGGTTTTGTTTGTTTCGAATTTATGAGCCGCTTGTATATTTTGGAAATTACATTCCTTATCCATGGCATCATTTGCAAATATTTTCTCCCTATCTGTAGGCTTTTGTTTTAATGGTTTCCTTTGCTGTGCAACAGCTTATAAATTTGATAGGTCCCATTTGCTTATTTTTGCTTTTATTTGTATTGACTTGGGAGACAGGCAGATAGCGCATTTTGTAAAAGCCTCAGTTGATTTTTCTGTCACCCAGAATTGAGAAACAGTGACAGAGGATTCAAAGGCCTCTTGTAGCAGGTCAATCCAACAGTCTTGAGAAGGCGGCTGTAAGTAAACTGGAGGTGATAATCTGCAAGATAAAACCCAAATGGTAATGCTGCTAGATGGCCTGAGATCCCTGGAGATGTGGAGAAATAACCATTGTTCTCCAGAATTCAATGGAATTTGAAAAGCACAATGCAAACAATGGTTTCCGATTATGCCTACGGAGGGACTTGAGCATTGTCCAATGTCCCCAGAGTTAAAGATTTTCTTACATCTTTTACTCCCAAGGCTGGAGAGTAAGATAGCTATTTCTCTGCCGACACCCTGCCGTTGTTCAGTCACCCAGTCCTGTCTGACTCTTTGCGACCCCATGGACTGCAGCATGCCAGGCCTCCCTGTCCCTCACCATCTCCTAAAGTTTGCCCACGTTCGTGTAGATTGCATCAATGATGCCATCCAGCCATCTCATCCTCTGATGCCCTCTTCTCCTTCGGCCCTCAATCTTTCCCAGCGTCAGGGACTTTTCCAATGAATTTTCTGCCTCCGGCCTACCCATTTAAAAATCAGTTTAAAATATACACGGGCAGTATCTCCCTGGTGGTCCAGCGGTTAAGTCTCCACAGCTTCCACTGCAGGCAGTGTGGGATCAGTTCCTGGTCCACAGGTTCCAGCTCTGACTGGGGAGTTAAGATCCTACATGGCACATGGCAGCGCCAAAAATAAATGTATGGATGCATATACATAAAACTTACACCTGGTGTTTATGTATATATATGGATTAAATGATAGGTTGTCTCAGACTTCTTTCACAATTATTCAGGGTGGGGTGTAGCAAGGGAAAGAACAGATGAAGAGACTGGGCGTCAGGTGACCATTTGTGAAGCTGGATGATGGGGCACATGGGAATCATTCTATCTAGCTGAACCATGTGGCACTGGTAAATTTGATCCTTTTATAAAAATGACAATTTCATTTGGCATAACAATGATTTTTTTATACATATATTTGAATATTCCCATGGTGAACAGTGAAATCACACACTCGGCTATATCCTCACTCCTCTCATTTTTACCTTTGGGCTTACGTTTTGTAGTTTAGAGCTTGACCAACAGTTAACTCCTGAAAAGGACCCTATACAGTCACTATACGGAAAGAGTGCCTGAAGAACTATGGACGGAGGTTGGTACCATTGTACAGGAGGTGGTGACTAAAACCATCCCCAAGAAAAAGAAATGCAAGAAGGCCAAGTGGTTGCCTGAGGAGGCCCTAAAAATAGCTGAGAAAAGAAGAGAAAGGCAAAGGAGGAAGGGAAAGATATACTCATTTGAATGTAGAGTTCCAGAGAATAGTAAGAAGGGATTCTCTTAACTGAACAATGCAAAGAAACAGAGGAAAACAATAAAATGGGAAAGACTAGAGATCTCTTCAAGAAAATTAGAGATACCAAGGGATATTTCACGCAAAGATTGGCACAATAAAGAACAGAAACAGCAAGGATCTAACAGAAGCAGAAGAGATTAAGAAAGGTGGCAAGAATACACAGAAGAACTGTACAAAAAAGTACAGCTTAATGACCCAGTTTTAATGACCCAGATAACCATGATGGTGTGGTCACTCACCTACAGCCAAATATTCTGGAGTGTGAAGTCAAGTGAGCCTTAGGAAGCATCACTACAAACAAAGCTAGTGGAGGTGATGGAATTCCAGCTGAGCTAATTCAAACCTAAAAGACGATGCTGTGAAAGTGCTGCACTCAATATGCCAGCAAATTTGGAAAACTCAGCAGTGGCCACAGGACTGGAAAAGGTATTTTCATTCCAGTTCCAAAGAAAGGCAATGCCAAAGAATGTCCAAATTACTGTACAACTGCACTCATTTCACATGCTAGCAAGATTATGCTCAAAATCCTTCAAGCTAGGTTTCAGCAGTATATGAACCGAGAAGTTCCAGATGTTCAAGCTGGATTTAGAAAAGGCAGAGGAATCAGAGATCAAATTGCCAACACCTGTTAGATCATAGAAAAAGCAAGGGAATTCCAAAAAACATCTACTTCTGTTTCACTAACTATGCTAAAGCCTTTAACTGTGTGGATCACAACAAACTGTGGAAAATTCTTAAAAAGATGGGAATACCAGATCACCTTACCTGCCTCCTAAAAAACCTGTATGCAAGACAAAAAGCAACAGTTAAAACAAGACATAGAACAACCGACTGGTTCAAAATGGGAAAGCAGTACGTCAAGGCTGTATACTGTCACCCTGCTTATTTAACTTCTATGCAGAGTCCATCATGCAAAATGCCAATGCTGGGCTGGATGAATCACAAGCTAGAATCAAAATTACCGCGAGAAATATCGACCTCAAATATGCAGATGATGCCACTTTAATGGCAGAAAGTGAAGAGGAACTAAAGAGCCTCTTGATGAAGGTGAAAGAGAAAAGTGAAAAAGCTGGCATAAAACTCAGCATTCAGAAAACTAAGACCATGGCATCCAGTCCCATCACTTCATGGCAAATAGATGGGGGAAAAGTGGAACTGTGACAGATTTCATTTTCTTGGGTTTCAAAGTCACTGCAGATTGTGACTAGAGTCATGAAATTAAAAGACATTTGCTCCTTGGAAGAAAAGCTATGACCAACTTAGACAGTGTATTAAAAAGCAGAGACATTACTTTACCAACAAAGATCCATATAGTCACAGCTATGATTTTTCCAGTAGTCATGTATGGATGTGAGAACTGGATCATAAGGATGGTTGAGCACCAAAGAACTAATGCCTTTGAACTGTGGTGCTGGAGAACTCTTGAGAGTCACTTGGACTGCAAAGAGATCAACCCAGTCAATCCTAAGGGAATTCTACCCTGAGTATTCATTGGAAGGACTGAGGCAGAAGCTGCAGCTCCAATACTTTGGCCACCTCATGCGAAGAGCTGACTCACTAGGAAAGACCCGGGTGCTGGGAAAGACTGAGGGCAAGAAGGGGCGACAGAGGATGAGATGGCTGGATGGCATCACCGATGCGGTGGACAGGAATATGAGCACACTCAGGGAGACTGGAGGACAAGGGAGAATGGCATGCTGCAGTTCACGGAGTCAGAGTCAGACATGACTTAGCAACTGAACAACAAACAGTCACTTCAAAGCTTGTCTGCTACAATCTTAAGAGCTTTCTGAGTGGCAAGAGTGTACAGAGGTTTCTGATTTTAGTTGCTTGAGTTCAAAGGAAAAAAAATGTTATTCACTATTTAATAAAGAATATTATTATTACAACTCACACTCGTTAATGTCACAGAAGTCCATTTTCTGCCCCCTACAGCCAGTAAGATATAGGAGAAGGGCAAAGTCTTTAGAGGTAAGACACTCTTGAGTTTGATTTTTCCAGATAAGTTATTAGCTGAGAACCAAGATAAGTTGTTCAACCTCTGTGAGCCTCATGCTAATTTGCTGCAGTTGTGTTTGATTCTTTGCAACTCTTATGGACCGTAGCCCGCCAGGCTCCTCTGTCCATGGGATTCTCCAAACAAGAACACTGGAGTGAGTTGCTGTGCCCTTCTCCAGGGATCTTCCCAACCCAGGAATCAAATCCACATCTTTTACGTCTCCTGCATTGCCAGGAGGGTTATCACTAGCATCATCTGGGAAGCCCCTCTGAGCCTCAGTTTTCTAAAATATAAGATACTATGTGTCTCAGTTTTCACGTGTCAGTAAAGAAACAGTTTGTAAGTGTACCTTCCTCTTTCCTCATCCCATGCCACGGGCAGTAACAACAAAGCCTGAGATATTTTGTTTATCAAAGCACAAATGCTCCAAACCTGTCACGCAAGGTGCAAAATTAAAGTGGCACAAATAATTTTATTTTTAATAAGTAAATCTAAGTTGGACTACAAATTGAGTTTGACAATAAAGTGTCAGAGAATCTGTTGCTCCAAGTTCTAAGTGAGCTGAGAATAATGGAGCAAATGAATAAAAAAGCAAAAACAGATATGAAATAGATGTTCCAAAAGTGCTGAATTAATTAATTTGCTTGTTGTTTAGTTGCTAAGTCTGACTCTTTTGTGACCCCATGGACTGTAACCCATCAGGCTCACCCATCCATAGGATTTCCCAGGCAAAATTACTGGAGTGGGTTGCATTTCCTTCTCCTGGGGATCTTCCCAAGCCAGGGATCAAACCCATATCTCCTGCTTGGCAGGTGGATTCTTTACCACTAAGCCACCCAGGAAGCCCAGACTTTCTTATACATATACTGCAAAACAACAATTCTCCAGTTGCCTGAATTAAGCTACTTCTGCCACCTGGTATTTCCACTTTCAACGGCCTCAGTTCCTGTGAAACTCATTTAGCTTTCTGTAATATTAGTTTTGAGAAAGTTCAAGCTAGAAGAACTTCCTGGAGTCTGTAAAGAAGACCCATTGTCCATTTATCAGGCTCACTCAGTCACAGAGTAGGAGAGCAGGTTTTCCTGTCCGTGTAAAGAAGGTTGTAATAAATACATATAATCTCTTCTTTAAAGCTTTCTATTTTAGAGAGAGAATATTTATGTAGACTAAGCTCTTAGAAACAGTTTCTTTTGAATGCCTTGAGCACACTTAGAGGGGTTCCTTAGCCATGGAGAAGTACTGCTAAAAGGACTTCTGACAAGCAATAACTAAATGCCAGAGGAAGCCACACCTTCCAAAACTTTGTGGATTTCTCTTCAGAGAGCCATGAGCCATGAAGTTCCAGTCTGGCAGATTCCTCAGGTGAAAACAACATAAAATCTCAACCAAAGCTCCCCACTGCTGACAGTGCTTTGTGCCATAGAGCAACGTGATTCAATTGTGCTATTAAAAAGCTACTTTGTTCTTATTGTGGGTCAAGTGCTGTAATGCAAAAATAAATTAAGGACTCTGCCACTGAGAATCTTGTACTTAAAGCATAGAGTCTAGGTCAGAACACTGAGCAAAAAGCAGAGTGAGGGATTGGGCAAGGCTTCTCAATAGGAGTGTTTCAAGCCTGGAAGAGGGTCCTGTGTTTAGGTGGAAGGATTTGCCAGGTAATGGGAACCTTGTGAGCTAAGGCTGAGATGTGAAACAATACGTTGTTCTACTTGAATGGCAATGAATCCAGTCAGGGTAGAGGAGGTTAGATGGGTGTCAGAGGTGTACTGCCTGCAAAGGTCCATGCATAATTAGACCAATGAGTTTAGGCCACAGGAGGATGCTAAGCTGAAAAGTGACAATGAATAAGTATCTTCTGACGACAATCCTGGTTTTAGTAAGTTTGGAATAGGAGATTAATTAGGTCAAAGCAAACATATGAAAGCTGATGGCAGCTTGAATTAGGTCACTGTCTGTGAGAATAAATAATAAATGAGTGATCACTTATCAGCAGTACTCAAGATGACTTTCATCCTTCTGGCCTGGGTGGTGAGGACTGTGGGAGGCACAGAAGGTGTTTCAAGGCAGAGGTGGGGCACAAAAGGAAAGGAAGGAGCTGTTGAGTTTCTCCATCCTGAGGCTTACTGCAGTCTTGGAAAACAGAACATCCTTGTCTATGATATAATGTGGACTGTTCACGTGCACACCTAAAAAAGAGGTCTTTGGAACAAACTTTGCCAAGTTCCTCCTGCTCTCCTACTCTCAGGGCCAAAGCTTACCTGGAAGTGGGACCAGACTGCATGGGCAACATGCCATCTAAAGAAACATTCCAGAAGGCAGCATCTGTCCAGACAACCTTGATGGCTACAGACATCCTTGAAGCTCACATTCTCCCAGGTGGAGAGAGAGACATTAGAACTGGGGTAATTTAAACAACCAAATTCCACTGCCACTCACCTCTTCAACCTCACTTTCTTAACTCTAACCAGCTGAAGGGACGGTATGAGCAACATGCCTGATGTTTTAGGGGAAAAAGAAACATGTGGCTGGCTTTTCTTCAAGTATACTGGGCTCTATGTGGTTCTTTACCTTTAAATGACCTACATTTTTAATACTGCTACTCCTAGCCTTTTAAATTTTTGAAACGTTTATTGTAAATAAAATCAAACGAAACCATAAATTATAGATAGATCTTCATAAGCTTCTTAAAAAAAGCTTTTAAACTGAACATACTTACAGAAGAGGTATGATAAGCATACAGAGCAAGGAGTCATCACTAAGAAAACACACGCAGGAAACTGTCATCAGATCCAGGAGGGTGTGGCCAGCAACCTAGAGGCCACACCACTTGGTGCTTCTTCCAGGCACTGCCCTCTAATATTAACCGTATGCCTGACTTCTAATGGCACTGACCAGCTGCCTTTTCGAATTTTATATATTAATAAGTAGAATTGCCCAAGATGATTTCAGGACAGGCTTCCTCCATTCAGTATCTGTGAGAATCATCCGCGTTGTCACGTATAGTTTGGCATCACTGTGCAATATTCTAGTGCATGAAGACACCAGGTTTACCCGCTCTACTACTGACGGATACTTAGGTTTCCATTTTTGGTCAATTATGAATTTTGCTGTCTGCATGTATGCATTTCTATTCTGGATGTATGTGTTAGAGTGAAACTGTTGGTTATAGGTTATTCACTTGTTCCTTTATCTTTTTTCATATGACACAGTGAGGTTTCTGTTACCCAATGAATCAACACTTACAGTTCTCCCACAGAGGGAGAGGCTGGGCACACTGTCTAATTTTGACAGTCCTGTTGCCCAAGAACATTTAATATTTATTAAATACTTCCTGTGATCCAGGCACTGGGCTGGATGCTAAGGAGACAAGCCTGACAGGATCCCTCCCCTCATGAAACTTAGCAGGAGACCTGAAGTCAGTCAGCCAACTGTAATACGCAGTCAGCCTGCATATTGAATTTGTTGTCCTTATTTTATAAAAAATAAGTTGAAAATTAAAAATGCTGATGCCAGCAGTAAGCATAGGTCTCATGGAGCTAAAGCAATGGAGTTAAGGATAGCATCTGAAAGATGTGGGATTCCATTTTATCCCAAATGAAACTGGCCTCTAGGCTTTGGAATGGAGTGGTGCAAGTTCAGTTCAGTTCAGCCGCTCAGTCGTGTCTGACTCTTTGCGACCTCATGAATTGCAGCACACCAGGCCTCCCTGTCCATCACCAACTCCCAGAGTTCACTCAGACTCACACCCATCGAGTCCGTGATGCCATCCAGCCATCTCATCCTCGGTCGTCCCCTTCTCCTCCTGCCCCCCAACCCCTCCCAGCATCAGGGTCTTTTCCAATGAGTCAACTCTTCGCATGAGGTGGCCAAAGTACTGGAGTTTCAGCTTTAGCATCATTCCTTCCAAAGAAATCCCAGGGTTGATCTCCTTCAGAATGGACTGGTTGGATCTCCTTGCAGTCCAAGGGGGACTCTCAAGAGTCTTCTCCAACACCACAGTTCAAAAGCATCAATTCTTCGGCACTCAGCCTTCACAGTCCAACTCTCACATCCATACATGACCACAGGAAAAACCACAGCCTTGACTAGACGGACCTTAGTCGGCAAACAAAAATACATCCAAATCCATTCAGTTCTGAGTTCAACAGTGAGAGAGATAAACAATGACTGAAGATTGTACCTAACACACAACTAAGTGCTTTCTCACTATTTCAGCTTTTGGAAGGTTCTCTTGTAAACACAACTTTGATGGATGAACAGGAGAATTAGTTTCCCAGACATCAGTCCCTCTCACGTCTTGAGGTTTCTACCGTCTGTCAGATCATTTATTCTCTTCCTGCATTTCCCTCTCAAGCCTTCAGGACTCAGCTGAGGTGAGGCATCATTTTTTTTGGAGAATTTTCCCTGACCTCATGATGAACCAGCTGCCTTTCCTCTGTGCTCCTCCTAACAGCATCTACTCTCATCCCTTCACAGCCGTTTGCATGCTGTTTTGCAACTTCCTCCTTACTCGTCTCAACACGCTATTAACTAGGATAATTAGTCTGGCTGCTCTAACAGAGACAAAAACTTAACTGGCTTAAGCAAGACAAAGGTCATACACAAAAGTTCAGGCTAAATGAGCCTTGAGTGTGAGAAAACTGCCCAACAAGTGCTTAGGGACCTTAAGTTTCTTATGTCTTATGGTTCTGTCACCTGCTAGAATGTCCCCCTTTATATGGTCAAAGCCAGTTCATCTTCACTTCATCATTCCAGCCTAGGGGAAGAAGAACTAGAATTAACTGGGCAAGCAGTGTTTTCTTTTTTAAACCAGGTGTGGTTTCTGAGGACACTTTCCAGAGTCTGCTTATGGGCTAAGATGCATTGAGTTCAAGGCAGATTGCCCCCAGTTAATGATAGGTTTGCAGTTCAAGCTTCTTCTTTTAAGGATATGACCAGAACTGAGGTCATCACCGGTGTTCATATTACACTAGACAGAACACAGTCACTCTCCTGGCAGCAAGAACCCTTCCTACTAAAAGGAAGAAGAATGGGTATTATGGGACAGTTGGCTATATCCGCTATACATACCAAATTAGGCAGTAAGTTCCGAGTTGATCATTATGTTATCGGTGTGCAGCACAAAGCATTTAATGAGACTGCTGAATCTTTCACAACGCTAGAACAGAGAATACAACTCCAGATGTTTCCTAACAGAGGCCTGGGACTTTTTCTCAAGAGAAAGAAAAGCCGGACAGCCGTAGACCAGAATTTAGACTGTCCCATATACACGCATGGATATACAGCAGGTGACTGTGAAGAAGCTGTTCTTCTTAATAAAATGAAGATGCTATTCGATCCCTATTGTATGGGGAGTAAGAGCTGGGAGAATTAAAACAGTATAACACTGTCCAGCATACAGATGGTGCTTAGAACACGTTATCTTTCCTTCCTTATGGGGAGTGTTGGCAATATTCTCTGTGACATTAGCTGGCTAACTTCCTGCCCAATAACTCCCTGCTGTCCAACCTACATCACAGCTGATTTGCAAAGCTGATGGATAAATGCAGCCTAACCTGTGATGCAGTCAACAGCTGGCATTGAGGATAAGCTAAACAACCAGAAAGTTAGGTACTTTAGACCTACTTGTTTAGAAATTGTCAAGAAAATTCAATTGTCAAGACAATCTTCACTAGCTATATACGACATACCAGACTGTGTTTCTCTCTTGATTTGGGTGATATCAAGCCCAATCAAATCTATTACTCAAATTACATAACTCTTTAAGACCTTCTGGCCTACACTTTTTAGCTTTCATTCTTAATCATCTATGCTGAAGACATGATCCTGATTTGCTTTTTCTTTCAGAGTTCTTCCTCTGGGGCCCTACAGCACCCTCCTTTTCATGCCCCTCCCTTGGGTATTGTGATACTCTGGTTAGAGGCCTATATTCGGTTATGAACTTGAAAAAAAAAAAGGACTGTGCCTTACTTACCTGACTTGCTTTGATCTATTACTATTTTCTTCATTTTATCAATCCATTTTTTAAAGTAGCATAAACACTTTTGTAGAGTCAGGTGGAATAGAAAATTTGGAAGGGGAGAAAGTAGGTAACCAAAGCCATCTACACAATCTCAGAAACACTGTGAGCAACACTGTAAAACAGCAATGAGATAAAACATGACAGAAACCCTTCTGAAATTATCAGCTAGAGACTTGTCAAAAGCGCAGGGAGCCCCGGGAAGGGGCTCCCAACTGACTGAACCTGGGACAATCTGAACATCGTTAAGAGTAAAAGATAACACACTAAAACAATAGCAATACCTGAGTTTGATGAGAGTAACTTTACAGTGTAAGAAGCTTGGCAGAACCCTCTTAAGTGATCAAAGTGAATGGAACAAGCCGAAACTGGACCTACCTGACAGGATGCAGTGAGAAGACCATCACGTCATGATATTTATTCCTGCCAAAGATGTACAAGCTGCATTTAATTATGGGGAAACATCAGACAAACTCACATTGAAGGCATTTTACAAAGCAACTGGCCAATAGCCTTCAAAAGTGTCAAAAGTTGCGACAGGAGCCGTTCTAGACTTTAAGGAAAATAGCAGGATTTCTCTGGTGGTTCAGGGGTTAAGAATCTGCCTGCTAATGTAGGAGACACAGGTTTGATCCCTGGTTCGGGAAGATCCTACATGGTTTGGGGAAGATCCCATATGCTGCGGGGCAACTAGAGCCTGTGCTCTACGACTGTGGCTGCCATGAGAAGCCCGCGCACAAGGAAGAGTAGCCCCTACTTGCCCAACTGGAGAAAGCCTGCGTGTAGCAATGAAGACCCAGCGCAGCACCGCTGCCCAAAAAAGCAATGAGTTGCAATAGCTAATTCCAAGCTAGATTCCTTTGTTATAAAAGACTTTATTGGGATAATTGGAGAAACCTGAATGCAGCTGAGGATTTGGCAGGGAAGTAGCACAGCGGACATGGTTGATCTGATGTGGATGGCTGATTGTGTAGGGGCCTATCCTGCAATGTAGGAAATATAAAGTATGGGTGATCAGGCATCAGGTTGGTGAGAGGGTAACAGGTAGGAAGGCCAGGGGTCTCCAAACGGAGGAAATAGCCTGCAAGTGCCAGACATTTTTCTCTCTCTTAAGCGGCAGGAGGAAACAAACTAGGGATATTTTTTCCTTCTCTATACAAATTTAAAAGGCGGTTTCTCTTAAAATTCTGTGTTGCCATAATGACACTTGGGTTCACCTGAAGTTAACCAATGCCTTTTTCTTATGGAAATGTTTATCTTAAGCTATGCTAATGTACTATGCATTTACCCCAAACTCTGTCTTCAAGTTGGTTCCGCCTTTTGGCTCAGAACCTACTTGATAAACCAGTATGTTATACTCCCATATTGTTCCTCGAATCTATGTAAATGAAACTATTTGTATGGTGATCTGCCCTTCTTCAAGATTCAAGTTAATCCTTTAATGGCCCAAGATAAACCACTTGGAGCCAAGATTATCCCAAAATACATCTTATGGGTGAGGGGCCTGGTGCCATTCTGAGTTTGGAGACATTCCTTTCTTTAATTAACAGGCTGCTTGTGACTATATAACATCCAGCTGAAGACTAGAGGGGTGCTCTTCCTGCCCCCTTCTGATGCCTGTGTCAGAAGCTTTCTCTATCTCCTTTATACTTTAATAAAACTTTATTATACAAAAGCTCTGAGCGATCAAGCCTCGTCTCTGGCCCCAGATTGGATTGAATTCTTCTCCTCCGGGGGCCAAGAATCCCCGCGTCGTAATTCAACAACCACCTTTCATTGGGAAGCACCCTCAGATGGTATTTTGGGGGAATTTCTTTTTACTGTAATTGCCACTTTTCTGTAGTACAGTCAAGGCTATTTCAAAGTAAACATTTTATTTTAAAAAGGTTATCTGTTATTTTATTTTGACAATTTTTTTTCCCCCTTAAATAGGAGTAGGGTGTTTCCATATGAGGTTGTCCAGATGGGAAGAATCTTCAGCTTTGACCTGGCCTCATTAATTTGAGGATAAAACGCTTATGTGAGACCACATTATGTGTCAAGTTGAAAGTGGCAGCTCAGAGCACGTGGGCATCTCTGGCATCTCGAGGCACTGGACTCCCGGAGGGCTCGCTGCTGGAGAAGTCACCGGCTGAGGGACCACTGCAGAGCCTCATACATTTCTCGGTCCTGAGAGGAGAGGAGAGGACAGAATACAGAGCTGGACACTGAAATGACCTGAACTGTGTTCTCCAAAATTCAGGTGTTGAAGTCCTCACCTCCAGTACCTCAGAGTGTGACTGGATTTGGAGATGAGGAGCTTAAAGCGATTTAAGTTAAAATGAGGTCATTAGGGTGGGCTTTAGTACATCCAATATGATCTGGTGTCCTCATAAGAAGAGGAGTAAGACACAAACATGCCCAGAGGGAAGACTACGTAAAGACTAATGCACAGAAGACCATGTAAAGATTAATTTAAAAAAATTCTATGTATTTATTTCAGTGATTTTTTTTCAAGTACCTCTCTCTTTTTTTTTTGATCGCACTATGTAACTTGCAGGATCTTAAGTTTCCTGTCCAGGGATTGAACCTGGACCCATGGCAGTGAAAACATCATTTTGTAACCCTTGGACCAACTCCTGGCTCTCAAACAGTGTCAACAATGAATATAAAACACATATTGGTGAAATGCTGAATTAACTCTGAAGTAGGATAAGAGGGCCTTGGTATTTCAACTCACTGTTAAATAATAAAGGTGTTGTAAAGACATTCAATCTTAAGGGAGATCAACCCTGAATATTCACTGGAAGGACTGATGCTGGAATTCCAGACAATTCGCTGGAAAAGTCCCTGATGCTGGGTAAGATTCGGGGCAGAAGGAGAAGAGGGCGTTAGAGGATGAGACGGCTAGACAGCATCATCAATGCAATGAACATAACTTGGGCAAACTTTGGAAGATGGTGAGGGACCTGGTGGCCTGGTGCGCTATAGTCTATGGGGTCACAAAGACTTGAACAGGACTGAACAAGAACAACAAAGACATTTTAAGCCTGCTGTGTTTACAGCCAGATTAAAGTGACTCCCTTTTTAATAATAATGTTTTAAATTATAAAACATTTATTATAGAAATATTAGAAAATGCAGATCAGGAGAAAAAAATTAAAAAGTAATCCTTAATTTCCAGAAATAACTATCACTATTATTTTTTTAGTATTTAAGTTTTTAAATTAGGTAATACATTGACATGGGTTCAAAACTCAAATCAGCTGAAACGTCAATTTTCAAACTTCTGTCCTCCAGTCACTCAGTTTCTCTCCCCACAAGCAATCATTATTAGTTTCATAATGGCCAGTTACAATGCCAAACAGGGAAACCTGTCTCTTTACCTTAATTGTTGTGCCTTAATTTTTTGCAGATCTCACAAAGTAGTAATCAGCTTGGTCATCTTTTTTATTATTTATTCAAAATTCATACTATGCCTATATCTCCAAAAGAGAAGTGATAGCTTACGACTCACTAGCGTAGTTTTCAGAAAATAAATACTTGAAAGTTTTAAGGTTTATGACCGTCAAAAGTATTAAAGACAATATACTGGAATCAAGTAGTATCACTGGGACACACACGTAGCCTTCCCGTGGATGTTCTTCAGAGGATAAAAAAAAATTATACACTGTGTGGAACTACTGGTTCAGATATGTTAGTAATAAAATCAGTCACATTGCCTTTGTCACACTGTGCTGATGATACCTTCCAAGCAAAAGTTACTTGCAAACTATTTTCTAACATTGAAGGAATCTAAGTGATCAGGTTAATAAGTATTCTATATACACATCTACGGTAGTGTTTACAACTCTTTACTTGCTCAAAATGGTTCCTAACCCAGGTCTTGTGCAATTTCATATCTTGTGAGTCTAGCAGGAAGCCTGGCATGTGTATGGTAGGTACAGGATATATATGTTTCTGGATGGATGAAAGGATGGGATCTTAGGCAACTCAATACACAGCTAGAGGCAAGAGCAACTCTACTTGGGAAGTTTTTCTCTCTCAATGTGACAGACTTGATCAAGCAAATGGATGAACCATATAATCCTGAGTGTGAAGAAGAGAATCAAAGTGTGCCACTGAGTGTGAAAAACACTAAACCAATGAGTTAATAAAACAGGAGACTTTCTATGGTGTGGTTTTAATAGAAGAGGAAGGAAAAAAAAAATACCTAATTTATGTTTGAGTGAGGTTTCCTTTCTGACAGTTGAACAATGTCATAGTAGGCCGAGGGAAAAGACTACATTTGAGATAATACATAGCTGGGAAAACAATTTCAAGGTCTCAACATTTACTGATGTTACCCCAGGCTCAGGTCTCTGGTGAGCAGTTATTCCTGAAAAAACCAAACCAACAAAGTAAGTTATGCTTTATAAGTCTGTGAAGTGACACATACTGGACAATGGTTTCATTCAGGGAAGAAAGTAACAGCTGACTAAGAAGAAACTGGCAAAAAGAGTCCAATCGTCTAAGCTGGGTTATCTGTCATAATCAATTGCCGATCTACTCAGTCTTCTTAGGACCACAATAGGACGTGGCCTCTCATGAGAAACTAGGACCCCGCAGAAATCTTCAGATGGAGCCTAAAAGTTTGGTAGCAATGCGCAGAAATCTTCAGATGGAGCCTAAAAGTTTGGTAGCAATGAAGTAGGAATGAATGAGGAATACGGGCAGGGACTCGGAAGGAATGTCTGCAAACTGTGCTCATGTCTCACCTTCAGCTGGTTATGAGGATTTATTTATTTATTTCATTTCACATTCTTTTAAAAATATGGAACGCTTCATGAATTTGCGTGTCATTCTTGTGCAGGGGCCATGCTAATCTTCCCTGTATCGTTCCAATTTTAGTGTATGTACTGCCGAAGCGAGCACATGAGGATTTATTGGGTCAGATGACGAGTTTCCGCATCTGGCCTCTAAACCAGATCCTGCTATCATGTTAGCCAATTGCTGGACACCGAATCCACTTCACACACTGTTGTTTTCCAACCTCAAACTAAAAACCCTGCGGCACCAGGGAGCCCACTACTTCAAGGAAAGAGAAGGCACCAGCTGGCAGGGCAGATTTACCTAGCCTGAGAATAGGCTGAACATTTCCGAACTATACAGACCAGTTTCGTGGATTTTTGGATAGAACGTGCACACTGTTCTTTCAGTTTTCTTTTTTGACATCTACCAATCATTTATTTAATGTTAACTCACTTCAAAGCAACTGCTATCTCTGTAAGTATGTCTGAAAGGTTGAAATGTAATTAAATGTTCCTTTCGTGTTTAACAAGCCTAGTAGATTTTCTTTTAGTGTGAAAAGACTTAAGTCTGCTTTATCTATAGCTTTTTATCCTAGGGCCTGAAGTCATGATCTTTAGAAAACTATGCTACCCCTTACATTCCACCTGGCCAGAGTATCTAACTTTTAAGCTAATCATAGTGATTAGTTTTGCCATGGGCTCTAACCTGAGCTGGACCAATCACAGGTTCCCAGAAACTCTCCTGTTGGAGCTATCAGGAAATTCTCTTGCTATGGGGGTTAATAAACAAGTAGCCTGTATGTCTGGGCCTGCAGGCAGCCTTTTCCCCCAAGAAACGAAGCAATGAAGTTTCTGGATCCAGCATGCCTGAAGCCAGCAGTAGTCTCAACTTCCTTATATGTGGAATGGATTCCTCTTTATTCCCACTTAGAGTTGGGTTTCTGTCATTTACAACTAAAGGAATCTTAATATTAAAAGCAGAAAGAGGTGGCCTACAAATGAGCCGCTCAATCCTACATTCAGAAACGTATCAACAAACGCCACACCTGTCTTTTGGTTTGATTTTTTAAATGGATTCTGTTTGACTATTCAACTCCTCTAATTTCAACTGAATTCTCCTAAATCAGAAGAAGGCTTCCCAAAAATAGAGCGGTCATATGATCCAGCAATCCCATTCCTGGGCACCCTTCTGCAAGAATGAGATAATGCCCATTTGCAGCAACATGCACAGACTGAGATTATCATACTAAGTGAACTAAGTCAGACAAAGAGAAAAATACCACATGAAATTACTTATACGTAGAATCTAAAACATGACACAAATGAATTTATTTACAAAACAGACTCACAGACATAGAAAACAAACTTATGGCTACCAAAGGGGAAAGGGGCTGGGGAAGAGATAAATTAGGAGTTCATGATTAGCAGATACAAACTACTATATATAAAAGAGACAGGAAATTCCCCAGAGGTCCAATAGATAGGGCTCCATGCTTTCACTGCCAGGGGCCAGGGGTTCAATCCCTGGTTGGGGAACTAAGATCCTGCAAGCATCATAGCTCGGCCAAAATAAATAAGCAAACTAGATAAAGAAGACCCTACTGTATAGCAACAGAGAATTATATTTAATATCTTAAAATAATTAATAACGAAAATAATATGAAAACACACACATATGTAATATACATAAACATATATCTGATTCAACTTTGCTGTACACCAGAAACTAACACAACATTGTAAATCAACTATACTTCAACTAAAAACAATTTAAGGAAGGAAGATGTTCTCTGGTACAGCTGTGGACTGTGAAAGAAAGAGAACCAGAAAGCAGAGACTGAGCGCCCCCCCCCCCCCCCCACCCTACACAACACCCTGT
>SJYA01002291.1:2004963-2046699 GCA_006410615.1 Neotragus moschatus
CCACCCACCCAAACTTAACATCCACTGGTTTCAAATTTACCAGGAGAGTTTTAGAACAGGTAACAAAATAAAGATTTACTCCTTAATTATCACAGATGAAAGGATGAAAATGTGGCCCAATTTAAGGATAGGTCAAGCAAGCAATTTTCAAACTCTGGATGACATCTTTATAGCCAACTCTAATACAATTACTTAATTGTCAATGCAAAATACAAATGTATCTCTTAAATGTAGTAAAAACATTAAACATGGAAGCTTTTCAAAATTAGAACAGGCATATACAAACAAGATGGTTTCAATTTTTTAGTCCAGAAAACTGAAGTAATTTTTTTCGAGGTAAAGAAGGTAAAAGAGTGACAAATGAAGAGCTATCCCAGGTCAGTATATAAAGCCAAATGAACCTCTATATACTAGAAGCCATTAGAGAACAATACTTTAAAAAACATTATATAAAAAAAAAACTATCAATTACTTTAATCAGTTTGATGAAAAATGTACATCCTGTAAAATTTGCATCCTGAAAATGAACGACATTACTGGCAGAGTGAATAATAGGTGAATTTTTAAAACAATGACTAAATTCATATAAAAGAAATAAAATGATCTAAATGAATGAACAGATATATTAAGTTCACTGATTGAAAAACTCAGTATTTTTAATACCTCTGCTCTCCCAACTGATCTACAGATTCAATGCAGATCCATTCAAAATCCCAGAAAGTTTGTTTTGCAGAAATTGATAAACTGATTGCAAATTTTAGCTGGGAAAGCAAAGAGACTAAAATAGATAAAACAATTTTTTGAGAAAAAAAGAACAAATCTGAATGACTTACACTAGCTGACTTCAAGATCAACATATCTAATCTGTAATAATCAAGGGGACTTCCCCAAAAGTCCAGTGATTAAGAATCTAAATTTCCACTGCAGGGAGCACAGGTTTGATTCCTGGTTGGGGAGCTAAGATCCCACATGCTGTGGAAAGAAAATAAGTAAAAATTAAAAATTGATGTAAAATAATCAAGAGAGTGCCAAAAAAAATACAGTGGCATAAAATGGATATAAAGACCAGCAGAACAGAAAAAAGAGTGAAGGAATAAATTCATGGATATATGATCAACTGGTTTTCAAAAAGAGGGCATGATAATTCAATGAAAGCAAAGTATTTTCAACCAACAGGACCACAGTAACTAGATAGCTGCATGGGAAAAAATCATCATGACTTTTCTATCTAACTTTAAAAAAAAATTACTTTGTAATGGATCATAGTTCTAAATGTAAAAGATAAAACTAGAAAACTACTAGAGAAAAGCAAAGGAGAAAATTTTCATAAATTAGGATAATCAAGATTTCTTATGACAGAAAAACATAAATTATTTAAAAAAATGGATTTCATACAAATTAAAAACTCCTGTTCTTCAAAAGATGCCTTTAGAAAATTGAAAAAAAAAAAATTAGGACAAAATATCCTCAATGTGCACACCTGTATTACTCAGCCATAAAAAAGAACAAAACAATGTCATCTGCAGCAACATGGATGAACCTAGAGATTATTATAGTAGGTAAAGTAGGTTAGAAAGAGAAAGGCAAATATGATACTGCTTATATGTGGAGTCTAAAAAAAAAAAAATGGTACAAATGAACTTCTATTTATGAAATAGAAATAGAGTCACAGATATAGAAAACAAACTTATGGTTACCAAGGGGGGAAGAGGGAGGGATAGATAAATTTGGAGATTGGGACTGACATAACACATACTACTATATACAAAATAGATAACTAATAAGGACCCACGGTACAGCACAGAGAAAGCTACTCGAAGTTCTGTAATGAGCTATATGAGGAAAAAAAAACCTAAAAAAAAAGAGTGGAGATATATATACATAACTGATTCACTTTGTTGTATATATCTTGAAACACATTTTAAATTAACTATATGTCAAAATAAATCCTACAGATATTTCAGAAAAAAATGTGTATCTCATAAAAGGCTTCAAGCCAAGATAAACTAAGAATTTGCACAACTTAATAATAAGAAAACAATGTTTTAAGAGCAAAAGGTGAGGACACAAAATAAGATACCCATATGATCAATAAGCATATGAAAAAACGCTCAACAGTTTAGTCATTAGGAAAACAAAATTAGACCACAACAGGATACTATTTCACATCCAGTAGAATAGCTAAAATTAAAAGACTGAAAATACTCAAGTGCTGGTGAGAGTGTAGGCCAACTGGAATGCAAAATGGTATTACAGTCACTTGGAAAGAAGGTTGGTGGTTTCCTATAAAGTTAAACATACACTTGCCACAAGATTAAGCAATTCCTCTCCTAGTTATTTACTCAAGAGAAATAAAAACACTTGTTCTCGTTCTTTCTCTCTCTGACACACGATTATCTGAGGAAGCCAAAAACTGGAAAAAACCCAAGTGCCCACCAGCAAGGAAAAGGGTACACAAACTGCAGCATATTCACATAATGGAAAACTACTCAGCACGAGAATGGATCAAACTAGTGAAAAACAGCAATGTGGATGAATCTCTGCAACATTACATTGAGCAAAAGAAGCCAGACAAATGAGTATATCAATATGATTCTATTTACATAAAGTTCCAAAACAGGTGAAGTAAGGGCATGATGACAGAAGTCAGATTAGGGGTTACCCAGTACAGCATTTGTAAAGGGACTGACAACTAGAAAGGAACACAGGAACTTTCTGAAGTGATGAAAATGTTCTCTATATTGACTGAAGTACCAGTTAAGTTTGCCAAAACTTACAGAACTGTAGTACTTCCCAGATGGCGCTAGTGGTAAAGAACCTGCTTGCCAATGCAGGAGACATAAGAGAGGTGGGTTTGATCCCTGGGTCGGGAAGATCCCCTGGAGGAGGGCATGGCAACCCACTCCACTATTCTTGCCTGGAGAATCCCCATGGACAGAGGAGCCTGTTGGGCGACAGTCCACAGGGTTGTACACAGTCGGATACGACTGGAGCAGGTTAACACGCACACGCACAGGACTTATTTGTGCGTTACAAAGGTAAATAAAATTTCCATCTTAAAAAAGTAAGGTTACAGGATGAGAGTGACAAATGTGGAGCTATGCCAGTGTGTCCTGATGCTTGAAAAGCCTCAAATCAAAACTCTGATCACAGGTAATAAACATAAGGAAGATTTGTTTTTTAATGACTAAATCTTTGGTTGGGGGGGGACACTTATATCACTACTTTCTTGTTGATCAGAATTAAAAGTGCCAGTAACATTAACTGTAAACTTTGATTTTAATTAATAAGACTATTTTATTCAAAGACAATGAAATAAAAACATTTCCTCTAGTGTACAAAATGCCTGAGAGGTCAAAACAGACTTTCATTTCTCCACATATGGTAAAAGACCCAGGCCAGTTTCAGCAGACTAGACTTCAGCTGAAAAAGAAGCAAGCTGTATACTTAAAAGACACCATCACCAGCCCAAACTCCTTAACTAATTACTTTAGTTAAAAGTGGTAAGATGGTCAAATAAGAGTATTTACACCAGGACTGGAGGCACTGGAACACAGCAACCCATCTCATATAACTGTTTCAACTTGGACTTGAGTGTTTTCAATCAATAATCTTAAGAAATACTGAGCCAGAGGTAATAAATGGATAATGATTTAGAGGAATTTTAAGTATAGTCAATAAACAGAATCACATGGCTCAGGCAAATTAGACTTCTGGAAGTCCAGAAACAAAAGATATCCATCCAAGATAGGTGGTTTAGTCGCTAAGTCACGTCCAACTATTGTGATCCCGTGGACTATAGCCTGCTACGCTCCTCTGTCCATGGGATTCTCCAGGCAAAAATACTGGAATGGGTTGCCATCTCCTTCTCCAGGGGATCCTCCTGACTCAGGAATAGAACTCGGGTCTCCTGCCTTGCAGGTAGATGATTTACCAACTGAGCTATGAGGGAAGCCCTAAGATAGCCAGTGTTCAATGCAGACATTACTTTGGGTTGGGTATTTCCCTGCAAACTCTTCTGTGTCACAGTAACCTCACTTCACTTAACAGCAAACATTTTAACTTATCACAGACAGAATACCTCAACACAGTAAGAAATAAACACAGTAAAATTCAGCATTTTTTGTAAGGACAAGTCTGAGTGGTTTTTAACTCTTCTCTGACCTTACAGTGAAGATGTTTTTACTTTCCTGAAACTATGGATAAGTGTAAAGGGTGATACAGGTCAAGTAATACTTGAATGAGAATGATTAAAAATTCTGAGATTATGAAAACATACACGAGGTCATTTTCTCTCTGTGTTTAGCCTCCAGAAACATTAAAAATTACAGTCTCTCAACAACACTCTCTCAGAGGCAACCAGTTTGCTTTTGTCATGAATTCATACTTACTACTCTCAATTCTAATTGCTCTTCTACCTTTAAGAGCATTGCTTACCTCTTTTGATACAGATGATTTTACTTTCTTGAAAGCTTCTTCAAAGTGCTTCTGACTAATCTTCAGTTCACCTGTGGAGCAAATGCATGAACATACATAATATTTGGGTATAGTAAGCTAACTGTGATTTATAACTAAATTTCTCGAGAGATTTACAAGCATTCAAGGGGAACACTGAGGCAATTAACAACACTGGCTCTATTCTTTTTCAGAGTAATGTTCAAGCCAGATATATTCTGCTCATCAAAGTTATAGACAGTTTTCATTTTCACTTACATATACCTAACCATATTTAATTTTCCATAAATGCTTAAGTTATGTCATATATTTTAAAAGCATAGTCTTTTCCCCCCCAGCAATCAGAACAGTTTATTATATATTATATTTAAAAGTACTTTGTCCATATTTAATTAGAAAAAGAGATTCTCATCCTTAAAAAAGATTAATGGTTTATATGTTCTGTTACTTTGTGTTCCCCTCAGCTTTCCTAAGATACTGGTGGTACATAATAAATGTAAGTTCACTTTAAGAAGCACAATGTGACATGATGATCTACTGCAAAATGGTTACCACAGTAAGGTCAGTTAACACCCCCAGGCCCTTGTGATCACCGTTTTATTCATTTTTGTGGTGGTACTTACTATGATCTACTCTCTGAACAGCTTTTAAGTTCAGCTGACCTTTGAACAATGTGAAGGTTAGGAGTGGTGGCCCTCAGTCAAATATCTATGTATAACTTTATAGTTGACTCTCTGACTCTGCAGTTCTTTTTCTGTAGATTCAGCCAAGCATGGATCGTGTAGTGCGGTACTACATATTTACGGAAAAAAATCCACATGTGTAAGTGGATCTGCACAGCTCAAACCCAGGTTAACTGTATATAACACACTACTGATAATTAGTACACAGGATCCTGAGAATTTATTCATCATATAGCAGGAAATTTGTACCCTCTGATCAATATCTCCCCATTTTTCCCACTCTCTAGCTCATTATATTTTTTTTCCTTTTTTTTCTTTAAAATTTTTAATTTTTTATTTTCAAGTTTTTTCAAAAACAAAGTTAACATCTGCATATATCTTCCTACATCCTCCTACACACTAAGTAATCCAGAACAACAAAATGGCATTAGACTTGAATTTGATTTTAGTGTTACCTTAACTAATTCATATTTTGGATAATGCTTTTTCCTAAAATTATACCATCTATGGGAAGTGGCTTAAGTTTTAAATCTGATAAATTTTTAAGGCAGAATGCCGGAAACTATAGAGAACTAAACGGGCATTGGGAATTTATACCATTTTTCTTAGATTGCATTAGTCAAGCTTTGGCATTTCTTTTAAATTTGAAGACCCCCAATATGCCAAACTCTCAGAAGTCAGTGGAGCAAAGAATTGAAGGCAAAATGGTGATTCAAAGACTGTCCCCTCTAAACCCATCCTTCTTAAGAGTCTCTGAAATGGTACTTTTGGAAGGCATTTATTTAGACAGCAGATTGGTCTGGGAGCCTCTATATATGTATCTAAGTTTATTGGTGAACACACTTCAATACTCTTGCCTGGAAAATCCCATGGACGGAGGAGCCTGGTTGGCTGCAGTCCATGGGGTGGCCAAGAGTCGGACACGACTGAGTGACTTCACTTTCACTTTTCACTTTCCTGCACTGGAGAAGGAAATGGCAACCCACTCCAGTGTTCTTGCCTGGAGAATTCCAAGGACGGTGGAGGCTGGTGGGCTGCCGTCTATGGGGTTGCGCAGAGTCGGACACGATTGAAGTGACTTAGTAGCAGCAGCAGCACCCCTCAACTTGGTTTTATGGAGAAGAGAACAGCTTTGTTTCTATTATACTGTATTTCACCTGTCTGATTTCTATGGCAGGTTAGATTTTTCTGGTCCTGTAGGGTACATTTTGCTTCAATAAATGTTTGTGTACATAAGAGTGGTTCTTAGTCTGGAGCACTTTCCCCCCTTATAAATGTTTGTTAAACATAAAAAAAGGGGGTGGGGGAAGGAGAGGATGGGACAAATGGAAAGAGTAACACAGAAACACATATACTACCATATGTAAAATAGGTAGCCAGTGGGAATTTGCTGTATGACTGAGGGAACTCAAACCAAGGCTCTGTGACACCTGGAGGGGTGGGATGGGTTAGGAGGTAGGAAGAAGGCTCAAGAGAGAAGGGATATATGTATACTGATGGCTGATTCACGATGATGTATGCTAGAAATCAACACAATATTATAAAGCAATTATCCTTCAATTAAAAATAAATCAATTTTTAAAAAGTAAAGCCTAAATAAAAGTTTTTAAAAAAGGAGATATGAGTGTTGATAAATCTAAGCTAAGCATATGCTGCTGTAACTATAAAGAAAAGTTAGCTCCAAGATTCCTGGTAGCCAAAGAAAAAAGGGAAAAGAATAAATGAAATAAACACAAATAAAGAAACATCTTCTGGGAAATCTAATGAATAAAAGGAGATCAATACAGGTTTGAACTTGAGATGAAAGTACAGGTTTGGAGGAAAAGGTAGGTCTTTCTGAAGAAAGTATTCCATAGTACTAAATGTATATGTTCAAAGACAGCCACACATTGCAACGGATCAAACAATTCTCCCAGGAACCAAGCAAACCAGAGGCTATTTCTCTACTTGATAGTCAGACTGCAGGTCACAAATAAAGCATTTTCATCTACATACAACCCAAATGGTATTCTCAAACACACTGTCAAATGTGAAGAACAGTGCAAAGCTGTTGAGATGTCCCAAAAGAAAGTGTAAGTATATGGAAAGTCATTTCAATTTTCATTTATGTGTTTTCTTTTCTTTTTTTTTTTTTTAAATTTTTATTTTTTAGTTTGTTTTGCTTTACAATACTGTACTCATTTTGCCATACATTGACATAAATCAGCCATAAGTGTACCTGAGTTCCCAATCCGGACCCCCTCCCTTCCCCCTCCCTCCCCACACCATCCCTCCAGATCANGGGGCGACAGCGGCGGAGGAACGACGATGACAGAAAGCCAAGGCTGACCAACAAGAGACCGGTGGAAATGAATGAGGTCTGGCTGAGTCTTTATAAAGACAACTTGTGGGCAGGAGGTATGCCTCGTGGATTCTGCCCTGAAGTCAGAGATTCTGTTTCCCCTCCCTCTACCCTTCTTTAGCCATCGACAAAGATCTTTAAACATTCCAGGCCCCTGGAGGGGAAAAGTGAGGTAAGGATGTGATATGCAGTGTAAGGAGCTCCCCTCAGAGGACAAGAAAATGTGCCTGGCTGCCCAGGCCTGAGAGGGTCCCTTCCTGTGGAATGGGTCTGAGAACACAACACACTCATAACTGCTACAAAAACAGTCTAAGAAAAAATGGCCCATAGCCCTCCTTAGCCTTTAGCATTGACAGATGTTGAGAACCGACACTTTAACAGTCTAAACCACAAGCCCACAAAAGTTCCTTTCGAAGCTGTGCAGATTTTTATCAGTCTTCTGCTTTTTCTTTTCTTTCAACAGTCACAACTTTGTGCAGGGAAGCTGCCCAGAAAGTCTTTCTAGCAAATTCTAGGCCCTTCCCTTTTAACCTCAACATTTATGTTTTTGTTTAGAAAAAAATTCTCCATCCCCCTCCCCCGAATATACAGCTATATGTTCATGACAGGAAAATCTGGAAACATAAAGCCACCAAGACAGAGAAAAGCAGGCCCTGGCATCCAGCAAGTGGCCCATAGCATTGCTATGAGTTGACTGGGCTCACAGCTAGGCAGTGGTGCTCTTCTGTTGAACACAAACACTTCTTTATAGAACATCAAGCCCATTCTTGTCCAGGATGGATCAACAGAAAAACAAGATTCCTGGATAATCACATCTGCTCTTTTTCAGTCACTAAGTCATATCCGACTCTTTGTCCAACTCTAAGCCATGCCAGTAGGCTCAGTGTCTGAAGAAGACCACTTTCTGGTTCACAGACTTTCTTTTTGCTATAATATCAAATGATGAAAGCAGGGAGGGAGCTTTCTGGGGCCTCATTGTGTTGTTATTCAGTCACTAAGTTGTGTCCAACTCTTTGCGACCCCGTGGACTGCACGGCAGGCTCTCTTGTCTTTCACTATCCCCTGGAGTTTGCTCAAATTCACGCCCACTGAGTCGGTGAGGCTATCCAACCATCTCATCCTCTGCTTCCATCTTCTCCTTTTGCCTTCAATCTTTCCCAGCATCATGGTCTACTCCAGTGAGTCAGTTCTCTGTATCAAGTGGCCAAAGTACTGGAGCTTCAGATTCCGCATCAGTCCTTCCAATGAATATTCAGGGTTGAGCTCCTTTAAGATTGACTGGTTTTATCTCTTTGGAGTCCAGGGGACTCTCGAGAGTCTTCTCCAGCACCACAGCTCAAAAGCATCAGCTCTTCGGTGCTCAGTCTTCTTTGTGGTCAAACTCTCACATCTATACATGATTCCTGGAAAACCACAGCTTTGACTACACAGACCTTTGTCAGCAAAGTGAGGTCTCTGCTTTTTAATACACTGTCTGGGTTGGTCACAGCTTTCCTTCAAGGAGCAAGTGTCCTTCAGTTTCACAGCTGCAGTCACCATCTGCAGTGATTTTGGAGCCCAAGAAAATGAAACCTGTCACAAATCCTACTTCCTCCCCTTCTATTTGCCGTGAAGTAATGGGACCAGAAGCCATGACCTTAGTTTTTTGAATGTTGAGTTTCAAGTCAGCTTTTTTACTCTTTTCTTTCACCTTTATCAAGAAACTTTAGTTCCTCTTCATTTTCTGCCATTAGAGTAGAGTGCTATCATCTTCATTTCGGAGGTTGCTGATATTTCATCGGGTAATCTTGATTCCAGCTTGTGCTTCATTCAGCCTAGCATTTCGCATGATGTATTCTGCATATAAGTTAAATAAGCCGGGTGACGACATACAGCCTTGTCGTACTCCTTTCCCAATTCTGAACCAGTCTGTTGTTCCATGTCCAGTTCTAAGTGCTGCTTCTTGACGCACATACAGGTTTCTCAGGAGACAGGTTAGGTGGTCTGGTATTCTCATCTNTTCATTCAGCCTAGCATTTCGCATGATGTATTCTGCATATAAGTTAAATAAGCCGGGTGACGACATACAGCCTTGTCGTACTCCTTTCCCAATTCTGAACCAGTCTGTTGTTCCATGTCCAGTTCTAAGTGCTGCTTCTTGACGCACATACAGGTTTCTCAGGAGACAGGTTAGGTGGTCTGGTATTCTCATCTCTTAAAGAATTTTCCACAGTTTGTTGTGATCCACACAGTCAAAGGCTTTAGCATAGTCAATGAAGCAGAGTAGATATTCTTCTGGAATTCCCTTGCCTTCTTTATGATCCAATGGATGTTGGCAATTTAATCTCTGGTTCCTTAGCCTTTTCTAAAACCAGCTCGTACATCTGCAATTTCTCAGTTCACATACTGCTGAAGCTTAGCTTGAAGGATTTTGAGCATAACCTTATTAGCTTGTGAAACAAGTGCAACTGTATGCAGTTTTAACATTCTTTGGCATCACCCTTCTTTGGGACTGGAATGAAAACTGACCTTTTCCAGTCCTGTGGCCACTGCTGAGTTTTCAAAAACTGCAGACATATTGAGTGTAGCATTTCAACAGCATCGTCTTTCAGGATCTGAAATAGCTCAGCTGGAATTCCATTACCTCCACTAGCTTTGTTCATGGTAATGGTTCTTCAGGCCCACCTGACTTTACACTCCTGGATGTCTGGCTCTAGATGAGTTACCACACCATTGTGGTTATCTGGGTCATTAAGACTTTTTAAACATAGTTCTGTGTATTCTTGCCACTTTTACAAGAGAAAAGCAAATCAAAACTATGAGGTATTACCTCATACCAGTCAGAATGGCCATCATCAAAGTCTACAAACAATCAATGCTGGAGAGGGTGTGAAGAAATGTGACCCTCATGTACCACTGGTGGGAATGTAAACTGATATAGCCACTATGCAGAACAGTATGAGGTTTCTTATAAAGCTAAAAATAAAGCTACCAAGTGACCCAGCAACCTTATCACTGGGCAGATATCTGGAGAAAACCATAATTCAAAAAGACACAAGCACCCGCATATTTACTGCAGCACTATGTACAAAAGCTAGGACATGGAAATGACCTAAATGTCCATCAACACAGAAATGGATAAAGAAGATGTGGACATATATACAATGGGAAATTCCTCAGCCATGAAAAGGAATGAAATTGGGTCATCTGTAGAGAAATGGATGAACCTAAAAACTGCCATACAGAGTGAAGTAAGTCAGAAAGAGAAAAACAAATATTGTATATTAATGCACATATGTGGAAACTAGAAAAATGGTAAAGATGATCTTATTTGCAAAGCAAAAGTAGTAGAGAACAAATGTATGGGTGCCAAGGAGGAAAAGAGGGGTGGTGGGAGGAAATGGGAGACTGGGACTGACATATATGTATACACTACTGATACTATGCATAAACTAGGTAACTAAGGAGAACCTATTACATACACAGGGAACTCTAGTGCTGTGTTGACCTAAATGGGAAGGAATTTCCCCAAAGAGGGGATATATGTATACATATAGCTGAGTCACTTTGTTGTACAGGAGAAAAACAACATTGTAAAGCAACTATACTCCAATAAAAATTAATTTAAAAATTATAAATAATAGTTCACTTTTCCTTTGGGAGATACAGGTTGGACGAATATTTAAACCTATCTATATTTAAAATGGCAGAAACATACACAAAAATATACCATTTCCTTTACTCACTTTTGTGATAGTTTTTAAGATGGCGAGACGATCTGCTGGGGGTGGTAAACCCACAAAGAGTGTTTTGTCCAGGCGGCCTGGGCGCAGGATTGCAGGGTCAATGATATCTAGAGACGAAGGGAGGAAAAGCCTTAACTAAATAAAATAAAATCTTTTACAAAATATAATTAACATGAGAGATAGAAAGAGTACATTTTTAAGAGAAAAACTGATAAATTAGACTAGTTTTAGAACTAAAAGATTCTCCTTGTCCGTAAGAAAGTGAAGTCTACACCACCTCCTTCCTGCCCGAAACGTTTTCCTTCAGGATTCTCGATCTAATATGATGACCCCTGCCTGTTCCCCAAATTCCAGGCAGCTTTCTCCCTTCCCTCTAACTGGTGACACATTCTATCAGTTTTATCAAGTCTGTTTCCTATTACCTTGAACCTTAGTCAAGGCCAAATGTAATGTCCCCTTAACTGGTTCTTTTCTAAATTTCCCCTCCTTGGGACCCCTTACAATGCTGCCAGAGTTATCTTCCTAAAATACATATTCAGTTCTCTCAAATCCTGCTCCACACTGCAGAATGAAGCCTGACACTTTCAACACCATGTGTCTGACAAGCCTAAGGGTCACCTGACTCTACAGGGCAAAGGTTCATAAACATTCTGGTCTTAGGAAACCACTGCACTTAAAAAATGGAGTGCACTTTACTTTACTGATGACTCCTTTTAAACCTCTCTCTCTTGTCCTTCCCTAAATCCCCTTACCCTAGGCAGCCACTGATCTGTTTTGTCATGATGGATTAGTTTGCATTTTCTTGAATTTTATCTAAGTGGAATCATACAGCATATACTGTCTGCTTTCTTTTACTCAGCATAATTATTTCGAGATTCACCTAAGTTGTCATATGTATCAGTATTTAACAATTTTTTATTGCTGAGCAGGATTCCACTGTGTGGCTATATCACATTTGTTTTTTAATTCTTCTGTTGACAAACATTTGGTTCATTTCCAGTTCTGGACTACTATAAACAGAGATGCTGTGACCACTCAAGCACAAGTCTTTGTATATGCTTCTGTTTCTCTTCAGTAAATACCTATGTATGGGATGCAAAGCAGTATGGTAATAACACACTGCAGGTGTACATTTAACTCTTAAAAATCAACAAGCTGCTTTCCAAACAAGCTGTACCATCTTACACTGCCAACAGTAATACATTCATATACTCTGTATCCTTGTCAATTCTTAGTACAGTTAATCTTTTGTTGTTGTTGCATTACAATTTAATCTAATTGTACAAAACCTTGAAATTATAACTCTACATTTCTAAGTGGAAGGTCATGTGTGCCTCCATATTCAATTCCACAGTTACCTCTGAGTGCGTTTTACATCATGATGGATCAATGTAGAATTCCCATGTAATATCTCAAATTACATAAAATGGAAGCAATTTTTAAAGCTTTGTGGAAAGTCTTCATACTAATGATAAAAGTTTTTCTTTTTTTAGGGAAAGTTCGAATTATAATGTATCATGTAACTGTATTTCATATTGTTGGTCACTCAATATTATGAACTTTGAATTGGTTTCTACTTCTAAAAGTGTACCATCACTAAGGTAAAACAACTAAAGTCATCCCTCAATTCAAAACCCTCAATTGTGTTTCTTTACAAAATAAGACTTGTGCAACCAACTGCCTGCTATGGGACAAGAACTATGGTAATAGTGGGTTCAATTATTACACAATTACATTAATATTTTATTTTTAAAAGCACTTTACAAGAAAATAAGTATGGCTTCCAATAGGAGTGTTATAACAAGCTCAGATTATTTTAGTTCTTTAAGGAAAAAGCAGGCTTTCATGTTAAAACAACAATTTGTAACCAAAACTTTAATCCCAAGAATTCTCACAAAACATATTACAAATGACAGTACGGAAAAATTCTTGCACAGTATCTCAAAGTTCAGCTCTACAATGTACCCTTAAACTGGAGGCCACAGTTATTTTGAATAGTCTCAAATTTCCAAATAAAGAATGTTACAAAGAGCTATGTATTCATATATATAACTCAGTGAAACTACGAACCAACTTATAAGGCCACCCAAGACAGACGGGTCGTGGTGAAAAATTCTGACAAAACATGGTCCACTGGAGGCGCCAATGGCAAACCACTCCAGTATTCTTGCCTTGAGAACCCCATGAACAGTACGAAAAGGCAAAAAGACATGACACTCAAAGATTAACTCTCCAGATCGGTAGGTGCCCAATATGCTACTTGAGAAGAGTGGAGAAATAACACCAGAAAGAAGAAGAGATCGAGCCAAAGTGAAAACAATACCCAACTGTGGATGTGACTGGTGATGGAAGTAAAGTCCAATGCTGTAAAGAACAACATTTACATTGCACAGGAACCTGGAATGTTAAGTTAGGTCCATGAATCAAGATAAACTAATTCAAACAGGAGATTTAAAGAATGAATATCAATCAACATTTTAGGAATCAGGGAACTAAAATGGATGGGAATGGGCAAATTTAACTTGGATGACCACTGTATCTACTACTGTAGGCAAGAATCCCTTAGAAGAAATGGAGTAGCCATCAAAGTCAACAAGAGTCCAAAATGCAGTACTTGGGTGAAATTTCAAAAATGACAGAATCATCTCGGCTCATTTCCAAGGCAAACCATTCAATATCACAGTAATCCAAGTCTATGCCCCAACCAGTAACACTGAAGAAGCTGAAACTGAACAGTTCCATGAAAACCTACAAGATCTGCTAGAACTAACACCCCAAAAGATGTCCTTTTCATTATAGGGGATTGGAATGCAAAAGTAGGAAGTCATGAGATACTGGTGAAGTGAAGTTGAGTTGCTCAGTTGTGTCTGACTCCTTGCAACCCCATGGACTGCAGCCCACCAGGCTCCCCTGTCCATGGGATTTTCCAGGCAAGAGTACTGGAATGGGTTGCCATTGCCTTCTCGAGATACACAGATGACACCACCCTTATGGCAGAAAGCAAAGAAGAACTAAAGAGTCTCTTGATGAAAAGAGGAGAGTGAAAAAGCTGGCTTAAAACTCAACATTCAAAAAACAAAAATCATGGCATATGGTCCCACCTCATAGCAAATAGATACGGAAACAATGGAACCAGTGACAGACTTTATTTTTGGGGGCTCCAAAATCACTGCAGGTGGTGACTGCAGCCATGAAATCAAAAGATGCTTGCTCCTTCCAAGTAAAGCTATGACCAATCTAGACAGCGTATTAAAAAGCAGAGACTTTACTTTGCTGACAAAGGTCCATCTAGTCAAAGCTATGGTTTTTCAAGTAGTCATGTATGGATGCGAGAGGTGGACTGTGAAGAAGGCTGAGCACTAAATAATTGATGTTTTTGAACTGTGGTGTTGGACCAGAAGACTCTTCAGAGTCCCTTGGATTGCTAGGAGATGAAACCAGTCAATCCTGAAGGAAATGAGTATTGAATATTCATTGGAGGGACTGATGCTGAAGCTGAAACGCTAATATTTTGGCCACCTGATGCAAAGAACTGACTCACTGGAAAGACCCTAATGCTGGGAAAGACTGAAGGTGGAAGGAGAAGGGGACGATAGAGGATTAGATGGTTGGATGGCATCACTTACTCAATGGACATGAGTTTAAACAAGCTCTGGAAGTTGGTGATGGACAGGGAGGCCTGGCATGCTGCAGTCCATGGGCTTGCAAAGAATTAGACACGACTGAGCAACTGAACTGAGTCATACACAGCAATCATATAAGGCACTAGTTGCTCAGTCATGTCCAACTCTTTGCAACGCCATGGACTGTAACCTACCAGGCTCCTCCATAAATGGCATTTTCCAGCCAAGAGTACTGGAGTGGGTTGCCATTTCCTTCTCCAGGGGGTCTTCCTGACCCAGGGATTAAACCCAGGTCTCCCGCATTGCAGGCAAATGCTTTACCCTCTGAGCCACCAGGGAAGCCCACCACCAGGGAATCACATACAGAACTTCTGACCCAAAGCAAAGGCAAACTAACTTTCTTGAAATTTCTAGGATTTCACACCAACTGGAAAACTTCTTGTCCAGTGCGAACACCAATGGCGGAACTCTCAAACGTCTAATCTAGATGTCCACAGTGTTCTCCCATCCAGCCCTGCATCTCAGGGATCTTCAAATTCAACAAAAGCAAAGCTGGGAGGGTTTCTAGCAACCCACATTCTTTGGAGCGGTCCAAAATAGCCTAAAGGTCATTCCAATTCAGCCTTCATCATAGTTTCCAAGATTACCTACATAACTTTACAGTCTAATGGACAGGAATCACAATGCATTTCTAAATCGTGGGTTAGAAATACCAAGGCTCAAATCCGTACACCTTCAGCTGGGTCTTCCTGGTCCCCTCCCGCCTAGCACCCACATATGCTCTCGCAGACTCAGCGTCCATGAAATGCCCTATAATTAGTCTCGTTCATTTTAGTCATTCTAAGGTTCACAGTGATATCTCACTGCAGCTTTAATCTGGATTTCCTTGATGATTAATGACACTGAGCACCTTTTCATCTGTCACCTGTATACTTTCTATGATGAGGTGTCTGTACAAATCTTTTACCTATTTTTAATATCTTTTGTTGCTGTTGAGTTCTTAGTTATGTTGTTGAGTTCATGCAATATCCTTTATCAAATAATATACTCTGCAAATATTTTCTCTCAGTCTGTGGTCTGTTTATTCTCTTAGTAGCATCCTTTGAAGAGCAGTTCAATTAAACCACTTGCTTGAAAGACTGCACTTTTGGTATCACATCTATAAAATCTTTGCTTGATCCAAGGTAGAAAAAATTTTACCCTATGTTTTCTTCTGGTAGTGTTGTAGCTTTGGATTTTCATTGGTCTTTGATCATTTGAGTTCATTTTTACACGTTATAAAAGGTATGGATTAAAGTCCATTCTTCTTGCATATGGATATCCAATTGTTCCATCGCTACTGAAAAGGTCATCCTTTTCCCACCAGTGTCTTTGTGCTTTATTAAAAAAAAAAAAATCAATTGTCTGAATATTTGTAGAAACATTGTTTTGATTCTATAATCCAATGATCTATATGTCTATGTCTATGCCAACACCATGCTGTGAAAACATCTTTTATTTTAAACACAAAAATGCAGATCTTTAAAAAAAATTTTATTTATTTATTTAGTTTTATTTCTCCGGCTGCACCAGGTCTTAGTTATGGCATGTAACCTCTCAGGTGAGACATGCGGGTTCCAGTTCCCTGACCAGGGCCTGAACCTGAATTTCATGAATTACATCATTTCTCAAAGAAAAGCTGGTTCATACTCAACAATTCTGTTTCGTAACTACAGGCATCTTAATGATGACTGAGATTCAGATCTTTCCCCATCAGTTCCCACCTTCATTAAGGCCAACAGATCCTTCCAGTTTTTCAGGCCTAAAATTTGGGAGTCATACTGGATTCCATTCTTCCACATCTATACTCAAGCAAATCATGTCAACTCTATGATACAACATATTCAGATTCTTTCTACCCCCAGATATTACCTGATTCAAACTATCATCTTTTACTTGGATTATTTTTACAGCTTTCTAAATGGTTCCTTACCTAATTGTGTCAGAATTTTAAGTAGAAGACTCAAGATAACAATTCTTACCTTCTTCGGTTTCTAACAGAACAATTCTTATCTTTGCAATGAAGAAGTCATCAACAATTCTAAAGATTTAAGGACAAAAATCCATTTGCTTACAAATGAGACAGATGCAGAACGGGAGAAACTCTTCCTCAGCCATTGATCAAAAAGCAACTGCTATCCTATTAAGTACTCAAAAAAAGCTAAAATTTAAGAGCTAACAGTAGCAACTTTCAACTTAACAGAAAGTACTTTGTTACCAATGGACCTTCAATTTTCAACAATGCTGCCAAGACAATTCTATGGGGAAAAGATTAGTCTTTGCAACAAAGGATCCTGAGACACACGAATAGCATGCAAAAGGATGAACACCTTTCTCACAACAGACAAAAATTAACTCAAAATGGATCAAAGACCTAAATGTGAGCACTAAAAGTATAAACTTCTTACAAGAAAATATAGGAGTTAATCTCTGTGACCTTAGGATAGGCAAAGATTGCTTAGGTATGATAGCAAAAGAAACTGATATAAAATAAAATAGAAACCTACTTACTTCTCTCCAAGTGCTCTCCATTTCAGCAAGTAGCAAACTTTTTACCTAGCTTTTAGATTAAAAAAAATCTAATAGTAACCTTCGTTTATTCTCTTTCTCATATCCACATCTAATTACAGTACTTTCTATTGGTTTTACCTTCAAAATATATCCCAAAGTGGGATCAGCTCCCATTGACCACTTCTTAATTTTCCCACCAAGCTCACATCAGTTCTCCCCTGGACCATGGATCTTCTAACTCAGATGGTCCTCTATGTTAAGAACTCCTTTGGGACTACAGTGAAATTTATGGACTCCTTGTCAAAAATGTGCTTTAATGTATAAGGCAAAATACATAGGATTACAAAGGAATCAATGGTATTAAAAGTTATCAAACTGTTAGGAAAACAAAATTTTGAATAACAATACATATGAAGTGAAGTCGCTCAGTCGTGTCTGACTCTTTGCGACCTTCTGGATGGTAGCCTAACAAGCTCCTCTGTCCATAGGATTTTCTAGGCAAGAGTACTGGAGTGGGTCGCCATTTCCTTCTCCAAGGGATCTTCCCAATCCAGAGATCGAACCCGGGTCTCTCAGATTGTAGGCAGACGCTTTACTGTCTGAGCCACCAGGGAATAATAATACATATACTAATAATACATATACTTCCTTATCAGTATCTTAAACAGCAAGTCTGATTAAACTAATTGTGGAGTAGTATGGGTATAAACAGTATTGTGTGATATCTGCAAAGACTGTAAGGTGACAGAGAAATAGCTACAAGTTCACAGTTTCAGGTATACTCTGTCTTGTCACCAACGTTCATAATTCAAGGAAATGCTAAAATTCAGTTAGACATTGGTGAAATTCAAAGTTTGTCACATTTAGGCTCATGTCTGCATGCGTGTGCATGCGTGCTAAGTCATGCAGTCGTGTCTGACTCTTTGTGACCCTATGGACTGTGGCTAGCCAGGTTCCTCTGTCCATGGGATTCTCCAAGTAAGAATACTGGAGTGGGCTGCCATGCCCTCCTCCAGGGGATCTTTCCACCTAGGGACTGAACCTGCGTCTCCTGGCAGATGGGTTCTTTACCACTAGCACCACCTGGGAAGCCCCATGTAGGTTCCTAGATCCCTTAAATTCTAGCTACAGATCCCCAAGGTTAAAAATACCATTTTTAGCTAATTTTTGTGAAAGGTGTAAGATCTATGTCTACTTTTTGTTTTTTGCATGTGAGTGTACAGTTGTTACTGCACCACTTGTTGAAAAAACTATCCTTTCTGTTAAGATACTATCTTTGTTCCTTTGTCGAAGATCAGTTGCCTATATTGTGTGGGTGTATTTCTGGCTTCTGTTCTGTTCCACTGATATAATCAATCTTGAAGCTGGGTAGTGCCAGTCCTCCAATTTTATTCTCTTCTGTATTTAAATTTTTATTTACTTTTTTATTTTGGCTGCGCTGGGTCTTTGATGCTGAACACAGGCTTTTAGTTGTGTTAAGCAGGGGCTACTCTCTAATTTTCGTGCATTGGCTTCTCAACGGCCATGACCTCTCCTGTTTCAGGGCACAGGCTCTACAGCATGCAGGTTTCAGTAGTGATGGTACACGGGCTTCAATGCCAGAGGCATGTGGAATCCTCCTGGACCAGAGATTGAACCTGAATCCCCTGCACTGGCAAGTGAATTCTTAACCAGTGGACCACCAGGGAAGTCCCTATTCTCTCCTTTAATACTGTGCTCTCTCTTTGAAGTCTTTTGCGTTCCAAATAAACTTTAGCCTTTCCGTATAAACTTTCAGAAAACGAAGATCATGGCATCTGGGCCCATCACTTCATGGGAAATAGATGAGGAAACAGTGGAAACAGTGTCAGACTTTATTTTGGGGGGCTCCAAAATCACTGCAGATGGTGATTGCAGCCATGAAATTAAAAGACGCTTACTCCTTGGAAGAAAAGTTATGACCAACCTAGATAGCATATTCAAAAGCAGAGACATTACTTTGCCAACAAAGGTCCATCTAGTTAAGGCTATGGTTTTTCCAGTGGTCACATAAGGATGTGAGAGTTGGACTGTGAAGAAAGCTGAGTGCTGAAGAATTGATGCCTTTGAACTCTGGTGTTGGAGAAGACTCTTGAGAGTCCCCTGGACTGCAAGGAGATCCAACCAGTCCATTCTGAAGGAGATCAGCCCTGGGATTTCTTTGGAAGGAATGATGCTAAAGCTGAAACTCCAGTACCTTGGCCACCTCATGCAAAGAGTTGACTCATTGGAAAAGACTCTGATGCTGGGAGGGATTGGGGGCAGGAGAAGGGGACGACCTAGGATGAGATGGCTGGATGGCATCACTGACTCGATGTACGTGAGTCTGGGTGAACTCCAGGAGTTGGTGATGGAAAGGGAGGCCTGGAGTGCTGTGATTCATGGGGTTGCAAAGAGTCGGACACGACTGAGCAACTGAACTGAACTTCCATATAAACTTTAGAATAAACTTGCACTTCCATATAAACTTTAGAATAGAAACTTTTGCCCTTCAATATCAACTTTAGAAACAANAGCAGGGGCTACTCTCTAATTTTCGTGCATTGGCTTCTCAACGGCCATGACCTCTCCTGTTTCAGGGCACAGGCTCTACAGCATGCAGGTTTCAGTAGTGATGGTACACGGGCTTCAATGCCAGAGGCATGTGGAATCCTCCTGGACCAGAGATTGAACCTGAATCCCCTGCACTGGCAAGTGAATTCTTAACCAGTGGACCACCAGGGAAGTCCCTATTCTCTCCTTTAATACTGTGCTCTCTCTTTGAAGTCTTTTGCGTTCCAAATAAACTTTAGCCTTTCCGTATAAACTTTCAGAAAACGAAGATCATGGCATCTGGGCCCATCACTTCATGGGAAATAGATGAGGAAACAGTGGAAACAGTGTCAGACTTTATTTTGGGGGGCTCCAAAATCACTGCAGATGGTGATTGCAGCCATGAAATTAAAAGACGCTTACTCCTTGGAAGAAAAGTTATGACCAACCTAGATAGCATATTCAAAAGCAGAGACATTACTTTGCCAACAAAGGTCCATCTAGTTAAGGCTATGGTTTTTCCAGTGGTCACATAAGGATGTGAGAGTTGGACTGTGAAGAAAGCTGAGTGCTGAAGAATTGATGCCTTTGAACTCTGGTGTTGGAGAAGACTCTTGAGAGTCCCCTGGACTGCAAGGAGATCCAACCAGTCCATTCTGAAGGAGATCAGCCCTGGGATTTCTTTGGAAGGAATGATGCTAAAGCTGAAACTCCAGTACCTTGGCCACCTCATGCAAAGAGTTGACTCATTGGAAAAGACTCTGATGCTGGGAGGGATTGGGGGCAGGAGAAGGGGACGACCTAGGATGAGATGGCTGGATGGCATCACTGACTCGATGTACGTGAGTCTGGGTGAACTCCAGGAGTTGGTGATGGAAAGGGAGGCCTGGAGTGCTGTGATTCATGGGGTTGCAAAGAGTCGGACACGACTGAGCAACTGAACTGAACTTCCATATAAACTTTAGAATAAACTTGCACTTCCATATAAACTTTAGAATAGAAACTTTTGCCCTTCAATATCAACTTTAGAAACAAATGTTCTTTAAAAATACTTGCTAGGATTGCTTTGAATCTACAGACCAAACTGAGAAGAAACTGTCAAGACATCTTGACAACACTGAGTCTTCCTATCAGACACAAATGATATCTATTTATTCAGATCTTTGATTTTTTTCCATCAGAGTTTCATAGTTTGCTTCATACAGATCTTGTACACATTTTATTAATTTATACCTAAGTCCCCGTTTTTCTTTCTTTTTGGTGCTGATGTAAATGGTATTGTATTTTCAATTTCAAACTCCAATTGTTCATTGCTAGCATTGACCAACTTGTTTTTGAAAAAGGTATAAAATTGACTCAGTGGAGGATGGAGTCTTCAACGAATGATGGTGGAACAACTGGACATCATGGGGGAAAAAAAAATCTTTGACCTAAACTTTGTGCCTCATATAAGTTACCCAACAACAGATTACAGTTTTTAAATGTGAAACATAACCATAACACTTTGAAAGAAAACACTGGAGACAATCTTTACGACATAGTTTTGAAAAACAGATTTTAGACATGGTCCTCAGAAAGCAATGTATAAAAGGAAATAAGACGATGAAAAGACAAGCTACAGATTGGGACAAATATGCGAAAATAACTGAATCTCTCTTAGCGTTACTCAAAGAAATCACAGTCACTCAAGAAGAGTCTGACAACCTCTTTAAAAATGAACATATATTTATTATATGACCCAGCAACCATGCTCCTGGGCATCTATGTCAAAGAAACAAATTATGTCCACACAAGAACCCATATATAGGTGTTCAGGGCAGCTTTATATGAAGCACTCAAAAACTGGAAATGAACACAATGCCCCCAAGAAGAGAACGGTTAAGCAAACTAGGACCTACCTCCACGCCGCAGAATATACTCAGTACTGAAAAGGAACAGCCTATTGATGCATACAAGAATTTCAATCAGTCTCATACTTTGCCACTTGATGTGAAGAGGTGACTCATTGGAAAAGAATCCTAATGCTGGGAAAGATTGAAGGCAGGAAGAAAAGAGGAACACAGAAGATGAGATGGTTGGATGGCATCACTGACTCAATGGTCATGAGTTTGAACAAACTCTGGGAGATGGTGAAGGACAGGGAAGCCTGGTGTGCTGCAGTCCACTGGGTTGCAAAGAGTCAGACACAACTTAGCAACTGAACAACAAGGGCATTAGAATAGGTGAATAAAGCCAACCTAAAGGTCACATTTTGTATGATTACTTTCATACGAAATTCTTAAAGTGATACAGTTATAAAGAAGAGACTAGCAGTTGCCCTGAGTTAGAGATGGTGGGAGAGAGGTGGTTGTTCCCATAAAGGGACAGCAGGAAGGAGGTCTGTGTGGTGATGGAACAGTTCTTGTGTTGACGCAATGGGTTTACATGAATCCACACGTGTGCTAAAACAGCACAGAAATAGACAAAATTACACAAATGTCTATTTCCTGGTTTTGATTTTGTACCATAGTTATATAAAATGTAACAGCTGGGTAAATGGAACTTCTGTGCATTATTTTTTATGATTTCCTGTGAGTTTATAAATGTTTCAAAATACAAAGTTATTAATAAAAAAAAGTCACATATTTTATAAAAAGAAAACTAGATCACATCATTCCCATTCAAAAAACCTTCACAGCAGAATAAAACCCACACCCCATACTGTGGCTAAAAGGCCCTGGCTCCTCTCCACTACTCACTCCCCACTGCCCCCCACCAAGTCTTTTCACTTGAGACATACCGGCCGTGCTGGTTCTCCAAACTTGTTCTCACCTCAGGGCCTTTACACTTACTGTTTTCTACCTGGAACGCCTTCTCTCAGATTATTGTATGGCTCAGTTCTTCACATTATTTGGGTTCCTGCTCATATGTCACTTCTGAAGAAGCCTTCTTGGACCATGATATCTAAGTTAGCATTCCTTTCTTCAAAATAGACATTCTCCACCCGCTTACCCTGTTTTATTGGACTGCCTATTACTTATTCCCTGTTCACCCCCAAATCAGAACATATGCAGGCAAATAAATTTTCTGAATTGTTAACCTCTGAATTACCAAAGCTCAGTAGGACCAGGCATATCATAAAAATTCTGTAAAAATGAGTGAATGAGTAAATCTTCTGAGATTAATGATATGACTGATCCATATACAACACCAAACCGTAAGGCTGAATGCATAACTTGTGCCATAATACCAAGAATATGATGATTGGGGGCAGGAGGAAGAGGGGACGACAGAGGATGAGATGGCTGGATGGCATCACCGACTCTATGGACTTGAGTCTGAGTGAACTCCGGCAGTTGGTGATGGACAGGGAGGCCTGGCGTGCTGTGATTTATGGGGTTGCAAAGAGTCAGACACGACTGAGCAACTAAACTGAACTGAAAGTTTTATTCCAGCTTATGAACCAAAAAGGGATTCCCCAAACTTAATCTTTCATTACTAGGATGTATGCAAATTATACTTTTTGTAAGTGCTGGAAGTTTTTAGACTTAGCTGTTTTATAGGCTTCTTTCTTACCTGGTCTGTTAGTGGCTGCCATAATAAAAACTTGCTGACGTGTTTCCAGACCATCCATCTCTGTAAGCAGCTGATTCACCACTCGGACACTTGCCCCTGTCTAAAAACAAATAAATATAGCTCCATCAGCTCCCAATAAAAAGAACACATTGCTAGTTTTTTTCCATATAAAATATTATAATTGCTAACTTGAATGAAAGTTTCTTTCAAAAGATATAATATCATTTCCAAAGAAGTCACTGTATCTAATCACTCTGCAAAACATGTTCTTGTCAGTGTCCTTCCCCCGCAATCCTGCTGCTATCCACAATTCAGATGAGGAAACCAAGGCTGAGAGAGGCTATTTGTCCAAGGTCTCAAAGCTATACAAAGACAGAAATGAAATTCAATCTCAGGCTCAGCTGGTCCCAAAGTCTTACGCCTCTGAATCAGTAGAGAATTCAAAATCCTGTGATAAACCATAATGGAAAAGACTATGAAAAGAAATGTACATGGGTATAATGGAATCAATTTGCTTTAATACAATTAATATTATATATACTAATTGCATTAGTACCAAATATTAATATAACCAATAGCATATAAATATTAATATACTGCTGCTGCTACTGCTAAGTCACTTCAGTTGTGTCTGACTCTGTGTGACCCCATAGACGGCAGCCCACCAGGCTGCCCTGTCCCTGGGATTCTCCAGGCAAGAACACTGGAGTGGGTTGCCATTTCCTTCTCCAATGCAGGAAAGTGAAAAGTGAAAGAGAAATCGCTCAGTNGAAACTGCTGCTGCTAAGTCACTTCATTCATGTCTGACTCTGCGCGACCCCATAGACGGCAGCCCACCAGGCTGCCCTGTCCCTTGGATTCTCCAGGCAAGAACACTGGAGTGGGTTGCCATTTCCTTCTCCAATGCAGGAAAGTGAAAAGTGAAAGAGAAATCGCTCAGTCATATCCGACTCTTCGCAACCCCATGGACTGCAGCCCACCAGGCTCCTCTGTCCATGGGATTAATGTACTAAATATCAATATTACTATAATTAATAGCATCAATTAGCTTTAATACAAATTAAGACAACACTGTAAATCAATTATACATCAATAAAATAATTTTTTAAAAAAGATCTATTAGCTACAGTGAATTTCCCTTTGGGCAAATCTAGATTCAGCTCTTTTTTTAAAGGTATATCTTGAGAGTCCCTTGGACTGCAAGGAGATCCAACCAGCCCATTCTGAAGGAGATCAGCCCTGGGATTTCTTTGGAAGAAATGATGCTAAAGCTGAAATTCCAGTACTTTGGCCGCGTCATGCGAAGAGTTGACTCATTGGAAAAGACTCTGATGGTGGGAAGGATTGGGGGCAGGAGAAGAAGGGGACGACAGAAGATGAGATGGCTGGATGGCATCACTGACTCGATGGACGAGAGTCTGGGTGAACTCCGGGAGTTGGTGATGGACAGGGAGGCCTGGCATGCTGCAACTCATGGGGTCACAAAGAGTCGGACACGACTGAGCGACTAAACTGAGCTGAAAGATTTTTTTGATATGGACCATCTTTAAAGTTTTTATTGAATTTATTACAATAGTTTCTGTTTTACGTTTTGGTTTCTTGGCTGCAAGGCATGTGGGAGCTTAGATCCCTAACCAAGGATCAAGCATGCACCCCTTGTATTGGTAGGTGAAGTTTTAACCACTGGACTGCCAAGTCCCAAGACTCAGTGTTTGGATGCCAGATCAGACTCCCCAGGACACTGGATATCCAGAGCTATCAGCTGGGACACTGAGGCCTTTTCTCTTTTCCGTGAAGCATGTAATACAAAGTTCAGGGCAACATCCAAGAGAAAGTTGCAAGAAGTTGGTGAAGAAAGGGTTATTTACCCATTAAACAGAGAGCTTTAAAATTCATAATGGAAGAAATGAGAAAAGTAGTGCTGTGCTTCTTTTTGTCATTAATTGCCTTTTTTCAAGATAAATTTTGGGTACAGAGGCAGTAATGAGTTTAACACACTGATTTCTCCAGAAAAAAATTTTGGTGTACCTTATTATCACTCCTTGAAGACATAGAATTAACAGTTAGGACATTAACAGAATTATAATCCAGACTCAAGAAAAAAAAGTAAAGAAAAAAAACACTGTTCTACTTAAGCAAAGTAAAAACCTCAGAACTGATTTTACTATATTAAAATGTAAAATTTTATATAATAAAAAATATAAGTGATAAAACTGGGTAAAATAATACCAATACACATAACTAGTCAATAGACTAATCGCCATAATATATAAACAGCTCTTATAAATTAACAACAACAAAAAAGAGGGAGACATGTTATATGTGTTGCCAAACAAAGCAAGCACAGAAAAACAAATAGGGTCAATAGCAAAAAGGTCAGAGACATGAATACTAAAATTTAATACCATGTTTTGACAATAAAACTGAGAAAACATAAAACAATAGGTATTACCCATTATTGACAAAGATATAGGAAATAGTTATTTTACACACTGTTGTTAGTAGATGTATGTAACTGGCAGTTTTTGTGAAAAAAAATTTAGTATTAACTTTCAAAATATATAGGACTTCCTTGGTGGCTCAGACGTTAAAGTGTCTTGCTTACAATGCGGGAGACCTGGGTTTGAGCCCTGGCTCAGGAAGATCTTCTGGAGAAGGAAATGGCAACCTACTCCAGTACTCTTGCCTGGAAAATCCCATGGACAGAGGAGCATGGTAGGCTACAGTCCACAGGGTCGCAAAGAGTCGGACACGACTGAGCAACTTCACTTCACTTCAAAATATATGTATACATCTTCTACCCAGAAACTGTACTTCCAGAACTCTCACATATTCCCACATGGGCACAAAAGTATGTGATAAGAATCAATACAGATGTATTTGTAAGAGAAACAACTGGAAACAAGGTAAACGTCCTAAACATAGGAATTACTGAGTTAAATCTACTCTATCCAGACTGGAATATTTATGTAATAGCTAAAAAATAAGTTATTAAGAACATGGGGAAAGTGTCAAGATAGAATGACCACATTTATATTAAAAAAGAAGTCGAAATCATACATGTTTTTAACATTACAGAAAAAGTTCTAGACCACAAATGCAAAATACTCAGATGTCACCAGAAGTAACTTCCAAGAATAACAGGGAGGAGAACAGGAAGAAAAGATCTGACTCTCTTTATACTTTATTTGAATTTTTCACAATATGTATTCATGAGTAACTTACATGATAAAAAAATATACATTTAATTTTAAAATATTTTCAGAATCCTCTTCGGGTGAAAATGTTAAAGAAAAACACATATTCTGAATACAAAAATGTGAGGTAGCACACAAGAGAAATACGGTCACTTCCTTAATCATTTTGTAATAAATGTACTTACAACACACTTTTTGCTATTCTCTTCAAAAAGTTATGTATTTTTCAATATTATGCTTCACTACTCTTCCAACTCTTTTATAACAGTATTCCTGAGAACTATTTCTGAGCACTCATTGTACTGAAATTTCTAAGAATAGTGACTCACAGTAGTAATGCAAGTGGTATTTAATGCAAACCAATTTATATCTTCCCCAGAAAGAAATGGTGCTGAATCTTAAAGCATATTATCTGACCCTACTTGGAGCACATGATGTCTTAAATTATATTTTCTACTGTTTCAGGAATCCTGAAAAGAATCATCAGATTATAAGGTAAGCTATCCAGAACATTCCATTCCCAACAACATACTTGTGTCAAACAGGTATGAGAAACCAAAATAATACACAGGAAAACAAAATGAATACAGAGACTAATAAAAATAAAACTGTTATCCTTAGGCCGTTTTCAAATTACTAGGTTTCTTCACTTAAATAGTCTCAGCGTTCTCAAGGAATGACTTTATAGAACAACTATTTGAACTCTACATAACTTTACAAGAAGTTAAAAAAGGTTTGGTGCTTCAACAAAATCTGTAATCACTAAACTATGATACCTACCTCTCGGGCTGATCTTCGAGGGCATAAGGCATCCACTTCATCAAAGAATATCACACAGGGTGCTGAGTTCTTGGCTCGTTGAAAAACCTGTCGCACAGCACGCTCACTCTCACCAACATACTGACCATACACAGAATGGAAATAAAATGTAGAAACAATTCAACTTTGGAGTTTGGGCCAAATTATAGTAATACTAGTTTTAAATGACATGTATATATCAGAATTCAAAAACCATTAGGTCAAATCACAGGCAACAGCTGACATTTAACCATTCTGACCTATAAAAATAGTTTTATCTGGTTCAACTTCATAAAATTAGCTCTTATTTAAACATTGTAAATTTCCTCATTTATAAAATGAAGACTAAACAGAATATAAGGTCTCTTCTAGGTCAAGAAAAATTCCACAATTCTATGGAATTTTAGAACTGATCAAAGCTTTATGCATATGAAACACCCAGCATACATTTTCATTAATTCAACAGCATTTTAAATGCGGAGAGGACAACTTACTGTCCTACTGTTGTTTCTATACAGGTCATCTTGCTAAAGGAAGAACTCACAATGATACTATAGCATCAGAGGAGGCAAATGAAGCCAGCTAGATACCTATCAGGTTTCATAAATGCATATGTATGGTAAAATCAAAATACAAAGTAATTCACAGGCAGCTATAACATCAGAACTAAAACAAAAAGTTATACGTAAAATAGTTTCACTTTTAGCTAGGCACAAAAAATTATTTGTGTAAAATTTCAAAGAAGCTTTTTTTCTACTACTGCTAAATAAGACAGAATCTGAAAACATCTTTACAACGCCAATTATACCTAAAGTATCTCTTATACTACTGTATGACTCTATGGCCATATGAAAGTAATTAAGGCACAGAAGACATCCGAGATGACAGCGATTAAAGTACTTCCACTTTCTATTTGAGTAGATCTCCTTTTCTTCAGATCCGTCCTATACCTCTCATTGTACTTTTCTCTACTCTGTTTCTCTCACATGACCTGCTTTTCCAACCTACCTCAACACAGTTCTTGCAGTCTAAAAGATCACTGATCTTTCTTCCCATCACTCTCTCATTCCTTGTAGCATCTCCTACTGTTATAATTTCTCAGCTATTCGACAATACCTTCACCATACTACAACTTAAGTCCTTGGAAAGCAGAAGTCATGACCATTTCAAATTTTTCTGTGACCATAACATCCTGCACAGTGTACAAATACAGCAGACCAATTTAGTTTCCTGAAAAAATCTAAATTAACAAAAATTAAATTTGGAATGCTGAACCAAAACATTCAGTAGATATTTTCAAATTATTATTACTTTAAACTAATTGATTTTGGCTGCACTGGGTCTTTGTTGCTGCACTGTGACATGTATATAATGCTCAATGTAAACATCTATCCAGAAAAAAACCACAGTTTTCATTTTTTTTTAATTTCTAAATGAAGGATAATAACTGCTTTACAATACTATGTTGGTTTCTGCCATACATCAACATGAATCAGCCATAGGCATACATATTTCCCCTCCCTCTTGAACCTTCCTCCTCTCTCCCAATCCATGCATCCCTCTAGGCTGTAACAGAGTTAAGTCTCTAAAACTGTGGTTATAAGTCATTCTATAGACTACTACACATTAAACTAATAACTAGAGGCAAATATATCAACAAGGGAAATATTATAATGTTTAACAAAAATAACAAAATCGAGTTATAAAAGAACACATACCATTTATAAAAAGTGGCTTTGTTTTTATCATTTATAAAAGCAGTTCCAAACATATAATGAAAGTAGACAGAATAATGTAATGAATCCCAAATACCTCCATCACCCAGCTTCATAATTATCAACACAATTCATGATCAGTTTTGTTTCATCTAAACCCTGTCCACTTTCTTTCTACTTGTTATTTTGATGGAAAGCCCAGACATCATAACTTTATTTATAAATATTTTACTACCTCTAAAAGATAGTAGTTTTAACATTAACTACATGACTACCACACTTAAAAGTTATTTTCTTAATTTAGGGATAAATATATAATATATATAGCAAATGTAAAAAGTACATTGAATGAATTGAAAAAGCCTTTTTAAAAAATTACACCATTTTCATTTCTTCTTTCTTATAATATTATGGAATGGTATTTTTACTTTTCATAGGTATAAACAGTAAATAAAAAATTCAAAGTCTCAAACTTGAAATACAAACTGCTTAACTGCAGAAAGAAGTTATTATATAGTAATTTAACACTATATATAACAACATTAAATACTATAGTATTAAATTTAATACTATACTATTAAATTACTATTATACATTAATTTAACACTATAAACTTTTACTATACCCCACATCCGAGGTCAAGGGAGGAGCAACCCCACGCCCGAGGCCAGGGCAGGAAGCAGGAGGAGCAACCTCATGCCTGAGGCCAGGGGCGGCGGTCAGGAGGAGCAACCCCACGTCCAAGGAGTGGTGGCTGTGTGGCTCAGGAGGACCTAGAGGAGCCATCCCACGTTGAAGGTCAGGAAGGGTGGTGGGAGGAGATACCCCTCATCCAAGGTAAGGAGCAACGGCTGCACTTTGCTGGAGCAGCCATGAAGGGATACCCCATGCCCAAGGTAAGAGAAACCCAAGTAAGACGGTAGCTGTTGCAAGAGGGCATCAGAGACAGACACACTGAAACCATACTCACAGAAATCTAGTCAGTCTAATCACACTAGGACCATAGCCTTGTCTAACTCAATGAAATTAAGCCATGCCCACGGGCAAACCAAGATGGGCAGGTCATGGTGGAAAGGTCTAACAGAATGTGGTCCACTGGAGAAGGGAATGGCAAACCACTTCAGGATTCTTGCCTTGAGAACCCCATGAACAGTATGAAAAGGCAAAATGATAGGATACTTAAAGGATACCTGAAACGATACTGAAAGGCACAATGATAGGATACCTACTCCCCAGGTCAGTNTTTTTTGGGCTCCAAAATGACTGCAGATGGTGATTGCAGCCATGAAATTAAAAGATGCTTACTCCTTGGTAGAAAAGTTATGACCAACATAGATAGCATATTCAAAAGCAGAGACAGTACTTTGTGGACTAAGGTCCGTCTAGTCAAGGCTATGGTTTTTCCCATGGTCATGTATGGATGTGAGGGTTGGACTGTGAAGAAGGCTAAGCGTGGAAGAATTGATGCTTTTGAACTGTGGTGTTGGAGAAGACTCTTGAGAGTCCCTTGGACTGCAAGGAGATCCAACCAGTCCATTCTANCAGAGACAGTACTTTGTGGACTAAGGTCCGTCTAGTCAAGGCTATGGTTTTTCCCATGGTCATGTATGGATGTGAGGGTTGGACTGTGAAGAAGGCTAAGCGTGGAAGAATTGATGCTTTTGAACTGTGGTGTTGGAGAAGACTCTTGAGAGTCCCTTGGACTGCAAGGAGATCCAACCAGTCCATTCTAAAGGAGATCAGTCCTGGGTGTTCTTTGGAAGCAATGATGCTAAAGCTGAAACTCCAGTACTTTGGCCACCTCATAGGAAGAGCTGACTTATTGGAAAAGACTTTGATGCTGGGAGGGATTGGGGGCAGGAGAAGAAGGGGACGACAGAGGATGAGATGGCTGGATGGAATCACGGACTAGACGGACGTGATTCTGAGTGAACTACGGGAGTTGGTGATGGACAGGGAGGCCTGGCATGCTGCTATTCATGGGGTCACAAAGAGTCGGACACAACTGAGTGACTGGACAGGGAGGCCTGGAGTGCTGCAATTCATGGGGTTGCAAAGAGTCAGACACAATTGAGCGACTGAACTGAACTGATAGTAATTTAATAATATAAAACAGTGATTTCTTTCCCTCCAAGTATTTTTATTTATTAATCCTTAACTCATCTGAAGGAAAGCAGATTACGAGTCTGATGACACAGATTCAAATATCAGCTCCACTAACCCCAAGCTATTGGGCAGTGGTCGAGTTATACAACTCCTGGAAACTTAAGTTTCCTCATCTGTGAATCAGGGCAACAATAATATGTACCTCATAGGGCTGTTGAAGAATAATACATATAAAGTCCTTGAGAAATTTGGAGTTACCACTTTAAAATGTTGACTATTTTATTTCCATTTTGCTGGTGAAAAAATCTAGGCTCAGATGTTAACAGACTTAATTAAGAAAGCATTTATACACAGCGAACAGTACAGCAAAGCAAAGCTCCATCTCTTCACTTCTAATGCAGTGATTTTACCAAAATACCATGACTATTCCAACAATCTGAGGACCCTGTAATATGAATGACCATTACTTTTCCTAATAAAAAATAATAGCTAATGCCACAGCAACTTACCATGTTTAGTAATTCAGGGCCCTTGACAGATATAAAATTTAACCCAGACTCATTCGCAACAGCCTAGTAAGAGAAAAAAGACACAAATAAGACAAGTACACAATAAAATACTAATAATGTGTGATAATACAAGGAATTTTTGCAGTTTATCTCTATTTCCCCTTTTCATAGCTGCCTCTTTCTCATTAGAAGGAGAATAGACAAATGGGAATAAATAGAAACTCAACAGTTTTCACAAATTACCCAGACAAAAAATCAGATGGAAATGACCAGAAACATTTATGTACATCTTTTTGGTATACGTAAGCATACTGGAAGCCTGAGTTTAGAATCCTAGTAAAATCATAATCTCATTGGGCACAAATGCCCTGCCCAATGAAAGCAATCAGCCATTCAGTCATTTATAATCCCAAATTCAAAAGCATCAATATCAGTCTTTATGGTACTTCAGTCAGTTCAGTCGCTCAGTCATGTCCTCCTAACTCTTTGCAACCCCAAGGACTGCAGCATGCTAGGCCTCCCTGTTCATCACCAACTCCCGGAGTTTACTCAAACTCATGAACATTGAGTAAGCGATGCCATCCAACCATCTCATCCTCTGTCACCCCCTTCTCCTCCTGTCTTCAATCTTTCCCAGCATCAGGGGCTTTTCCAATGACTCAGTTCTTTTTACAACAGGTGGCCAAAGTATTGGAATTCAAATCAATGAATATTCAGGACTGATTTTATTTACGATGGACTGGCTGGATTTCCTTGCAGTCCATGGGACGCTCAAGAGTCTTCTCCAACACAATTCAAAAGCATCAATTCTTTGGCACTCAGCTTTCGTTACAGTCCAACTCTCACATCCATACATGACTACTGGAAAAACCATAGCTTTGACTAGAGGGACCTTTGTTGGCAAAATAACAACTGCTTTGAGAATAACAACTCTGCTTTTTAATATGCTGTCTAGGTTGGTCATAACTTTTCTTCCAAGGAGTAAGTGTGTTTTAATTTCATGGCTGCACTCACCACTGCAGTGATTTTGGAGCCCAAGAAAACAAAGTCTCTGTTTCTATTGTTTCCCCATCTATTTGCCATGAAGTGATGGGACCAGATGCCACGATCTTCATTTTCTGAATGCTGACTCTTAAGCCAACTTTTTCACTCTCCTCTTTCACTTTCATCAACAGGCTCTTTAGTTCTTTGCTTTCTGCCATAAGGGTGATGTCATCTGCATATCTGAGGTTATTGATATTTCTCCCAGCAATCTTGATTCCAGTTTCTGCTTCATCCAGCCCAGCATTTCTCTTGATGTATTCTGCACAGAAGTTAAATAAGCAGGGTGACAATATACAGCATTGACATACTCCTTTCCCAATTTGGAACCAGTCTGTTGTTCCATGTCCAGTTCTATCTGTTGCTTCTTGATCTGCATACAGATTTCTCAAGAAGCAGATCAGGTGGTCTGTATTCCCATCTCTTGAAGAATTTCCCATAGTTTGTTGTGATCCACACAGTCAAAAGCTTTGCTACTGCTGCTGCTAAGTTACTTCAGTCACGTCCGACCTTCAGCAACCCCATGGACCAGAGCCTTCCAGGCTCCTCCATCCATGGGATTTTCCAGGCAAAAGTACTGGAGTGGGGTGCCATTGCCTTCTCTACAAAGGCTATGACATAGTCAATAAAGCAGATGTTTTTCTGCAACTCTCTTGCTTTTTCAATGATCCAACAGATGTTGGCAATATGATCTCTGGTTCCTCTGCCTTTTCTGAATCCAGTTTCAACATCTGGAAGTTCATGGTTCACATATCGTTGAAGTCTGGCTTGGAGAATTTTGAGTATTACTTTGCTAGTGTGTGAGATGAGTACAATTGTGTGGTACTTTGAGCATTCTTTGGCATTGCCTTTCTTTGGGATTGGAATGAAAACTGACCTTTTCCAGTCCTGTGGCGACTGCTGAGGTTTCCAGATTTGCTGGCATATTGAGTGCAGCACTTTGAAAGCATCATCTTTAAGGATTTGAAATAGCTCAACTGGAATTCCATCACCTCCACTAGCTTTGTTCATGGTGATGCTTCCTAAGGTCCACTTGACTTTGCATTCCAGGATGTCTTTCTCTAGGCGAGTGATCACACCATCGTGATTATCTGGATCATGAAGATCTTTTTTGTATAGTTCTTCTGTGTATTCTTGCCACCTCTTCTTAAACTCTTCTGCTTCTGTAAGGTCCATACCTTTTCTGTCCTTTATGGTACTTCCAGATCATTTTTAATAAAGATTAAGCTGCATGGTTTAAGGCCAAAGATTGCAGCAACAAAGGAGAAATATATGGTGAAACATTAAGAACAAGCCAAAAACTATACTGTGAACGCAGAGATGAAATTTAAATAAAATCACTCAAAACTTCAGAACGATCAGGGAATAAAGCTCCTTTCTATGTTTAAAACTCGAAATCTGAGTTCAAGATTTGTGTTCAACACACTCCTCAGCATCTCCACTTGGATCTTTCAAAAAATTTTTCCATTTGGATCTTATAGGAATTTCAAGTCTGTCATTTCCAAAGCAAGACTCTTGAATCTCCCCTAACTCTCCAAACCCCACACCCCAAATTCTTTTCCTCCTCATCCCAGTAAATACGTTTTCTAAGCCAAAGCCACGGTGTCTCCCCTTGATCTCTTGTTAGATCAGTGAACCCATATGGAAGTCCTACTGGCTCTAATGCTAAAATGTAGGTGAGTCTGTCACCTCCTATTCGTCCACTATACCATCACCTTCATCCACACCATGTCTTATTGTCTGAACATGCAAAAACCCCAGACCAAACCAAACCCCCAAAACCCTGACTAGCTTCCTTTCCCTCTTGCTTTCTTCCAGTCCATTTTCCACTTAACTGTCAAGGAATTCTTAAAATGTAAATAAGAGGGGAGGGATAAATCGGGAGACTGCGACTGCCATGCACACAGTATCATATATAACATGGGTAAGTAATAAGAACCTGAGGTGCAAATATAACCAATTCAAAAATAAAAAAAACATGACAAGGCACCCAGGTCAGGGAACTGCATCAACCCAGTGAATCCACATATTAGTCTGTAGGACCTTACTTCTGGCTACAGTTTTCTAAAACTGTTGTGAAAAAAATGCAGACCAACAACCCCCTCCTTTGTTCTCATCCACCTCCTTTGCTCCCAAACTCCTTTACAGCAATGCTGTATAAGAGTACTAGAAGCATTAAGCAAGAAATTTAATGATATAAGTAAAAATAAGTTTAATTTAACATGTATACACATACACATGAGCAAATGGCACTGTGGATATTTGGTATTTACTGAGGAGCCACAAATTATTTGGCTGCTCTGAAACTTGCTGGGAGCCAGCGTCGGAATCCCACCCGTGAAACGGTCACGTGGCTGAAATCCGATGGGCAAGGCGATTTGGATTTCAGAGATTCCCCCTGAGTTTCCCTGAGCATCTACACCCCCAAAAATAAGGAAACCCGAATATGCCTGCTGCCAGGAGCCAGAGTGAGGATTCCCATCCGTGACATAGTCATGTGGCAGACTCGATGGGCAAGGACAATTCGAGTCTCGGAGTTTCTCCCTGGCATTTCCTGAGCATGTACCTAGAAAATAAGAATCTGCCTGACATTGTACTTTTTCTAATTCTTCTGACGTTCTCTGGAAAAAGTTAATTGAAGGCTTTAGTCTTCTGCATTTGAAAGGAGTGTTTCAGCTCAACCCCCTCTGATAATGCTCTAACTTAAATGCTCTCATTTGCCTAAGTTTCCCGGACCTTTTATAGCTTGCGAATTGCTTACAGCCTCCAACTGCGAGGGGCACAAAGCTTGAAGTATCTTAAAGCTACTTTTTAAGAGCTAAAAAACATACTGGTGACAGGATTTCACTGTTGATTCAACGATTGCTGCCAGACCTCCTCCTTCTTCTTTTGGGCAACTGGGAGGATGTTAATCAATATAAACGGGATATGGAAAAAGATATGTAGCAATTTTGATGTTAACAATACAAATAAGTCTTCTGGTTAACAAACCCTTATCAGAAAAGAGCCATAAAATGTTAATTGGCCCTTTTGGCCTGAAGATGATGTAAATCACCTAAGACTTGTGTATACAGCTAGGTATGCAGAGAGAAAAACCTGGTTTTTGATAAGAGTTTGGGCTGCTAACACTGCATAAATTTGTATTACCCTTTGATCTCTATGTACAATCAAAAAAGGTATAAAAGGCCTTGAAGGACAATAGCGGCCGGGGACAGTTGCTGGACTGGCTTCCTCTTACTCTAATTTCTGGCTGAATTCCCATCTGGGGCGTGGAGGCTTGCCATGTCTACTACTTACTTGTCCTGACTTCTAAGATCCACGCAAAAGGGAGCCCAAGGTGGGGCACTTTTAGAGATTCAAGTGGACGCCGGTGGCCCAACGTAGATGGTGCAAACCTCTTATCTCAAGGTTTTACTGGCTTTCCACGTAAACCAAGTTATTCAGCCTCTTTTCTCCACTTAATTTTCCTACTATACTATTATTTCCTAATCTAATCTTGTATTTCTGAATAAATGAGTTTTTCCTCGCCGATTCCGTCCTCGCTTCGAATTCCCTAGATCCACCGGGGCTGGACCCCGGCAGAAACTTACTAAAAATACCATTAATTTTATTTTTTGATTCTATAATTTTATTTTTAATCAATTAATTTATTTTTGCCATCAATTTGAATTTGTTTACAAGTAATCCAAATCATTTTAAAAGGTGATAAGGGTTAAGTAAATTATAGATGGAATATTATACAGACACTAAAAACCATGACTAATGTAAGTTACAAATAACAAAAATGGCTCTGTAAGCTTGATTCCAAAAGGAAGACAGGAATCATAAAAGACTGAGAAAAATGCCCATATGATTACTGGGGGCAAGGGTGGAAGCCACAAAACTTAAAAAGTGTCAAAAATATGATTAATAAAATAAGAAGGCCCAAAACACTGATAAACTACAAATAAAACACATCTTACTAAATGAAGAGTGATGATCACATGCAAGTCAGTAGGAAAACAAAGGATATGAACAATGCATCAAGAAAAAAGCCAATAAAACATATTATTTTTAAAAACCCACTAGCCATTTTTAAAACATAACTTAAAACCTGGAAGATAACCATGCTTACCTATAAGACTGTCAAATATTAAAAACAGTGTCAACGGCTATTGCTAATTCAGGGTGCTGGGGAAATAGATACTCATACTCTGCTGTAAGGGGAGAAACTGGCACAAACTTCTTAGAAGATACTTTGGTAATGGATCAAATGTACCTGGGGTAGCAAATTATTTTGATGGAGTCATAATGGATCAGAACCTTTAAATGCACGCATTCTTTTCATTAAAGAAATATTCAGGAATGCACTCTATTAAAATTACCCATCAAAGTACAAAAATGTCAGCACAGGACTGTTTCATGCAGTGTTGTTTAGACAGAGGATCATTTCATGAATTACAGAGCATCTTTATGACAGAATACTCTGCAGGTATTAAAAACACTACTGCTTATCTATGAATATTGACACGGGAAGATGTTCAATAAGCATTGCTAAGTGAGAAATCCATGTTTAAAAATCTTATAGTTGTACATATATGTGTAAAAGTTACATATGTTATCTTGATATGTAAGTGGAGAATAACATCTGGAAGGACTAAGAACAAAACGAAATTATCAGCAGGCAAGAGAGAGGGGATTATAAGTAATACTTTCCCCCTTTGCTTATCTATTTTCTCTATTAATACTGTAAAAACCTAAGTTTTCAAAATAACAACTGCAATAAGGAATGCAGAAAAAAATACTTCACTTATAAATAACTATACCAAGGCAAGAAATAAACTTAGCTACAAACTACAACTATGTGATATGTGCCTTAAAATGAATGTAATACACAGAATATATAATTTCTATTAAAATCGATGGGTTTTGATACATTAAAAATTTTCTTTCCCAAATTTTCAATGATATATCTTTTGTAATTCAAATAAAAGTGGGAAACTTTCATGAAGAAAATTTGCTAGTCGTTCCAAAATGAACTTCTAATAGTAACTATGCAAAAATATCCCACTGTGACATTTAAGTTGAATTCATATTACCCTAACTGATAGTAAGAAACCAAATACATGCCACTGATTTATTTCATACCTTTGCGAGCAGAGTTTTCCCACAGCCAGGAGGACCAGCCAGGAGGACTCCAGCTGGAGTCACCAAGCCAAGAGCTCTAAACTGATCTGGGTTACGCACTGGTGCCTGGAAAACACAATCCCAACATCGACCTGTTACAAATGTCCACTTTATACTGCATATTCAAATTATCTCTACACGTCTATTTTCAACACTGATTGTGAGGCCTGAGGATAAGAACAGAGCTTAGCACAGAGTGCTTCCCTCATGTTATCAGCATGATGTAAAGGGCAATAAATTTAAACTCCTTGCTCTTAAAAAATTTATACTTAAATGTAAGTTCTGGGAATATTTTGGATACAATATTTCAACATTTTAAACTCGGAATTTTTAGAAAATGTCTCTAGATTTCTAGACTATAAAAATTTTAGGCACTGCCCCCCCTTTAAGAAATCAGAAGCAGCAGTACTCCATGTAGTCAACTGCAGGAGATACCTGTTCACTACCATCTCCATGTATTTTCTTTTAATATTTACACACCTCTAAGGGAACATTTCATGCAAGATGGGCACAATAAAGGACAGAAATGGTATGGACCTAACAGAAGCAGAAGATATTAAGAAGAGGTAGCAAGAATACACAGAACCATACAAAAAAGATCTTCACACCCCAGATAATCACGATGGTGTAATCACTCACCTAGAGCCAGACATCCTGGAATGTGAAGTCAAATAGGTCTTAGGAAGCATCACTAGAATACCAGTGGAGCTATTTCAAATCCTAAAAGATGATGCTCTGAAAGTGCTGCACTCAATATGTCAGCAAATTTGGAAAACTCAGCAGTGGCCACAGGACTGGAAAAGGTCAGTTTTCATTCCAATCCCAAAGAAAGGAAATGCCAAAGAATGCTCAAACTACCACACGGTTGCACTCATCTCACACGCTAGCAAAGTAATACTTAAAATTCTCCAAGCCAGGCTTCAACGGTATGTGAACCATGAACTTTCAGATGTTCAAACTGGATTCAGAAAAGGCAGAGGAACCAGAGATCAAATTGCCAACATCCGCTGGATCATCAAAAAAAGCAAGAGAGTTCCAGAAAAACATCTATTTCTGCTTTATTGACTATGCCAAAGCCTTTGACTGTGTGAATCACAATAAACTATGGAAAATTCTTCAAGAGATGGGAATAGCAGACCATCTGACCTGCCTGCCTCCTGAGAAATCTGTATGCAGGTCAAAAAGCAACAATTAGAACTGGACAGGGAACAACAGACTGGCTCCAAATTGGGAAGTATGTCAAGGCTGTATACTGTCACCCTGCTTATTTAACTTATATGCAGAGTACATCATGAGAAACGCTGGACTGTATGAAACATAAGTTGGAATCAAGACTGCCAGGAAAAATATCAATAACCTCAGATATACAGATGACACCACCGTTATGGCAGAAAGCGAAGAATAAAAGAGCCTCTTGATGCAAGTGAAAGAGCAGAGTGAAAAAGCTGGGATAAAACTCAACATTCAGAAAACGAAGATCATGGCATCTGGTCCCATCACTTTATGGCAAACAGATGGGCAAACAATGGAAACAGTGACAGACTTTATTTTGGGGGCTCCAAAATCACTGCAGATGGTGAGTGCAGCCATGAAATTAAAAGATGCTTGCTCCTTGGAAGAAAAGTTATGACCAACCTAGACAGCATATTAAAAAGCAGATAAATTACTTTGCTAACAAAGGTCTGCCTAGTGAAAGCTATGGTTTTTCCAGTGGTCATGTATGGATGTGAGAGTTGGACTATAAAGAAAGCTGAGCACTGAAAAATTTATGCTTTTGCCCTGTGGTGTTGGAGAAGACTCTTGAGAGTCCCTTGGACTGCAAGGAGATCCAACCAGTCCATCCTAAAGGAAATCAGTCCTGAATATTCATTGGAAGGACTGATCCTGAAGCTAAAACTCCAATACTCTGGCCCCCTGATGCGAAGAACTGACTCGTTGTAAAAGACCCTGATGCTGGGAAAGATTGAAGGCAAAAGGAGAAGGGGATGACAGAGGATGAGATGGTTGGATAGCATCACTGACTCAACGGACATGAGTTTGAGCAAACTGGGAGTTAGTGATAGACAGGGAGGCCTGGCATGCTCCGTCCATCGGGTTGCAAAGTGTCAGACACGACTGAGCGATTGAATTCAACTGAAATGGACTGGAAATAATTAATGAGCCATGAAGGAACATGAAAATGGGAAAGAGTAAATGAAAATTAACCGAAAGTTTCATGAACACTAAAACTGTTTTGATCNAATTGCCAACATCCGCTGGATCATCAAAAAAAGCAAGAGAGTTCCAGAAAAACATCTATTTCTGCTTTATTGACTATGCCAAAGCCTTTGACTGTGTGAATCACAATAAACTATGGAAAATTCTTCAAGAGATGGGAATAGCAGACCATCTGACCTGCCTGCCTCCTGAGAAATCTGTATGCAGGTCAAAAAGCAACAATTAGAACTGGACAGGGAACAACAGACTGGCTCCAAATTGGGAAGTATGTCAAGGCTGTATACTGTCACCCTGCTTATTTAACTTATATGCAGAGTACATCATGAGAAACGCTGGACTGTATGAAACATAAGTTGGAATCAAGACTGCCAGGAAAAATATCAATAACCTCAGATATACAGATGACACCACCGTTATGGCAGAAAGCGAAGAATAAAAGAGCCTCTTGATGCAAGTGAAAGAGCAGAGTGAAAAAGCTGGGATAAAACTCAACATTCAGAAAACGAAGATCATGGCATCTGGTCCCATCACTTTATGGCAAACAGATGGGCAAACAATGGAAACAGTGACAGACTTTATTTTGGGGGCTCCAAAATCACTGCAGATGGTGAGTGCAGCCATGAAATTAAAAGATGCTTGCTCCTTGGAAGAAAAGTTATGACCAACCTAGACAGCATATTAAAAAGCAGATAAATTACTTTGCTAACAAAGGTCTGCCTAGTGAAAGCTATGGTTTTTCCAGTGGTCATGTATGGATGTGAGAGTTGGACTATAAAGAAAGCTGAGCACTGAAAAATTTATGCTTTTGCCCTGTGGTGTTGGAGAAGACTCTTGAGAGTCCCTTGGACTGCAAGGAGATCCAACCAGTCCATCCTAAAGGAAATCAGTCCTGAATATTCATTGGAAGGACTGATCCTGAAGCTAAAACTCCAATACTCTGGCCCCCTGATGCGAAGAACTGACTCGTTGTAAAAGACCCTGATGCTGGGAAAGATTGAAGGCAAAAGGAGAAGGGGATGACAGAGGATGAGATGGTTGGATAGCATCACTGACTCAACGGACATGAGTTTGAGCAAACTGGGAGTTAGTGATAGACAGGGAGGCCTGGCATGCTCCGTCCATCGGGTTGCAAAGTGTCAGACACGACTGAGCGATTGAATTCAACTGAAATGGACTGGAAATAATTAATGAGCCATGAAGGAACATGAAAATGGGAAAGAGTAAATGAAAATTAACCGAAAGTTTCATGAACACTAAAACTGTTTTGATCCCAGTGAGTGTGACTGAGCTCAGAAAGTATTTCTCAAATAATTTATGCTTGATTGAATCCTAAATCTTTTTCTCTTTAAACCTCAGTGCCATAGAATTCAAACACAACCAAAAGAGTCAATATAAAACAAATCTCAGAAGAATAAAAAGCCATCATTGGGGTGTTACAATATTATTGTATTATTATACAATAATTATTATTATATTATTATACAATAATAATTGTTATTATACAA
>SJYA01002291.1:2047246-2151310 GCA_006410615.1 Neotragus moschatus
ACCCAGTACACATGCATGGCTGTTTAGGCATCACACACACCAACAACAGTTAGTAGCAGAAATACCTACCAATATTGCCATGGTGAGCTCTTCTCTAATGTCTTCCAGGGCACCAATATCTGCCCATGTCACATTAGGGACAGTGGCAAAGCCCTCCCTTTTGGCAGAGGGTTGGACAGAGGCTAGAGCAACAAGGAAATCATTCAACTCAATGCACAGTCCTTTAAGCTGCTCTTCTGAGAGGGGATCTTGGTTCCTTAGCAACCCCAGCAGCCTTTGCAATTCTTCCTTAAAGGAAACAAATGAGGGAAAAACTGAAAAACCACAAAGCTTGTTGAAAAAGTTACTGTTTACACTTTTAAATATTCTTAGTGCAACATTTCTGTAAGGTATATTAACCCCTATACATTTTAATAATTTTCTTCATTGATATAGGTCATTTCTTTTGCTCTGACTGAGCCAAGAAAAAGATATATCGACTATTAACAAAGAATAATTTTTATATACTATACTAGGGCATGAGCAATTGGTAAATATTCATTTCAATAACCATATGTTTCCAATTTTCACTTTTTACATATTCAAAAAACAGGTGAATTTTGATAAAATTAAAGACTCTGGTAGCAGTATGATTTCATAATACTGTTCTTTGATGATTTATCAACTAAATAGAAAGCAATTTTCCTAGTACTAATGAATCTTGAACTTCAAAGGCAGAATCCTTGCTCTTTGAGGAATATAATAAGAACAGATATAAAAAGTAACCTAATAATTCAATTAATAAAATCCTAATTTACATGTACTCTTATAAAAGGAATAAGTCTATTATTATTCTGAACAGATATCTTTTTGATTCCAAATGAGTAAGGAAGAAACAAATGATTTGAAAGCCAAAGACCTGGATCTAAGCCCCTGCTCTGGAAAGTAGAGGCCATGTGGCCTCAGGCAAGTCACCATCTCTTAAGCTTCTTTAACTATAAAATGGGGACAGGGATGGTATTTATTTGACAAAGTTATATGGATCAAATTATATAAAATCCCCCTGTTCAAGCTATAAAATGCTATATAAATGTAGTACTGAGTTTTCATGACTCACAAGACTCAAAATTTTAACAGATCTTAGATGATAAACATCCCTCTCACATTCCCCGGACTCTCACCCAGCTGAAGTTAGGGCCAAGGATATGGTTATGTCAGCAGACTATTTTAGTCTGTCTAACAAAAGATAACCTGGGATTATAACCAAATGTCAATGTTAGCACAGGAGTTGACAAATTTTCTGTAATGAATTAGAGAGTAATCAGCAGACTTTGTGAGCCATGCAGTCTCTGCTGTACAGACACCTATGGGAATCCTGCTGTCACGTATGAAAACAGAAAAAGACTACATCAATAAATGAGCATGCCTATGCTCCAAAAGAATTTTAATTTACAAAAACAGGAGGTAAGCAAGTGGGCCACAGCGTGCCACAGTGGGTCAACCCCTGCTCTAGATTTCATAATCATTATTACAAAGGGAATTTATTTGGAATCAACTGAAAAAAGTAAAACAACTTGTCCTTCTGAAATTTTACATATACGGGGTATAACAATTATTTTAAAGACGCAGTGCCAGTGAAACAGAAAATCATGAACTTACAACTACACTGACATCTGCCTGCTTTTAAAATTAACACAAATTAGAAACATTCAAATGGAAAGTTTAAGGTCATTTAAGGTACCTGGATGGAAAGCACCTGTGTTTTAGAAGGGGGTTCAGCCCCAGTCCTTTCTTCCTGGTCTCCTTCCGAGGGCGAAGCTTCGATCTCAGGATTTTTCTTGTGCTGCTCCTGCAGCTCCATTAAGACCCTGTTGACTGCACACATGGCTGCCTCTCGGCAGAGGGCCATTAGGTCAGCACCAACGAAGCCCGGCGTGAGGTGTGCCAAGTGACGAAAACGGAAAGTTTCAGCAAGTCTTAGTTTTCTGCACAAAGTTTGAAGTATTCTGTGGAAAAGACAAGGAAAAGAAATTGAGATTCCTAACCTACTAGTAAAAATAAGTCACCAAATATATTTATGGGGACTCCTCTGGTGGTTCAGAGGTTAAAATCTGTCTTGCAATGCAGGGGACATGGATTGGATCCCTGGTCAGGGAACTAACATCCCACATGCCACGGAGCAACTAAGCCCCCACGCCGTGACCACTGAGCCCCCCGCCACAACTAGAGGGTCCCTGCACCACAACAATAAAGAGCTCATATGACACAGCGAAGATACTGAGTGCTGCAACTAAGACTCCACACAACCAAATATTAAAGCCATATACATTCATGGAAGTCCTTCTTCTCTGTCAGCGGTATTGTAACGGACACAATTTAAGATCAAACAGTTCACTTACTCAACAAATGCTGACTTTCTAATATGTATCCCACCTTATTCCACTAGGGATTAAGTTATAAATATCTGCCGTATTAGACAACAGAATAAAAAAATAGGTTTTAAAAAAATATTCTGCCTTTAAGAGTTTGACAGTATTACAGAAAAAATAAGATAAATGATTTCTAAGAATATAAGGTAAATTCTTTTAGAGTAAATTAAACAGACATCTGCCAGAAATAAAAAAGCCTCTAAACTCAAACCATTAGCTTTATTCATCACGAAAAGTTATGTTGATACAAACTTTAATACCCAATCCTATAATAGGACAGTTATTTCTCCAACTTCAACTTTATTTACTGCTGATCCCCGGTATTGTAGGTGTGAGAACCTTTGCTCAACTCAACTGGCAATAGGGGATGTGTCAATGAACTGTGGACTTTTAGATAATTATTATCACTGAAAGAATAGTGAAAATAATTTCTGTTAACACTGAATAAAATTTAAAAATAATAAAGATATTCTGGACAAAAGATCTGATACCAGATCACTTCAGTTTGAAGTCAGCTCTGCCACTCTGTATTACTTCATTTCTGTGCTTGAGTTTTCTCATCTGTTAAATATGTATTATAATAGCACTTAATCATAAGGATGTTAGGTGAATATATGCAAAGGTGCCAGAACACTGGCTGATACATAGTTAAGTTCCCAATAAATGTTCATTATTATTATCTAGATATTGTGATATTATACATTAACCTGGACAAAATAACATGTGAAATTTCCAAATTTGTAAGAGAAACTAATAGTTTAAAATCTCAAGCTAATGGACAATAAGTTATAGAAACATCCTTTGGGATCATGTAAGTGAATAGAACAGAAGCAGATGAACATTACTGACAAATGAAAATTGTCACTTAGATACTGTAAATAGTGGCGTGAAGAAAGTTCCACTACAGAACTCTTTCCTGGGGTTCCCTGGTGGCTTGGTGGTAAAGAATCTGCTTGCCAATGCAGGAGACACAGGTTGGATCCCTGATCTGGGTAGATGCCACCTGCTGTGGAGCAACTAAGCCCATGTGCCAAAAATACTGAGCCTGTGCTCTAGAGCCCAGGAGCTGCAAGTACTCAGCACATGTGCTGCAACTGCTGAAGCCCACAACCCGGAGCCCCTGCTCCACAACAAAAAAATCCACAGCAATGAGAAGCTTGCACACCACAAATAGAGAAAAGCCTGAGCAGCAACGAAGACCAGCACAGCCAAAAATAAGTAAGAAATACTTCCTCAAAATACACATCTGATTTACTACTACGCATAAGAATACTAAGAAATTTAGAATGTTAAAGAAAAAATAGCTAACCTAAAATAAATATCATTCTTTTTTCAGTAACAGTCTACTCCTAAAAAAATGTACCTTTGGTCATACTATGGAAACTCCTCAGATGGTAAAGAATCCACCTGCAGGAGACCAGGGTTCAATCCCTGGGTTGGGAAGATCCCCTGGAGATGGGAATGGCAATCCACTCCAGTATTCTTGCCTGGAGAATCCCCACTGACAGAGGAGCCTCATGGGCTATAGTCCATGGGGTTGCAAAGAGTCGGACACAATGGAGCAACTAACACTGACATGGAAACTCCAAAGAGGAGAAAACTACCATTAAGAGATTTCCAGCTTTAAGACAACTGAGTAAAGAGGCTGGAGCAGGTGGCCTGGGCTCAGAAACTGAAGTCTACACTGTCTACAGCAGATCAGCTAGCCCTGGAAGAAAAGTGCTGTAGCACCAGTTCCCCTATTCTGTATTGATTGGTGGGTCACTCAGGTCAGCCCAGATTCAAGAAGAGGAGACATGGGCCCACCTTCCACTAACAGGAGGGCCGAGAATTTACAAACACACACTTTAAAACTGTCACAGTAATGAACCCCCATGTTTTTATCACTCAGCTTCAATAATCATCAACATTTTCAGTCTTATTTATCCCCCACTTTTTTTTTCCCCCTGTAGTGTTTTAATGCAAATCCCAGGTATTATGTCATGTCAGCTATAAATATGTCCATATCTAATGACTAAAGACTTTTTAAAGGAGATTAAAGGGACATGCCAACTACATAGCAGGTATGCTCCTTTATTCTAGGTTTTAAAAAAATGATAGATAAAAAGAACAATGGACATTTGGGTGCAACTGGGAAAATCAGAATAGACTGTACTGAGTAATATTATTATCAGTGTTAAGTTTCTTTACTGTGGAAAATGGTATAGTTACACAGAAGTATTTATAGCTAAAAGTATCATGATTTCTTCAACTATCCTTCATATGGGCTGGCAAAAAATAACGATATGTACACATACACACACACATACACACATGATGTTTTTACATAAAGAGTGAAATCAAACATAGCAAAATATTAACAAGTGGTAAATTTAGCTAAAGGACATATAGATATTTATTGTATTTATTGTATTATTCTTTCAACTTTTCTGTAGGCTTGAATATTTTCAAAATATGACTACCTAAGAAAGCCCTTTAAGGATTTTGTTGATGATGGAATAGTGAGTGGATCAAGGAACAATGGATTTTATCTAGTAGGGATGGTGGGCTTTACTGTGTCTATGTCTCTATCATTAAGTTTGGCACTTAACCAAAAAGATTTGATAAAGGATACAGGCCTTATTTCTCTTTCTGTAAACTTCCTAAAAGCAAGGATTTAAAATTCTTTATATTCCTTACATTACCTATCCCAGTAGTATACATATACTATATGCTTAATACACATGTCCTAAATAAATACAAGTTAACTTGAATAGTTGAGTAACCATTTAAAGATTATATTAATATATGTGAGAACACAATGAACATATCTATAGACGACGCTGAACACAACAGCTGAAGCAGCAGCTGCCAATCGATCAAAAGCTGATGCTACATTAAGTAACAGCAAGAAGGGAAGGACGACCCCTTCTTCCTAACACTTTCTCCCGCCCACAGTGTCTTCTGATCAGGTCTGTGTTCAGCATGCATGAAGTCTCCTGTTCATCTCTACCCTTCTTCCCTGTCCCCATGCCTATCCTTTCACCATATACTACTTTCCCTAAAAGCCGCTGGTGATCGTGTGCAGCAATTTAGTGTCACTAAGCTGAAAGGCATTATAAAGATGGCATTTCAGAACACTTCTTTACTAGACTTCCTTTACTCCACTACCTGAACAGTGCCTCCCCAGATATTTTTGTTATTATGATGCTGGTGGACACCTCTTTGCTCTGTGGACATTCAAACCCAATTACTAGGAAAGAGTGGTCTTATAGCAGACAGCTTTCAGCTCTCTGGCTGCCACTTAATTTTCTGTCGGGGAACCTATGATTTTAGGCAGATTAGTGCAACGGGTTAAAATATGGTACTCCAATTTAACCTACATGTGAACCAGTGAGCACTATTCCATCGCTCTAAACACTCTCCCTAGGCTGACTGCCACCTAAAAAACAAAAGACACTGTTAAAAGGATCAGACAGATCAGTGTGGATACATAAATCCATTATCACTACCAAAAAGGCAGCCTGAAACAACTGCAGTATTAGTGAGTAAATTGTTTTCTTAAACATTCATTTAATGTGGGCTTTTTCCTTTCCAAATCAATTTCACTGGCACATAAAGAGATAAGAGAGAAAGAAGGCTGCATGGTATTTCTCACCCCTTATTTTCAAAACATGCAGTTCAGATGACATAGTAGCATACAAACTTCATTCTCTAAGAGTGTACCTTTCTCTGGACGCTTCATCTGGGATACCTAGGCATATTTCTCGGTCGAACCTTCCTGCACGTCTCAAAGCAGGGTCTAAGGAGTCTGGTCGGTTGGTAGCTCCAATGACTAGGACCCGAGCTGTAGCAGCCACATTATTCAGATCTAGTAAGAACCAGACAGAGGATGAGTGGTGAACAAGACATTTGACATTAAGGGTAATAATGTTATCCAAGTTATTAAGTGCTTAGAGAGAACATATTATACAATCACAATTATGTATTATATATATGAATATGAAACTAACATTAAATGCCTAATATCTGAAAGATGTGAGGAAAATACAAACTTTGTCCTTAAGCAGCTCAATCTATTTGAAGCACAGTAAATATAAACAAAGCACCGCAGTGATACAATGGAAAATATTATGAATTCAGACTGAGGAATCAGAAAGAACTTAGGGAGTAGGTAACATTCCAGAAAGGCTTAAAGGGTGAATAGGCTATTAACAAGCAGATATAGGCTAATGAAATTCTACATGGAAGAAAGAGAATGGGTGAAAGCACAGAGGTACAAACAGGTGTGCAATGTTTGGACAGGGTGAGTGGTCCACCATCAGGAAGTCTGGGCAAGACACAGCAGTATGTATCTCAAACACACGCATGGCACTGAGATGGGGGAATACAATATGGTCTCCAGTTGCTCTGGCAACTAATCTAGATGCAGTTTTCATTAATGGATGGAATACAGGGCCTAAAGTGTGCCTCCCTCAAGTATTATTTCTCACAACTGAACCAGAGTGGACTAGCGGAGAGACTGAGGTTTACACACCAACCGCACGCCGCCCCCCACCCTGCACCCAGGGAATGGCTAACAAAGTCCTCTAACAGTCAAGTCATGAGAAGTTTACAGAACATTCTTTTGCCAACAGAAGCCACGAAAGGCTTTTCTGTTAAGGTCTGTGTTTTGGAAAGATAACTCTAATAATAATTTTGAATGGAGTAAAAAGGAATGAATGCAAGAGTTTGCTGTGATTTGAATACAATAATCAGGTAAAAGATGAGTGAAGGCAGGCACATAGGAAATAAAAAAAGAAAACCCCAATTTAAGGTCCAAGTTGTAGATGAAATCAGAAGCGCTACACAAATGATTCAATGTCAAGGAGGAGGAGAAGGAAGAGACAAAGACAACTCAGTCTGGAAGCTGTTAGCTTAAATATGGAATACAGAAGTGGGGTCAGACAGCAGAAAGGGCCACAGGGGAAGCCAGTAGATCCATGAGTATGAGGGGACGTGGGACAGTTACCTGCAAGTATCTAGCAGGCAGCGGTGAACATGGGTTGGAAGTTTATGAGAAACGAAGGTTAGAGATATAATTTGAAAGTTTTCCAAAGATGAGCTGAACAGGAGATAGTTGGAAGTAGGTAGAGGGCAAGAAGATCAAGATCCTTTCATTAAAGGATGGGGAAAAGCAGGCAAGTAAGAGAAAGTGCTAGAGAGCTATCAGAGAACAGGAGGAGGACAGAGAGTGTTACTCAAGTCAATTGTGCTGACAACTATAAGGACAAGGTAATCACAGTATCAAAGGCTCCCAAACCCACTGCTAACACTTACTGGGAGCTTGCCCTGAGCCAGGCACTACTCTCAGTAGAGCTCCTTCCACCAGTTAACTTTAAGAGGTGGGTTCAGAGGGGTGAGGGCTAAAAAGCAGCCCAAAGATGTGGCCAAAGGTAATCATCGACGACCTTTCTGGGATTAGTTTTAGTGAATGGCAGAGACAGAGAGACAACTACTGGGTCGGGTCACAGAACAGAACCAAATTAAAAACATTTAGTTGGCAGTAATTACTCTTTGAATAAAGAAAATATGCATAAGGTATATCTTTAAGTGAGACAGGAAAGCTCTTTAATACTTTTTGAAAATTGAAAAAAGGGAATCAGCTAAAAAAAAAAAAAAGGGAGAGAGAGACTGATGCTACAAAAGGAGATCCGTGAACAAACAGAACGATGATATTTTATACATAACAAGGTGACACCCCATAATTGAGGTAGCACCATGAGTTACAAACTTGCAGTCACAGAAGGATGTTCTTATTACTGAACCCTCTCTGCACTAATGCTGGTACAGAGTCAAAGCTGTTCCCCTGCTAACTCAGGGGTGCTTTCATTCTCACAGCTGTAAACAATGACCAAGGGTAGCAGTCAGCTTCCTTTTCCTCGTTCATGTTGCTCAGACAATAGTCTTGGTGAAGAGTTCTGAACATAGCAAGGGTTAGTAACAGAATTCAAAAAGAACAATCATGGAAATCTGTTAAATCTTCAGTAATGAAAAAAATCCTTTCCCAGGAAATCAATACTTAGCAACATAAAGGTTGCTTCAAAAGCTTCTATAAAGATAAAAATCAGACCTCAGCTAGGATTGGCCATTCACTGTAAGACAAACTTCCTTTTCTCCCTCTTCTAGAGGATTTGATCTTTTAAACTGAAGTTACATTAGCCAAAAGAATGAATATTTCTGATTATTTTAAAAAATGAAGCTTCAGTTCTTTTTACAAAGAGTTAATAAAAAAAACTAGTTAACATGTTTCTTGGGTAACAGCTCTCATAAATAAAGCATTCGTGGGCAGGTCATTAATTGTATATGTAAATAAACATCTGGATTCTAGCCAATACTTTGCCAATGACTCAGTATGCGTCTGGCCCTCAGCTGTGTATCAGTTTTCTCATAAACAAATGGTATATGAGAACTCAAGCAGCTAATAACTAGATAAGGGAGTCACAGGAAGGGATCTATAGATAACAATCTGTAGGGATCTTTGAGTTGTTCGACAGAAACTAAGACCCTCTACCCAACGGAGCACAGTGACTACATGCCGACCACAAGCAGAGAGACCTCAGACTGGCTGATGATTAAGACTCTAGAAACATCACCATGCCACCAACCAGTCAGAAAAATGTCCCAAGAGCTGATCTCATGCACCCTGAAACTCTCACCTCTAATGCTGCCTTTAGAAACCCTTGCCTCATAGCATCAGGGATTTGGGTATTTCAAGCATTCGGTACCTATTCTTCTTGCCTGGTACCGTGCAATAAACACTGTACTTTCTTTCACCACAACCCAGCGTCAGTAAATTGGCTTTGCTGGGTGTCATGCTACTGGATCCAAGTTCAGTTCAGTAACAGACTGACTACGTAAACTGAATTGGTTACCGTTTTCCCTATTCTGTTTTAAAAAAGGAAACCTTACACAGAGACACACCAAAAACCTCAACTAACAGAGCTTTCAGTAATGTTCTAGTAATAAGGAGTCTGCTTAATCCCTATACTTAATCATTTTTCCACATTTTAATATCTCTGAAATCAGAATGCGTATACTGTCAATGTGATAAGCATTATGTCATATTCTGATTGGTGTTATGTCTTTTTCCTTCTCAGATGTACATAAAATGATGGTGCATCTTAAGATAACATATTAGCTTCAATAAAATATGGTAATTCATTGAGGTCTGACAGAAAACAACAAAATTCTGTAAAGCAATTATCCTTCAATTAAAAAATAAATTTTAAAAGGTGGTAATTCAGAACATAGGCCTTAAGACACTGCAAGAAAACTTTACATAAAACAGCAGAATAAACAACCTACAACCTACCATTACAAGAAATGCAAATTACATACTATTTCAAATTTTCTTATGTACACAAAACATATGCTATTTTCCAGCAGGTAAGATCTAGTTCCAGAAGTTCTACTTGTGCTGATTTCTTTCCTCCAAATTTTTATCCAAAAACCATTCAACAAAACTGAAAAACAAGTTACAGATAGGAAGGAATTGCACTATATTTAACAAAGGATGTTTCTATAATATATTAAAATATAGTATTCACTCAAATTTTTAAAAATTCAATCAATAGGAAAAAGACAAAAAAAGGGATTTTGGAAAGAATATGAAAAGCCAAAAAATATGGAAAGATGATCTACATCAATAGTAATCAGGAAAATGCAAATAACAACAAACATACCACTTTTCACCCTCAGAGTGTCATAAACTAAAACAGTTCAGTGTTGTGAAAAATCTGGAGGAAGGGTGACTCTCGAATAGTACTGGTAAAGATGTAAATGGAAAAGTCTTTTTGGAAAGCAATTTGCCATTTCTTATAACAATTTTAAATGTATTATCTTTAACCATTACTTCATCTTAGAAAAATTTATGTGTATCAAAAACGTCCATTTAAGGATATCCCTTACAGTTCACTGTAAAGCAAAAATCAAAACAACTTGAATATCCATCAAAATGGAAATACTTAAGTACAATATAATGAATTTATCCTAAAGGAAACCAAGCAGTAATTAAAAAGAGGTAGATATAAATGGATTAAAATGGCAACATTTGGGCAGAAGGTAGGAGGGAGGGGACATATATACACCTATGGTTCATTCATGATGATGTATGACAGAAATCAAACCAATATTGTAAACCAATCATCAATTAAAAATGAAATTTTTTTAAAAATGGCAACATTTCCAAGATATTATTAAGCTACAAAGAGCATAGAATAGTGTGTATGGTGCAGAGTATTGGAAAAAGCAATATTAAGATTCTAGTGTATTTATATATGTGTGTAAATGTGTTAAAAATAAATAGTAAGACACACCCAAAAAATTAATGATATGGTTTTTTATGAAAAGAAAAAGATTTCTGTTTTGTACTCTAAGTTTTATGTTACTTAAATATTTCATATCTTCACATCTTACAGTATTTAAAAAAAAAACATTATCTTAAAGTGAATTCACTGTTTCAAACTCACCGTCCATGCAGGTTAGGAGCTGGGCTACAATTCTTCGCTCCATATCTTTTGAAGCAATTTCTCTTTTGGGGGTAATTGCATCAATTTCATCAATAAAGAGAATACATGGTGCACTTGACTAGAAATAAGAATATCACCAAAAAAAAATCATAAATGTAAACGTATTCCCTAAACTGGTGCAGTTAAGTATATATGTTTTTTTCAATCTTAAAGTTCAGAGACTATTCACCAAAAGAACTACCCTAAAGAAGGCAGTTTACACATATCTTTTTGTACTGACTTTCACCAGGAAATGGGGAGATGGGAAAAGAGGGGTATTGACCATATGTTTATTAAGTATCAGCTGTTACGCCATCATACCAGCATAGCACTGGCTCAGAGAGAGCTAGATAAACACAGAACTAATAACTAATTTTTCCCTTTGTCTCTTTTATCCTCATTCATTATTGTCTTCACCATAAACACAAATGTGGTTACCTGTCTTTCCGCTGTATGCCAATTAACAAACAAATCAAGCTCATTTTGGGAAACAAGCTAACACCTTAAAGAATGTAGCTTTGCTCTGCATAGTACCCTTCCCACCCTCCACTGCATCTTCCATATGTGACCACAGCTTTTCTAAGGCCAGTCTATGCTTAGCTCACAGGAAACATCCTGACCAGGCCCACCTGTGAATGACTACAGGACAGAAAAAATGAACACATTCCCTCTGGAGTCTCACTGGAACCAGGACTTTATGCCCTCTCCTTTTGGGAATAAAAGAAACCTATATTCTAACCCAGGGAGGATGGTTTGGGAGACACTAGTCTATCTTCTTCATGGTCTGCTGGCTTTCCAAATAAAGTCACTTATTCCTTGTCCCAACTACTTGTTAACAATTTATTGACCTGCCACAGCAAGCAATACAGAGCTTGGACTAGGTAACAAATTTTGCTATTTCTTTTAAATGTTTTCTTTTAAACATTTTCAAGTACTGGTAAAATATACTTTATCTTCTCGGCTTTGCATTTCAGATGTACTGGCCATATTCACCAGTCCCTATGTATTTGGGATGTATATGATGACAATGTAAAATTAAACTTATCAGTATTTTTAAATTCTTACCCACAGTGATGAGTAGTGATTGCTCAAATGAGCACGATGTCATAGCCCATATTTACATGGCTTTTTCTATATGTTAGACACTACGTTAAAAATTTACATGAACCCTTTAATACAATCAACAACCCCATGAGATTTGATCAGTATTATTTGCTAGTAAGGAAACTCGGGGTTAAGAGTGGTTAAATCTCTTGCCCAAGATTATACAATTAGTATGCAGTGGCCTAAGGATTTGAACCTCTGTTTCTAACTTGAAAGTACATTTAACCATAACACTATACTGAAGGTAAAACTTCAATGAAATACAAATGTCATCTTCCTGAGAAATTCTTAAGCAGCAAAATTTTAATGAGTTATAATCAGAATAAAATCCAATCTGTCATTTCTCTAGTAATAGAATCATCTTTTCACAGCTTCAATTTTGCAAACAGAGAAGAGTTTATGCTGGCAAGTCTATGGTTGCTTTTATAATAATCCTTAAATGCTAAAAATGTTCACACTGCTTACAGGTTGTCTGGGCAAACCTAAGTTGAGGAAAGTAAAAGTAAAAAAAAAATATCACAAGGATAATCTATTTTCAGCATATTGTCACCGGGTATGACAGTCAGAACTTCTCACCAATTATGTTATTTTCAGATTAAACAAATTATTTTACCCAACAATCTATCAATTAATCTACTTTAAACATTTAGCCATCACGAGGAACAAATTACCACATTTAGAAAAGAATGGCCAGTGAATATGTTAACAAATACCAACCTTAAAGAAAACAAGAACTTCCATATAGCCTTATACGATCTGACAACCTGACATTACAGTCATTAGCTGACTCACCACAGCTTGTTCAAATAGTTCTCTTAGCTTCTGTTCGGATTCTCCAGACACTCCAGATACAATCTCTGTAGCAGCTACTTTCAGAATTGGAAGATCAAGTTCCTATGCACAAATATATTAAAAAATGACTAAATTTTCAAACTTTCACTTACCTACTTTTTCTTTACTCAGTCTCTCTCTCAAAATTGCATTTTTTTTAAAATGACCCATTTTCTGAGGAAAATGTACTGTACTGTTCCAATGAAAAACATTACTTAAAAATCTGAAATTTTATCCAAACACATTGACTGGATACCTTCTACTTATTTTTACTTTACAGATACCATGAAATGGTTATTATCTCTTTTGGATAAAGGGTCTTGAATCTTAAGAAATATATTTGCCCTTACTTAGAGCTGAGCCAAAACAAATCCATGTTATTTATCTGCTGGATATAAAATTGCAGGGAGTTGTGACACAGTCATTTCCCACACACCCTACTGGCATTTCTCCCAACAAAGAAACCCAGAAAAATAGCCAGTAACAAGTCAGAGGCAGATTCTTAAAGGAAGAGAAACTACCACTGTCCCACCAATATCACTGGCAACAACCCATCCTAAACCCTACTATTCTTCTGACTATCTTGAAATTTCACTTCCTCAATGACATTCTCTTTAACCCTAATTCTTAACGTGGGTAAAAGCAACATACCAACAACATACCACATAGCATTCTGCACTTCTTCTGTCTCCCACTCAGTGTAATCGGAACCATGAAGCAACAATTATTTGTTTAATAAACTGTGTTTAAGACACAGTTTAATGTGTCTTGCGTATTAGATTGAAAAACCCCTTATAGATAAAAATTGAGTTTCTTGTACTTATCACTATATCTCAATGTCTGGCGTGCAATAGTTACACAAAAGATTTAACAAATGAATAAATGAGGCAAATCAATCAATTTCTCCTATAAAAACAATTTTCTTTCAAAGCACACTATCTATTAATGACTGACATAGTGTGCTCCTCTTCAAACGAAACTTACTTGGACATTTTGCATTTTACAGTTTCCGAGAAACCTGATGGGGCTAAAACTAAAATTGCTTTTTGTCAACAGAGTATCTATTATCACCATTTAAGAAAGGACATTTTTTGTCCATCAACAGATGAATGCATAAGAAAGCTGTGGTACATATACACGATGGAGTATTACTCAGCCATTAAAAAGAATACATTTGAATCAGTTCTAATGAGATGGATGAAACTGGAGCCGATTATACACAGTGAAGTAAGCCAGAAAGAAAAACACCAATACAGTATACTAACTCATTTATATGGAATTTAGAAAGATGGTAATGATAACCCTGTATGCGAGACAGCAAAAGAGACACAGATGTATAGAATGGACTTTTGGGACTTTGAGGGAGAGGGTGGGAAGATTTGGGAGAATGGCACTGAAACATGTATACTATCATGTAAGAAATGAATTGTCAGTCTATGTTCGATACAGGATACAGGATGCTTGGGACTGGTGCACGGGGATGATCCAGGGAGTTGATATAGGGTGGGAGGTGGGGGGGGGGAGTGGTTCAAGATTGGGAACTCATGTACACCTGAGACGAAAAAAAATTTAAAAAAAAAAAAAAAAAAAAAAAAGGACATTTTTACACTAAAAAGGATAAAAACATGACTCTGGATGGAAATTCTGAATAAACTTGGTTCTATGTAAAATATGATCCTCCAGTTTAATTTTATTGCTCTTGAAAACCACTAGCTTAAAGGGAAAGAACAGTGACTAAAAACAAGAAGTAGAACAATGGGTAAGAACTAGAACTAAAACAAGAACTGTGGGTTAAAAAAATGGGTTGTTTATATTATTTGGCTTCCCACCCAACCCTTGCCATATAATTGGATATTAAAAAAAAAAAAAAAAAAACATCTCACAAATAGCAGCATGAAAAGAATGAAGAAGGGATCAGTCCTCCTGAGAATATGCCAAGTCTGGTTTGAGTTGACCAATGAGAAAAAATAAGAACAAATAACAACAAAAGAACAAAAGCAAACAAATATCAGTAAACCTCACCCCAGCAATCGCATGTGCAAGCAATGTTTTCCCACAGCCTGGTGGTCCATGAAGAAGGACTCCACGTGGGGGTATGACACCCAGGTGGTGGTACACCTCTGGGTGACGCATGTGTACGAGCATCTTGCAGACCTCCTGTAGGAATGAACAGGAATGATGTGTTTCACAGCCCCAAAGAGAATGAATCAGTGTGGAATGAAAGGACCTGTTCTTTGGAGCAGTAGCATGCAGTAGACAGGCTTCAGACTTACACCTGAGTTTGAATACTGTCTGGTAACTGTCATGAGGCATTAGCAATAACCCCTCTTCCATTTCTAAAGGGTAATAATACCTACCTTGCGGAAAGAATGAATAGTAACTAGCATAGTAACTGAGACAGAGTAAATACAAAAACACACTAACCATTATAACTGTTCAAGTGCTACTCCTGATAAAGCAAGTATCTTATGCACACTGTAACTAAAATGGTGAAAAAACTGAAGATATGTTTCTTGTATCCCTCATGACCCTGAAGGGAACAAGTCAGGCTTGCCCTTCTCACCTTCCTGGCCTCCTTTTCTAGACTCAGTTCCTATTAGATACAAAGAGGAAGGCCTTATTTGAATACCTAATTGGCAATATACCCATGTGAGGTAAAAATTCTGATTTTGAACTAACTTTTAATGTTGTATCATTGCCACCAACGTCTTCGAACTTCACACTGGAGATCTGTAATTCTAGCCCCTTGGCTTTAGCTGGTAAACAAAAAAAGAGGCGGTGAAAAGATCAGTGATTCAGTAGTGACTCAGAACTATACTGAATAATCTTTATATAAACAAAGGTCCATTAGATACTGAACTACTTTCTAGTAAATGTCTCCACACATAGGAGCTTCCCCAGGCCAAACAGCTTGGAATCATGATGTCTCACTCAAAGCAAACACAGCCGCCGCCACCCATAAGATTTCCATCTCACCTTTCTTCTGCAAGACAGCTTCTATTTCCCCATCTACTTCCTGAATATCTTCTTTCTTCTTCTTGCTTCCTTTGGTGTTTAGCTTGCCTTTTCTTTTTTTGTTACTCTCCAGAAGAGAAGGATCTTTTGAATTCTGGGAAAAAAAAAATTAAATGTGTCATGCTTGAAATTAGGCCATTTAAAAAAAAAAGGGGGGGGGAGCATTACTAAAAAAATTAATAAATAAAAATACATTTCAGCTGTGGTACTTTCACCCGTTAGCTATTCCCAACATTTTAGCTTAAGGGTGACCTCTGCTGGGGATGTCCTTTTCCAGAACCTTAATGCTTAGTTTACTTCCTAAAACCTGAAAAACCTCCTTTCCGGAATCTTCTAGTTAGAATTAATCTCTTCTTTACACTCTCAGAACACTGAATCTACAACTGTGGTAGAGCCTATACAATCTGCTTGTAAATGAGTGGCTCACCTGTCTATGTTATTTCTTCCTCACTGAGCTGTGCACTTCTGGAGTTAAGACAATAGCATTCGTCTTTTATTTCTCACTGAGCCTTTTCCGTAGTTGGTATTCATCTGCTGTCTAATCAATCATTAAATTAAATATGACTAGAAAGCTGCTCTGACAGCCACATAATTCAACATAAAAGTCAAGCTTTGTCCTTGACCTTGCCAACAATAATAATGTTCTTTAAAGACAAAGTAAATAGATTTGGAAAAGGCCTATTAATAATTCAAAAGCAGAGGGGAGAGGCTTTGCCAAATCAAAGAGCTTGGTGCTTGAAAACCACTTAGAATGGCATCACCCTAATACCACCCACATATGCGATTTTAAATATTCTAGCTATCATTGTTTAGTTGCTAAGTCATGTTTGACTCTTTTATGACCCCGTGGGCTATAGCCCACCAGGCTCCTCTGTCCATGGGATTTCCTAAGCAAGAATATTGGAGTGGGTTATCATTTCCTACTCCAGGGGATCTTCCTGACCAAGGGATTGAACCCACGTCTCCTGCACTGGCAGACATATTCTTAACCACTGCACCACCAGGGAAGCCCAAATATTCTAGTAACTACATTTAAAAAAGGAAAAAATATGTGAAAGTATTTTTAAAGAAAATAATAATCTATTTATTTAACCAAATATATTCAAAACAGTTTATCAACATATAGTCAGTTTAATTATTAATAAAATGGTTTACATTGTTTTTACAATAAGCTGTCAAAGTCCAGTGGATACTTTATATCTACTGCACATCTTAATTCAGACACTAAATTTTCACGGGAAATACTTGATGTATAGTATATTCACATACTCAAGTTATTTAAAATACACATGGAAGTTTCCTAATAACTAAACTTACTGATAGTTTTTACATTTAAATTAAAAATTCAGTTCCTCATTAGCACTAGCCCCATTTCAGTGGATCGACAGACACAGGTAGCAAGACCCAGAGCACAAGCAGCCACTCTACTGGGAGACAGATTACCTGAAACCCCTTCTCTGCCAGGCATTAAAAGAATCAGGTAAGAACGATGTCCGATGTGCTCACTTTGCAACAGTCCATCAAGCTTTACTTTTCTTTATATATGGTATATTCCGATTTAAAAAGATAAAAAAAGGGACTTCCTTGGTTGTCCAGTGGCTGAGACTCCTTGCTCCCAACACAGGAGGCTTGGGTTTGATCCCTGATCAGGAAACTAGATCCCACATGGTACAACTAAGAGACTGCAGGCTGCAACTAAGACCCAGAGCAGCTAAATAAATATTTTTTTTAAGTTAATAAAGAAAAAAATTTTAAGTATCTATTTATTTTATCTGTTTTCAGAGTATATCTATTTATGTTGGATCCCTCAAAGCATCATCCTAAACTGAAAATAAACCACATAGATATTTTAGCAGCTACCCTCCCTTCTGTCTACAATCATCAATTTTCTGTGATGTATACCAAAGGTAGTTACTCCTTAACTTTCACTAATAAAAACAACTCAGGAAGTTTATCAGGCACTAATTCACAAACTAACAACTTCACGCTAGACATATTTTAGCCAGGGACACATTATTAAACAAAGTCCCTCCTCTCTTGGAGCTGCCATTGTTATACAACAACCCAAAAACGATTATACAAAGAATCATTTTAAGTACTTAAAATATAGTGATTTTTTTTTTTTTTTAACTACTTGAAAAAAGTAGGGTTAGGAAACAGAATATCCAACAGTGTGCTATTTTACATGTCCGGGAAGGCCTCTCTGGGAAGATCACAAGTGAAACAAGATGTGAAGAAATGATGGTGGGACTTCCCTGGTGATCCAGTAGTGAAGACTCCGAACTCCCAACAGAGGAACACAGTTTGATTGATCCCTGGTGGGGTAACTAAGATCCCACATGCTGCACAGTGCAGCCAAGAATAAGAATCAATTTAAAAATTAAAAGAAGAAATGGTAAGAGTAAGCCACAGGAATCTCGGGAAAGATGTTCCAAACAGAAAGTGCAAGTGTGACTGTCCCAAATGAGAGAAGGGTCAGCATATTCTAGAAACAGCAAGAAGCCCGGTTGTGGCTGAGGCCAAACTGGGAGATGGGAGAGGAGGGGAGCAGGAGATAAGATTAAAGAGACAGCAGAGAGCCAAGTCAGGCAGGGCTGCCAACTGCAAGATCTCTGACTGAAGACTGAATGAAGCCACTGGAGGGTTTTTAATAAAAGAATGACAATCTTCAGACTTAACTCTTAAAAAAATTATCTCTGTGTGTAGAATAAACTAGGGGGGATCAAACACAGAAGCAATTGAAGGTTATTTCAAAAGTTAGGGGAAGAAAGAGTAGAAGCTTGGACCAGGATGAAAACGATGACCATAGTGGGAAGTGAGCAAATTTTATCTCAAGTTCCTAAGCCTTTTACAAAACACAAGAATCTACTTGGCATTACATTCAATGAAAAGGGTGTAATGTATTCCAACTACACGAGACTAAAATGCCACCATAAAAAATACCTCTATCTCAGAGATCGGCTTCTTATCATTACACTTCTCATCTGACAGATCCAAGAAAAAACTGTCCTTCTTTCCACCCGGGATTTTGTCAATAAACCATCCTCCTTCAGAACCTCCAGCAGGGGTCTTCGAAGGAACAGAGCCTCTTCTGGAAGTTATCTGTGGTGATGAAGTTATGGTTTCTTTTTGTTCCATCTCAGGAGTACTTGAAACAGAATCAGGATTTCCTTTCCGATATAAGGAGAGCAAGGAACTGTTCATATGATTTGCTGACTGGTGGAAACATGATGTTAGCATAAATTACTCAATAGGCACTCATGAAAATTTGATTACCTGTATTAAGAAGTTTTCTATATTTTCTTCTCAATACCTTTCCCCAAAACAATTACAGTCAGAAAATACATGTGCTCACAATACAATACTTCACAAACATTTACTATTCAAAAAGATGCACCCCCTCCATTCCAAGTTAATGTACAAATTTATAACTGGCAAATAAAACCAAATAAGAAAGGCTGTTTCTAAAACACAGAAGTATGAAAATGAGCTGGTAGGCAATTACTATCCTATCAATTCAACTAGATCAAATATAACCATATCATCATGACTTTTCTGGCCATTCTCTTTCCTTCTTTTCCCCTGTGCAACAGGTTATACACACAAATACTGGAAGGACGGCCAACCCATGAGTTCAATGCTCCACACAGAAATACTCAATTATTTACTAATGAAGATGTTCAAAGTCTCTTACTCTATTCCTTACTGATCTTTTCTGAGGAGGATTCAAAATGATTTTCTAAAAATCAAAGTTGGTTCATTAAATATCTGGTTTACCTGCGAGTCTGGGTAATCTTCCATACTTGAATCATCGGAATAGCTTTCAGTGTACCTCGGTAAAAAGAAGAAAAGAAATGTAAATGATTTTTTCCTACATCCTAAAAAAAAAGTACTACTCAAAACAAGAAAATAAACTGAGGCAAAATACTATGGTGGTAAAGAATCTAGGCTTTGGAATCAGAGAAATGTGGATTTAAAATACAGCTTTAAAAAAAAAAAAAATCCATCTTCACCAGATACTAGCTTTGTAACCTGAGCCTCAGCTTCCTTATGTATAAAATGAAGATATAAATGATGTCTATTTCACTGGCTTATCAGATTTCCAGATGGCACAGTGGTAAAGAATCTGCCAGCTAAGGCAGGAGATACAAGAGACACGGGTTTGATCCCTGGGTTGGGAAAATCCCCTAGAGGAGAGCATGGCAACCCATTCCAGTCTTCTTGCCTGGGAAATCCCATGGCCAGAGGAGCCTGGTGGGCTACAGTCCATAGGGTGGCAAAGAGTTAGACACGACTGAACACGCACATACCACTTTATCAGACGATTACATAAAAGCTTTAAAAAAATTGTTTTGCCCTACAATTCATGCTCTACAAAATTAATTATAAAGAGTTAAATGAAATATCCACAGATACAAGAAAAAAGTATAGGTAATTATTGTATATATTCTTGTGATAGAGGTCTAAGTATATTAGAATAAATCACAAGAGAACAGACTGAAAGATATGACTAGGTAAAGATGTATAATTTTTCAATTAAAAGACACTATAAACAAAAATAAAATGTAAATGGCAAACTGTGACAAGCATTTGTAATACATATAAAAAAAGATACTATTTTATACAAAGAGCTCTGACAATAAGGAAAATTCAAATAGATCTCAAATGAAAAACAAAAATCCATAAACAAGCAATTCACAAAGGAAACACAAAATTAGTTATCAAAATATTACAAGTGAAAATAACACAATCAACTTTTTGCCTATAAAACTGGCAAAGATTAAATAATAGTATATATAACTCAGAGAAGGCAACGGCACCCCACTCCAGTAGTCTTGCCTGAAAAATCCCAGGGACGGAGGACCCTGGTGGGCTGCAGTCCATGGGGTCGCACAGAGTCAGGCACACTGAAGTGACTTAGCAGCAGCAGCAGCATAACTAGAACTGCAAGCATGTTGAGAAATGGACTCTTTATACAAAACTGTTCGGAATACAAACCAAAGGCAACTTTTCTGGATGGCAACTGCATATATACCAGAAATTTCAAAAATATAAATCTTTTTGATCCTAGAAATACTGCTTCAGGGCTTCAACATTAAAAAAGAAATCTGTACAAAGATATATACACGAAAGNGAGAAATGGACTCTTTATACAAAACTGTTCGGAATACAAACCAAAGGCAACTTTTCTGGATGGCAACTGCATATATACCAGAAATTTCAAAAATATAAATCTTTTTGATCCTAGAAATACTGCTTCAGGGCTTCAACATTAAAAAAGAAATCTGTACAAAGATATATACACGAAAGGATTATTCATTACATATACAATAGTGCAAAAAGAGAAACAATTATATGCCCACAAATGTGAAACTAATTATAAGAACTATGGTAAAGCCAAATAAAAAAGGAGCAGCTATAAAGAATGAAAAGGAGCTATCATCCATAGATCCTACAGTTATTAAAAGAAAAACAAAAGAAGTATCTGGAAAACTTTTATGTCAATAAATGCCACAAATTTTCAATGCCAAAATGCCAAAATAGGTGAAATGAACAATTTTTTTAAAAGTACAATTTACCAATGCTGACGTAAGAAAAAAATGGGGGGACGAGATCTATGTCTACCAAAATTAAATGTTATCAAACTCCTATCCACAAAAAAAGACTCCAGGCCCAGATGAATTCTGGATGAATTCTAAGAAACGCTCCAGAACAAAATAAAGTAACATTATACAAACTTGTTCATAAACTAGAGACCAAAAAAACCACACGCTTTCCAATTAATATTATAAGACCAGTATAATAAAAGTCTGAAGAGGTTAGATAAATATTCTGCTGGAACTCATACCAAAACCTGACAAAGAGCAAAAAAAGAAAGAAAAAATTCATATCAATGTGAATACAGATGTAAACATCTACAGAAAAAGATTAGCAAATAGAATTTCAAAATATATTAAAAAGATAATGTATTAGGACAAAGTAGGGTTTGTGGCAGGAATGCAAGATTGGTTTACCACTTAAAAATCAATAAAACTCACCAGATTCATAGAATAAAGGGAGAAAGCCAACAATAAAACCCTTAAATATACACATAAAAAGCATTTGACGAATGTTATACCTATTCACAATGAAAATGTTCCACAAACTAGGAATATTAGGAAGATTTCTCAATCTGATAAAGAACACTTTTCAAAAAACAGCTAACATACATTTTGTTGCTTAGTCACAAAGTCGTGTTCAACTCTTTGTGACTCCATGGACAGTAGCCCACCAGGCTCCTCTGTCCTTGGGATTCCCCAGGCAAGAATACTGGAGTGGGTTTCCATTTCCTTTACAGGTTATCTAATGTTAAAGCCTGATCATATCAAATGTTGGTAATATGTAGAACTCTCACATGGTAACAGAGGAACTCTCACATATTGCTGATGCAAAGGTAAAATGATACAAACATTCTGGAAAAGAGTCTGGCAGTCTCTTAGAAAGTTAAATATGCAGTTACCATATGACTCAGCTATTCCGGTTCCAGTATTAAGAAATGAAAACGCTCTCCACAAAAATGCCAGTACATAAGTGATCATAGTAGCTTTATTTGCAAAAAACCAAAAAATGAAAACAACCCAACTGTCTGTTAATATGTGAGCGGATTTAAAAAAAAAATAGTGGTATATACATACATACATACAGGGCAATAAAAAGCAATGGAATTTTGATACACACAACACTGATAAATCTCAAACTTATTATCCTGAATGAAAGAATCTAAATTTTTGAAGTATCAATGCATACTCTGCAATTCCATATATACAAAATTCTAGAAAATATATAGCAACAGAAAGCAAATCAAAGGCTACCTCAGAATAGGAATGGAAGGAAAAATAAACTGCAAATGGGTGCAAGAAAATGTGTGAAGTTGATGGATATTTTTAGTATCTTGCTTAGGGTAATGGTTTAATGAGTATATACATATGTCAAAACTCAATACACTGTACACTTTAAAAATGTACCACTAAGACATACGGATGGCTAACAAACACATGAAAAGATGCTCAACATCACTCATTATCAGAGAAATGAAAATCAAAACCACGATGAGGTACCATTTTACACCAGTCAGAATGGCTGCGATCCAAAAGTCAACAAGCAATAAATGCTGGAGAGGGTGTGGAGAAAAGGGAACCCTCTTACACTGTTGGTGGGAATGCAAAATAGTACAGCCACTATGGAGAACAGTGTGGAGATTCCTTAAAAAATTGCAAATAGAACTGCCTTATGACCCAGCAATCCCACTGCTGGGCATACACACTGAGGAAACCAGAATTGAAAGAGACACCTGTACCCCAATGTTCATCGCAGCACTGTTTATAATAGCCAGGACATGGAAGCAACCTAGATGTCCATCAACAGATGAATGGATAAGAAAGCTGTGGTACATATACACAATGGAGTATTACTCAGCCATCAAAAAGAATACATTTGAATCAGTTCTAATGAGGTGGATGGAACTGGAGCCAATTATACAGAGTGAAGTGAGCCAGAAAGAAAAACACCAATACAGTATACTGACACATATATATGGAATTTAGAAAGATGGTGGTGTTAAACATGTACGCGAGACAGCAAGAGAGACACAGATGTGTAGAACAGCCTTTTGGACTCTGTGGGAGAGGGAGAGGGTGGGAGGATTTGGGAATATGGCATTGTAACATGTATGATATCATAAGGGAAACGGATTGCCGGTCTAGGTTCGATGCAGAAGGCTTGGGACTGATGAGTGGGGATGATCTGGAGGGATGGTGTGGGGAGGGAGGGGGAAGGGAGGGGGTCCGGATTGGGAACTCAGGTACACTTATGGCTGATTTATGTCAATGTATGGCAAAATGAGTACAGTATTGTAAAGCAAAACAAACTAAAAAATAAAAATTAAAAAAATAAGTAAATAAAACTCAAAAAAAAAATTAAATTAAATTAAAAAAAAAAAAGTACCACTAACTGTACATCAATTATACTGCAATATAGTCATGAAAGTGTCAACAATATTACTTCTTAAACAAAAAACTAGTTGACACCTTTTTATATACCTGGCATTGTATTAGGACAGAGAAAAACAAACCTAATGAGAAAGTTCTGTAAATAACACAAATAATTTCATATGCCATATGATAGAAACACTATATTAAGTTATCTGTAACTATGAGTTAAGGAAAAGCTGAGAAAGGAGTCCAAAAAGGCTTGAAAGGCAAGAAAACAACCTTTTGAAGGCTGACTCTTGAAGACTGAGTGAAAGTTCACGATGGGGAAATGAACACTCCAGCTATAGAAAACCATCCACACAAAGGCACAAAGAAAGAATCTAACCTCTCTGAAAAAGAGCGAGTATTCAGCATGTCTGAAATAAGTCTGGAGAGGATGGGTAAGTATTCTGCAGGAACTTATTGGCAATGAAGAGCCAAGTTATCCTACTTGGAAGTTTTACAAGTAGGAATGTTATATGATCAGGTTAATGTTTTAGAAAAACCCTCCACTCTGTAATTCTTACTCATTATCCTCTTCACCGTGTCTTGCTCTTTTGGCCAGATGTTCATCTTCTAATTCTGCTAAATCCTTATGTTCTTTCTCACTACTAATTATGCTAAAAACTGAAACAAAAAGAAAAATGCTGTGAGCTGAAACAATTCTAAGACTTCATTAGTAATTCAGCTCTAACACTAAAAGACTCACCTTTTTCCACCTGAATCCTAAAGGCATTTCTTTTTCTTCGACCATAGTCTATACTGAAAAACATAACAAGAAGTTTAGTACCATGGTCTCCACCAATATTTTCCCATTAAAATGCTCAATCTAAATTGAGAACTTACCCTTATTTGTATATATGATTATGTCACTATACTTACATTAACCATAAACCTATTTTCAAACAAATTCTATGTTTATATTTTTACTACTCTAATTTTCCTTGACTAGAAATAGGGTTATAGCTGCAGCAAAGTTGCCACCTTGTACTGAAGAAGACTGAGGAGGGATGAAATGAAGGCAGGCCACTGGACTTCTTGGATCCCACAAGACAAGCCAAAAGAACAATGCAGCTGTGAACATGTGTTACCTTTCAAAAAAAGGAAAGGCAGCTCCAAGGGAAGCTCCAAAGTTGGCAGGGCTGCCACTGACACCATGCACCCAGGGCACACAGGCCCAGGCAGAGGCACTATCCCTCGCTTGGTCCCAAACAGCAGGGCAGTCATTCTAGTGAGTCCAGAGGACAGAGCACTGAGCCAAAAACAATTACTCTTACAGTCTAGTGAATCTGCCTTGTCAGGTTTTGGACTTGCTTGAGACCATGACACCTTTCCTCTTCCCAATTTCTCCTTCTGGAATGAGAGTGTTTATCCTATCCCTGTCCCATCATATTTAGGAAACAGGTTAAGTTGTTGTCTGACTTCACAAGTTCACAGCTGGACAGGAATTTTACCGCAGGAGGAACTATATCTCCAGTCACACCCATGCGTGCGTCTCAGTCACTCAGTCATGTCCGACTCTTTGCAACCCCATGGACTGTAAGCCACCAGGTGCCCCTGTCCATGGAATTCTCCAGGCAAGGATACTGGAGTGAGTTGCCATCTCCTTCTCCAAGTCACACCTGTACTTGAGTTAAATGATATTCAGATGAGATTTTGGATTCAGAGTTGATGCTGAAATTGGTTAAGAACTGCTGGGGCTGCTGGGAAGGACGGAGTATATTTGCAAATAATGAAGGCATGAATTTGGGGGGCAAAAGGGCAGTGTTAGGAGCTGAACTGTGTTCCTCTAAAATTCATAATGTTTAAGTCCTAATCCTCAGTATCTCAGGATGCACCTGTTTTTGGAGATATGGCTTTTAAAGATGCAACTAAAGGGAGGGAGGTAGGAGGAGGGTTCAGGATAGGAGGGATAAATGCATACCTGTGGTGAATTCCAGCAGATGTATGGCAAAAAACCATCACAATATCATAAATTAATAATCCTCCAATTAAAATAAATTAATTCAAATAAATAGACACATTAAAAAAAAAGATATAACTAAAGGGACTTCCCTGGAGGTCCAGGGGTTAGGACCCTGCACTGCCAATGCATAGGTTCAATCGCTGGTCAGGGAATAAGATCCCACATGGCACGCAGTATGGCCAAAAGATACAGAAGAGGTAACTAAGGTACAATGTGGGCCCTAATCCAACATGGCCAATGTCTTCTTAAGAATAAGAGATCAGGATACAGACACACACAGAAGAAGAGCAAGTAGAGACACAGGGAAAAGACAGCCATCTGCACGTCAAGAAGAGACCTCAAAAAGAAACCAATCCTGACAACTCCTAGACCGTGACCCTGTAGCCTCCACAACATTAAGGAATACAATTTGTGTTGTTTAAGCCACCTAGTCTATGATGCTTTTTGATGGCAGCCANTAGAGACACAGGGAAAAGACAGCCATCTGCACGTCAAGAAGAGACCTCAAAAAGAAACCAATCCTGACAACTCCTAGACCGTGACCCTGTAGCCTCCACAACATTAAGGAATACAATTTGTGTTGTTTAAGCCACCTAGTCTATGATGCTTTTTGATGGCAGCCATGGCAACCCACTCCAGTACTCTTGCCTTGAAAATCCCATGGACAGAGGAGCTTGGTGCAGGCTACTGTCCATGGGGTCACAGAGTCGGGCACGACTGAGCAACTTCACTTTCACTTCACTTAGCAAACTAATATACAAAGGGAAAGAAGAAAACAGAGACACCAATATACAAAGCAGGGGTAATTAATGAGGCAAGATATCAGAAGACCTGGAACTGAGGCACAAAAGAAGGATTTAATCTGTAGTGCAAAGACTACATGAGTGACACATTTTTAGATAGTCAGGAAGCTGAAGGAGATCATGTCTGATGGTTTCCATTTTTTAGTGAAGAAAAGAAGTAATACTACTGACCAGTGAGTAAGATGCTGAAATCTAAGAAGTAGCCATTTTCATTAATAACAAGGGCAGCTCCTTGCATATAGCCGGTGCTTGATAAATGCCTGTATAAATGAACTGAGTTCTAAACCTCTGGATTGGTGAACTAAAGCTAGCAGCTATAAGTATCAACTGGAAATGCAGGCAGGATGGAAACTTAAAAAGTGGTTGGAAAGGGGCTTCCATGGTGGCTCAGGGGTAAAGACTCCCCTGCCAATGCAGATGACGTGGGTTTGAACCCTGGCCCAGGAAGATCCCACACGCTGCAGGACAACTAAGCCCATGCGCCTCAACTGCTGAGCCTGTGCTCGAGCCCAGGAGCAACAACTACTGAGCCCAAATGCTCCAGGGCACATGCTCTGCAACCAGAGGAGCCCCGCAATGAGAAGCCCAAGTACCGTAACTAGAGGGTAGTTCCCGACGGCTGCTAGAGGAAAGCCCTCGCAGCACGAAGACCCAGCGCAGCCACACAAATAAACAAACAAATACATCTTTTTTTTTTAAAGAGAGGTAGGAAAGAAAAGCAAAAATTTGGAGACTACGTTTCTTTACCTGTACATTCTTTGTAAATCAGATGCTAAGACTCCAGTGTCCACATATTTGCCACATCTGTTGCTGGTGAGGTACTAAAACAGAAAACATGACAAATACAACACAACAGTTCAGAGTCAGTGACTGTCATCAACAACTAAGCAAGTGAGCTATTCGAACACGTTATACTTTAGTGCAAACTCTTCATTAATAAAGTATGCTAGAAGCATAAACAAAAATCACCAGATAACTGCTAAGTCAGAATCAAAGAATTTAATTAACATTATTAATCACTATGGCAATGCAATAACAATAACCAGAATGGCTATGAGGCAGTAGGTGAGAGCTTATTATATCCTAGATTCCCAAACATACCACAGCAAAGCACTGAGCTCATAAGAGCACTAAGGGATATTTTAAATTTGAAGGAATAGAATAATATTTGATCTGTCCATCTGCAGGAACTATATGTGACCCTCAAACAACATGAGTTTGAACTGTACTCATCCACTTATAGCAGATTTTTTCGATAAATGCATTTTACAGTACTACATGATCCAAGGCTGGTTGAATATGCCAATACAGAACCACAAATATAAAAAGCCAACTGTAGATATACACAGATTTTTCAAATGAATGGGGTTGGGGGGAGAAGAGATGTTGGCATCCCAACCCTCATATTGTTCAAGGGTCAACTGTACTAGCCTGAGACAATTCATGGTTTCAATATTAAAACACCTTCTGATGAGGTCATATCTTTGCAAAACTGGGTTTCCAGCATTTCCTGTAATAAAAATCAAGGTGGAACAGGAAATGAATAGCAGTGTCAATCTGATCGCTAAGTATGAGAAGTTGTGCAGTGCCCAAAAGGCATACAAATTTCACCAGTAAATAACTGTGGTTATTTAAGAATGAAATATTGGGTCAGCCAAAGTAAAAAACCTTAATGGACTTTTTGGCCAACCCAATACAAACGTACAGGGGCCTGGGCTTCCCCAGTGGCTCAGCTGGTAAAGAATCCACCTGCAATGCAGGAGACCTGGGTTCGATCCCTGGGTTGAGAAGATCCCCTGGAGAAGGAAAAGGCTACCCACTCCAGTATTCTGGACTGGAGAATTCCATGGACTGTATAGTCCACAGGGTCATAAAGGGTTGGACACAACTAAGTGACTTTCACTGACTGACTTTGGGACCTAGAAACAATATGCAAAAAACTACTAAGAAACTAAGGGCCTGGTAAACCTGTTTTAGGGGCCTTTAACACATTCTCTCTTTTAGTGCTCACAGTGCTGTGAGGTAGATGTTACTCTCCCCTATTAATTTTTAAAAAATTATTTCTTTATTGGCTGTGCTGGGTCTTCGCTGCTGCACGGGCTTTTCATTGCAGTGGCTTCTCTTGCTGCGGAACAGGGGCTCTAGGACGCGCAAGCTTCAGTATTCGCAGCTCCAGGCTCTAGAGCACAGCCTCAGTAGTTGTGGTACATGGGCTTAGTTACTTCGGGGCATGTAGGCTCTTCCTGGATCAGGGATGGAACCATGTCTCCTGTATTGGCAGGCAGATTCTTTATCACTGAGTAACAAGGGAAGCCCTCTCCCCTGATTTGAAACTTTAAAAGCTTACTTACTTGCTTACCAGCCTGTAAGTTACAGGGCCAGATTTCAAACCTGGAATGTTTAGTGATCAACTCCCAAGTTTCAATATTTGCTAATTATCTAGTCTAGGTTCCCCACTTCATACAGCAATTTCTTCTCAAGGATCCCTAACACATGAGAACTGCCTCTGCATAAATGCCGCCAATGGCAAGAGATTAGATGTCCAAAGCTGCAGTTTCAGTTAATTGTCCCCTTTTCTGGACTCCTATAGCATGCTGTCATTTACCACAGTCAGTCCTGAATTGCACATAGATATCTCAAACCCACTTCAAATCAAAAAGTAACAGGACTAAAACCACTTTAACCTGCTAAGTTTTAGAGTAATCTGTTATACAGCAATAGATTAATGTGCTAGTTAAAAGGAGGCAAGTGTACTACTTGAAAGAAGATGTCTAAAACATATTGCTCAACGAAACAAACAAGGAGCAGAAGAAATGCAGATAAGCCTGTGTGATTAAAAAAAAAAATCTCGAAGTGCATCTATGCATACAAAATTTTAAGACAGGTACAACAGAAACTCTCCATGATTACTCATGCAGAAGTGGAGATGAAAAGAATTCTTTCTTCTCATTTTATACCCTCCAGTTCCCTTTATGTCAAACCATAAGAACCTCTTACTCTTATTTTTTAAATTACTATTTGACTGTGCCAGGTCTTAGTTGTGGCACACAGTATCCCTGGTCTTCACTGTGGCATGTGGGATCCAGTTCCCCGACCAGGGTTCAACCCAGGTTCCCTGCATCGGGAGCATGCAGTCTCAACCACCAGACCATCAGGGAAGTCCCCCTATTACTTTTATAATGAACCAAAGTAAAAAGAGAGGAAAACTGCTAACGTCAAACGCTGCAGAGCAGTCAAGTGTGGCAAAAACTGAGAAGAGGCCACTGGATTTAGCCATTAGGAGTCACTACTTGGGGAACCAAATAAACTGAAGCAGCAAATTGTGCAAACATTCAGATAAAGAGCAATTAAGTGAGTAAACTGCAAAAACAAAAGTCCTGTGCCCAGGAAGTTTGAGACGGTCCATATGGATAGGACCGTGCAATCAAGGGAGATTACAAAAGAGGGAAAAAGCAATGGACAAAAAGGTAGATGGGGCCAAAATACAAAGGGCTATTTAGGATGGATTTTACTCTAGATGTCTGAAAGTCCACAGAAGGGTTTTGAGTAGGACCCTGGTACACTCCAATTTTCCCTTTAAAATGATCTCCCTGGCTGCCCTGTGTAGAAGAGACTAAGTAAAACCAGAAACAGTGAGAACAGTTAGGAGGTATTTCAACAGTCTAAAGGGTGTGTGGTTTGAACTAAGGTTTTAGAAAGAAAGTGACAGTCTCTCAGTCCTGTCCGACTCTTTGCGATCCCATGGACTGTAGTCCACGGAATTCTCCAGGCCAGAATACTGAAGTGGGTAGCCTTTCCCTTCTCCAGGGGATCTTCCCAACCCTGAAATCAAACCGGGGACTCCTGCATTCCAGTTGGATTCTTTACCAACTGAGTTATCAGGGAAGCCCAAGTGACTGGGTTTGAAGTATNCACGGAATTCTCCAGGCCAGAATACTGAAGTGGGTAGCCTTTCCCTTCTCCAGGGGATCTTCCCAACCCTGAAATCAAACCGGGGACTCCTGCATTCCAGTTGGATTCTTTACCAACTGAGTTATCAGGGAAGCCCAAGTGACTGGGTTTGAAGTATATTTTGAAGGTAAAGCCAAGTAGGTCACCGATTAATTGGTTACAGGAAGCAACAGTCAGAATGATTCCTAAGGTTTTGGGCCTTAACAAATGGATGGATGGTGCGATGTCATTTACTGAAATAAACAACACAAAGAACAGAACAGTTTGGAGAAGAAGATCAATACTCTAAGTTGAAATCCTCTAAGGTACTCATGAGGTGATGTTGAGTAGGCAGCTGGATATATCAATCTGGAATTCAAGATAAAATCAGCACTGGATTATAATATAAATTTTGAAGTCATGAATGAATGTATAATATTTAAAGGTACTAGACTGGATGAGATCACCTACAAGTGTGCGTAGATAGAATATAAAGAGAAGGCAAGCACAGGTGCTTAAGGCACTTCCAACATTTAAAGGTGACAAGAAGAAACAGATTCAAAAAACGGACGATATAGGAGCTGGAAGGGTAAAAGAAAAACAAGGTGAGAATATAGCTCTTAAAGTCTCTCTCCGTCCTTCTAACTGAGTGCTTAGTAACCTAAATGTCCAAGGCATTTACGACACAATGCATTCCACTGACAATTATGAATACGGGGGAAAAAAAAAAAGGCAGGTAAAGTGCCCGTTATAAAGTAAGATTCAGAGTACTTGTCTTTACTGGTGTCCGAACCTGACTCCAAGTTTTCTAAGAAAGGAAGTTAACGTATNTGCGAAGAGCTGACTCATTTGAAAAGACCCTGATGCTGGGAAAGATTGAGGCCAGAAGGGGGATGAGATGGTTGGATGGCATCACCGACTCAGTGGACATGAGTTTGGGTAGGCTCAGGGAGTTGATGATGGACAGGGAGGCCTGGCATGCTGCACTTCATGGGGTCGAAAAGAGTCAGACAAGACTGAGCAACTGAACTGAACTGAAGTAGTGCATTGAGGTGTGGAGAGGAGATGGAATTAAGAGAAGGCGGTGAAATGTTGACAGTGTGGATAAAGAATGTTGCCTGCAATTTTAGTAAACAAAGAATGTTGTAGCCATAATGCCATCAGCCATATCCTGCCCCTAATAGTGCACCCTGAGAGGACCACTGGACCAGGCTGCAATTTCCTACTCAAGGAGATCCTCCTCTTGATCCAGGAATTGAACCTGTGTCTTTTATGTCTCCTGCACTGGCAGGCAGATTCTTACCATGTATCGCCACCTGGGAAGCCCATGAAGTGTTAGTCATTCAGTCGAGTCAGACTCTTTGAGACCCCATGAACTGGGGAAATGGCAACCCACTCCAGTATTCTTGCCTGGGAAATCCCATGGACAGAGGAGCCTGTTGGGCTACAGTCTATGGGGTCACAAAGAGTCAGACTCAACTGAGGGACTGAGTACCAAATGTACTACATAGAATAAAACAGGCCCAGCAGCATTACAACATATACCAAGCAGCATAGTTTATTAGTCTATAATTTGTTTGAGAGTACTATCTTATATTTGGGGTCAGCTTCATGGGTGTGTGACCTGTGCAGTTGCAACGAGCTTTGTGCTCAGAAAGGGCTCAACACCAGGTTAATGCTCCACAATTGCTATCCTGAAATTCTTAATACTGTTTGAACATGTGGCCCCTTATTTTAATTATGTACAGGGCCCTGAAAATTATATAACTTATTCGGACCTTAAGTACTCTAGAATGCAAACCTATTAAGGGCAAGGAGTATTTTTCACCCATTTATTGCATCAGATGCAGTAGGCAGCAATTCAAAGTAAGTTAATGCTCAGCATCAATAATGGTATCTATAACATTTTCCATTGGAATTATTTCCAGTAATTATTGCCCTGAAGATAATTTTACATCAATTTCAGTGTTCAGATTTTACAGTACCATACAGCTAAACCAAAAAGATTGCTGAACAGTAACCTGAGTGCATGTACATCTCAAGAACTTCCTACAATAAGTTAATTGTTCTCCATTCTTTGATCGCACAATCCCACCTAGTGGTAGTGGCACATTTTACTATTTTTCACAGCTTTGCCCTTCCAAACCTTGTACCTCACTAGTAAATAGCCTCTTGTCTAATTGTGCTTCTTAATTAAGGTGATATATGTCCTGATTTACTCAAAATAGTCCCAATTTTTGCCTCTTGACCCACCGCGATTATTATCTTGTCCGTGCCTTGCAGCATGTGGGATCATCCCTGACCAGGGATTGAACCCCTGCCCCCTGCAATGGGAGCATGGAGCACTGGAACCCCAGGGAAGTCTCAGAACAAGTCATTTTCTTTTAATTTTTGGCCACACTCTGTGGCATGTGGGATTTCAGTTTCCCAGCCATGGATCAAACTTGCACCCCCTGCATTGGAAGATGACAACTTAACCACTGGACTGCCAGGGAAGTCCTTGGCACAATTATTAAGAGTATTCCTTTCCTGGAAATGAGTGAAAGTCACCCAAATGAGAATGGGCAAAGACTATTCAGAGACTGCAAAAATAGCAAGGGAGTTGACCACCATCACTTACATTTTGGCAGAGACTCAAAGGCGGGTAAAGGACTGGGAAAGATTCATAGCTGAGAGAAGGGAAGGTTTCAGATGTGTGCTAACTGAAGGCTGTTGGCACGGAGAAGCTGCAGAAGGGCTAACTAAAAAGCAGGGCATCTCTGTGACCAGTTGTGTGTGCTCCGTCCCTCAGTTCTGTTTGACTCTTTGTGACCCCATAGACTGTAGCCCACTATAATACTAGAAGGGTTGCCATTTCCTGCTCCCGGGGATCTTCCTGACCCAGAATTGGCAGGCGGATTCTTTACCACCGTGCCACCTGGGAAGCCCAGGTGACCACTTAGGGAAGCATATTTGTTTTTTTCTGGAGAGGCTTGTCAGTGGAGTCCTAGACATTCAGGACCAACGCTACAGGGTTTATTGTTTGGCTTCTGGGACTGTTTGCTAAAGATATTTTTCTGACTTCCTATAAGTCTAACTTGTAGATAGTAGTTTGGTTTCCTGGGCTGGTTACTGCAGATTGTAAATCAGAACATAGTTTTTCTGTTTTGTTTTACAGGGTCTGGCCATTGTTCATTTGAATACCCAGTTTCTCACCTCTATGTCTCATAAGGATTCCAGTTTAGACAATGAATTATATAGTCATCAATGTATAATAGGAATATGGAGAAAAACTGTGAGAGATTCCTTACCAAGGTTCGAAAGGGAGGTTGCCTGCTTGCTGTGAGCTTGAGGCTGAGTCTGTATCCATGTTTTCTGAGATGAGGAAAAAAATCTTTTATTTGGTTTATTTTGTGAAGGCCAATAATTCTGATTTCTAATCAAGTTTGTCCTCCTTTGAGAGGAATGCCTTATTCACATCCCTAATCCTAAGAGAATAAAAGTAATATTTTGAGCTGGCATTTTTTCATTTTATCTACAAACGTTTATTGTCTACTATATGGCAGTTGCTATGCTAAAGTGAGAGGATACAGTGATAATCACAGATATGGTCTTGGAACTTATATTCTAGTGAGAAGGTCAAGCAGTGGGCTGGCAGAATAATAAACACGTGGAACTTCCCTGATTGTCCAGTGGTTAAGAATCCACCTTGCAATGCGGGAGACATGGGTTTGATGCCTGATTGGAGAACTAAGATCCCACATGCCATGCATGCTGCAACTAAGACCTGATACAGCCAAAAAAAATAAATAAACAAACAAACATATAATTACAATAATGGCAAATTTCAAAAGTTGAGTCTAAGATTAATGTGAAAGAACAAATGGCCAAGAAGAGCAAAAAGATTGTTGAATGAGAATTTAATATCATTACTCTTTAAAAAAAAACTTCACTGATGTATCTTGTGTCTAAGTGTATAATTCAATACTTTTTAAATTGAGGTAAAATTAACATAAAATTCACCACTTTAAGTATAATGCAGATGATATTTTGTGACTTTTAGTGTATTTACAGTGTTGGGCCAGTTTCATGAATATGTAGTTCGAGAATATTTTCATCAGTTCCAAAAGGAAGCCCATGCCCTTTAATCAATCACTCCCAATTCCTCCCTTTCCTCAGCCCCTGGAAAGCATTCTAAGCCACTTTTTGGATCTATGAAAGTGAAACTGAAAGTGTTAGTCACTTAGTCGGTTCACACTCTTTGCAACCTCATGGACTACAGCCCGCCAGGCTCCTCCGTCCGTGGGATTCTCCAGGCAAGAATACTGGAGTGGCTAGCCATTCCCTTCTGCAGGGGGTCTTACCAACTCAAGGGTCGAATCCATGTCTCCTGCATGGCAGATGGACTCTCTACTGTCCATCGCTTTGGATTTGCCTATTATGGACATTCCATATGTATGAAATCATACAATATGTGACTTTTTGTGTCTGGCTTCTTTCACTGAGCATAGTTTGTTTCCAAGATTTATCCAGGTTGTAGCATGTATTGGCATTTCATTCATTTTGTGGTTGTGTAATATTCCATTGTATAGATATGTCACATTTTACTTATCAATTCATTGTTGTTTGACATTAGGATTATTTCATCTTTTTAGCTTATAAGAATAATGCTGCTTTGAGCATTTGTATACGTGAATACCTGGTTTCAGTTTTCTTGGGTATACAGCTAAGATTGGGATTGCTAGGTCATGTGGGCATTCAATATTTATCTTTTTGAAGAACAACTAAACCATTGTCCACAGCAGCTGCAGTATTTTACCTTCCCACCAGCAGTGTATGTAGGTTCCAGTTTCTCCATATCCTCTCCAAGACTTATTTTCTGTCATTTTGTTTTTTAATTACAGTTATCCTGCTGCTGCTGCTAAGTCACTTCAGTAGTGTCCAACTCTGTGTGAACCCATAGACAGCAGCCCACCAGGCTCCCCCGTCCCTGGGATTCTCCAGGCAAGAACACTGGAGTGGGTTGCCATTTCTTTCTCCAATGCATGAAAGTGAAGACACTCAGTCGTGTCTGACCCTCAGCGACCCCATGGACTGCAGCCTTCCAGGCTCTTCCGTCTGTGGGATTTTCCAGGCAGGAGTACTGGAGTGGGATGCCATTGCCTTCTAGGTGTGAAATCATATCCCATTGTTTTTGATTTGCATTTCCCTAAAGTTTATTTCTTAATATTTGCCGTGGGATGTACAATTAAATACCTTAATTTATAACAATCTATTTTGAATTAATATATTTCAATAGCATATGAAAACTTTGCCACTACTATATATGTATATGTGTGTGTATATATATACACATATATATAGTAAAGTAATGCTCAAAATTCTCCAAGCCAGGCTTCAACTGTATGTAAGCTAAGAACTTCCAGATGTTCAAGCTGGATTTAGAAAAGGCAGAGGAACCAGAGATCAAATTGCCAACAACTGTTGGATCATAGTAAAAGCAACAGAGTTCCAGAAAAACATCTACTTCTGCTTTATTGACTATGCCAAAGCCTTTGACTGTGTGGATCACAAGAAACTGTGGAAAATTCTGAAAGAGATGGGAATACCAGACCACTTTACCTGCCTCCAAGCTTTCCTTGTGGCTCAGCTGGTAAAGAATAGGCCTGCAATGCAGGAGATCTGGGTTTGATCCCTGGGTCGGGAAGATCCCCTGGAGAAGGTAAAGGCTACTCACTCCAGTATTCTGGCCTAGAGAATTCCATGGACTGTATAATACATGGGGTTGCAAAGAGTCGGACACGACTGACCAACTTTCACTCACTCGTTTGCCTGCCTCTTGAGAAACTGGTATGCAGGTCAAGAAGCAACAGTTAGAACCAGACATGGAACAATGGACTGGTTCCAAATTGGGAAAGGAGTAGGTCAAGGCTGTATATTATCACCCTGCTTTTTTAACTTATATGCAGAGTACATCATGTGAAATGTCGGGCTGGATAAAGCACAAGCTGAAATCAAGATTGTCGGGATAAATACAGTAACCTCAGATATGCAGATGACACCACCTTAATGGCAGAAAGTGAAGAGGAATTAAAGAACCTCTTGATGGAAGTGAAAGAGGAGAGTGAAAAAGCTGGCATATTGGCGTACACACACACACACATACATATATATATATATAGCTTTGTCACTCTCTTTACATATTTATACATGTGTGCCCATCAGTAGATTTGTAATTATAGCTTTATGTAATTGTATTTTAAATCATATAGGAAAGAAAGGATTACAAACCAAAATTAAATTAACATTGACTTTTATATTTACTTATGTTGTTACTTTTACCAGAATTCTTTATTTCCTCACATGGTTTCAAATTAGTGTCCTTCATTTCGGCCTAAAGGACTGATACTCTTTATCTTTTTAGTAGTGGGTCTACTAGCACAGAAATCTGTTTTTGTTTACCTGAGAATGTTTTCACTTCTCCTTCATTTAAAAATATTTTAGAGGGGAAAGTATGGGGAAGGATAACTAGGGAGTTTGGGATGGACATGGACACACTGCTATATTTAAAGTGGATAACCAACAAGGACCTACTGTATAGCACATGGAACTCTGATCAATGTTCTGTGGCAGGTTGGATGGGGAGGGGAGTTTGGGCGAGAATGGATACTTATATATATACGGCTGAGTCCCTTCACTGTTCACCTGAAACTATCACAACACTGTTAATCGGCTATACCCCAACACAAAACAAAAAGTCAAAAAAACATTTAAAAATATGTAAGCAAATTTTCAAAAATATGTAACAGTTCACCATCTTAACCATTTCTAAGTGTATATTTCAGTAGTGTCAACCACATTAACGTTTTTGGGGTAACAGATCTCCACAACTTTCTCATCTTGCAGAACTTAAACTTTGTGTGTATTGACTAAAAAGTCCACATTTCCTCCTCAACTCAGCCCCTGGAATGCACCATTCTATGCTTTGTTTCTATGAGATTGACTACTAGGGTATCTCATATAATCGGAATCATTCAGGATTTGTCTTTTTGCGGCTGGCTTATTTCAATGTAGCATAATATCCTAAAGGTTTATCCACATCATAGCATGTGACATGAATATTATTCATGAAAGGCTGAACAATATTCTGTTGCATTTATACACCACATTTTCTTTATCCATTGATCTGTCAAGGAACATTTGGGTTGTTTCGACCTCTTTGCTATTGTCAATAATACTGCAATAAACATGGGTGTGCAAATTTCTCTTTAAGATTTTGCTTTCAATTCTTTTGTATATATATATCCAGAAGTGAGATTGCTGGATCATATGGTAATTCTATTCTGAAATTTTTGAGACACTTCCATCCTATTTTTTTTATAGTGGTTGCACAATTTTACATTCTCATTATCAGTGCAAAATGGTTCCAGTTTCTCCATATCCTCATATATTGACTATATAAATATGTGTCTTTTTATGAATGTTCTATTTTTACCTCTGTGTGTGTGTGTGTGTGTGTGTGTGTGCACACGTGTGCTCAGTAGCTCAGGAGTGATTGACTCTTTGCAACCCTGTGGAGTATACCCTGCCAGGCCCCTTGGTCCATGGAATTTTTCAGGCAAGAATACTGAAGTGGGTTGCCATTTCCTCTTCCAGGGAATCATCCCAACCTAAGGATCGAACCCAAGTCTTCTGCATTGACAGGTGGATTCTTTACCACTGTGCCACCTGGGAAACTGACTGTGTCTCAACTCTCATTAATATCACAATGTCTTGATGGCTGTAGATTTAGTAGATCTTGAAATCAGCTGATGTGAATCCTTCAACTTTGTTTCTGTTTTTCAAAATCATCTCGAAATGATATTTATATTATAATATAAAGTATTATATTTCTTTTGCATTTTTACATAAATTTTAGAATTAGCTTGATATTTCTATAAAAGAAATCCTGCTATGGTTTTGATTAGAATTGCATTGAAACTATATATCAGTTTTGGAGGAATTGACATTTTAAGCATTTTGAATGTTCTGATTCATCCACATTGTTTCTCTCTCTATTCATTTAAGTGTTTATTTCATGAGTGTTTTGTAGTTATTGAAACAAGATCCTGAAGATAACTTACTAGCTTTATCCCTAATATCTCACACATTTTTGGTGATAGTGTAAGTGGTACTGTTTTAAAATTGTCATTTCTAAATGTTAATTAGTAGTATGTGCTTAATTGTGTCGAACTGTTTCCAGTCCCATGGTCCACAGCCCGCTAGACTCCTCTGTCCATGGAATTTTCCATGTAAGAATAATGGAGTGGTTGCCGCTTCTGATTCCAGGGGATCTTCTTCTTCTTCTTCTTTAGGATTTATTTTCTTTACTTTTCAATAATGTATTGGTTTTGCCATACATCAACATGAATCCGCCATGGGTGTACATGTGTTCCCCATTCTGAACCCCCCTCCCCCCTCCTTCCCCGTACCATCCCTCTGGGTCATCCCAGTGCACCAGCCCCAAGCATCTTGTATCACGCATCGAACCAGNGATTTGAAAGAGCTCAACTGGAATTCCATCACCTCTACTAGCTTTGTTCATAGTGATGCTTCCTAAGGCTCACTTGAGTTCACATTCCAGGGTGTCTGGCTCTAGGTGAGTGATCACGCCATCATGATTATCTGGGTCATGAAGATCATTTTTGTACAGTTCTTCTGTGTATTCTTGCCACCTCTTGTTAGGCTATTATTATTGTTGCTATTATTGTTAGTGGAGTTGAATATCTCTATATGTTTGAGCAAATTTTCTTCCTATTCTATGAATTTTAATCCTTTCCTCTTATTGTTATTTGCTAGTCTTTCTCTTATAGATTTTTATGAGCTTTTCACATGTTAAATTTAGCCCTTTATACGCAATCTGCAAATACTTTTGCATATTCTGTTGCTTATGGTTTATTTTCACCTATGATATTTTGTCAGGCTCACTTTTAAGAAATTTATTTAACTTATTTTATTTTGAGAATAATTACTTTGTATTATTATGATAGTTTTTTCCACATATCAACATGAATCAGTCACAGGTATACATGTGACCCCCTCATCTGTCAGGTTCGCTTTTGACATTTATGTGTTTGAATTTATCAGTCTTTTCTTCTGTGGTTTTGGATTTTGTCTCATAGAGAAGCTTTTCGCACTTTCAGGTTATAAAGCAGTTTTCCACAGGGTGTTTTTCTCTAGCACTTTTATGATTTCATTTTTTTTTACATTTAAATCTTTAATCCATTTGGAATTTATACTGATATACGGTTACAGAAAATATTTTAATTTGATTTTATCAAAGATATTTTCCCAAGCACTGGTTTTTAAGCAACAGCAACAAACACTTTTCACACACAGAGTGCATCTTATGTAATATAATTGAAACTGAAAAATCATAATAACCAGTATAATAGATATATGTAGATTTGAGAAGAACCCTCCCCCCCTCCGCCCCCAAAATATCTGCCTCCATGTTGCAATGATGGATAAGGGTATGCATCATATCTCACAGTCAGGGAGAATACTCTGAGGCAAAGAATACTGAATAGGGACTTCCCTGGTGGTCCATTGCTTAGGACTTCATCTTTCAATGCAGAAGATGCAGGTTCAATCTCTGCTCAGGGAATTAAGATTTCTTATGCCCTGTGGCTAAAAAACCAAAACATTAAACAGAAACAAAATTGCAACACATTCAATAAAGATTTTAAAAATGGTTCACATTTAAAAAAAAGAATACTGAGATAAACAAACAAACAGATTAAACCAGGGCCACCCAGTCTCACTGAATTCATGAAGTGAATGGAACCTTGAACTGGTACTTCTAAAGGCTGGCCTCCGTCACAGACTTTCTTTGCCAATCAACTTCTTTTCTAAATGCTTTTCCTTTGGATCTTCCTTGGCACATTTAATCACAGTGGTGGGATTTTAATCCTCTCTGTGGAAGTCAATGAGTCCATCTTTACACTTTCTCTATTTTAATTACAAAGTAATCCAAAGAGAAGTTTGGAAGGGGTAATAAAGCTGACTGTGCTAGTGAACTCTGCTTTTCTGGTTTCCAGGGCATTTGAAGTACTGATATTTGAGGAAGGAGTTGGCTGTGTTCTCCAAGCTGGCCATGGCTGTTATAGCACCCACAAAAATTTGTTAGATCAGAAAATCATGGAATGCGGAGGGTGGCAAACTCTGCTGCTGTAAAAGCACTCCTAAACTTCACAGTCTTTTTGGATCTGAGGGGAGAACATGGCTTCTCCTATGTGGGTGGTCACCCTGAGGGTCATCTATTCCTCTTACAAGTTGCTAGGGAATGAAAAAATGAATAAATTTAACAAAAGTATATTTGTTGTTTTGTTACTTCTAACTACAAGGCATGCTTATTAATTAAGATATATTCTATAAGCAACCTAAAGAGCTGTGTCACGGTACCTTCTAGTCAATCCTCATTTTTATTGAGCCAGTAGTTCTCAACCTTGACTCTAGACCAAGCCTAAGGCACTTGGCCTGGCTCCAGATCTAGAGATTCTGATGTGCTGCCAGGGTTGAGAACCAGCGCATTAATCTTCATTTTATTTTATTTTTGTGTGAAGTCCCATAGTGGAGGACAGAAATCAGAGTTTCTTAAAATGAAGTCTTTGGTCCACCTGGATCAGAAGCACCTCCAAGGTACTTAGAGACTTCACCCAAGGTTTCCCAAGGCAGAATCTCTGGATCTAGAGCCAGAAGTCTGCATTCGTAAGTGTCCTAGGTGATTCTGATGTTCACTAAAGTTTGAGAAATATGCTGGTGGCTCAGTGGTAAAGAATCTGCCTGCCAGTGTAGAAGACATGGGTTCAATCTCTGGTCTGGGAAGATCTCTTGGAGAAGGAAATGGCAACCCACATCAGTGTTCTTCCCTGGAAATCCCCATGGACAGAGGATCCTGGTGGGCTATAGTCCATGGGGCCACAGAGTTAGACACAGCTTAGCGACTGAACAACAACAACAAAGTTTGAGAACTGATGTGAAAGTAAGACCTGGAATATTTGAAACTAAAAAAATCCAATGAATTTTATTAGTGTGGAGATAGGAGAAATTTTGTATTGCTCTTTCTCTGGACAAGTTTTAGATGATCTACTTTATAAAAGATTTGAAAAAAAATGTAAATATAAATATGAATTTTAGTAGCAAAAATGTACATCATGGAGAGAAAAATAGAAATCTCATTGGGTGGTTTATAAAGATATTTGATAGCTATCTTAGAATGGGGCTTGAAAAAAATCTAAATAGCATACCTGTATTTGACATGTTTTAAAATTCACTTGGTTTACACATTTGAAAGATTTTTTTTAGTGACTTGAGCAAAGCTCACTTACTATTAAATGCAAGCTGAACACCAGCAAAAATCCACCCATAATCAGTCATGCAGTTAGTGATTTTATTTCTACAGTGTTATATTTTTTAAGTTGAAATTCTTAAAAGTTAGAGTAAATGAAAATGCGATCTGTATTATTATTCCTATCCAGAAAGAAATGTGGGGTAAAGCAAAATACATGAACACATTCACCTCCTAAGAGATAATTTCATAAAGAATAAATAAAAAGTTATTTGAACCAGGAAACAATCATGTTGTTGATGGAAACTAGTGATATAATTTAGGTGCCCTCCAAGGAGTACCTGATGTTGAAATGTCCAACAACTGGAAGCACCATTGAGATGGAAACCATCAGTAGGATCTCTGCAGAGTGGCAGTTAATTAATAAGCACGTGGGCCTAGAATTGGAGTCATTTGGGTTCAAGTCTAGATTTTTTTTTGCTGTGCTTTATGGCAGGGGTCCTCAGGGATCTAATGCCTGATGATCTGAGGTGGAGTTGATGTAATAAAAATAAAGTGCACAATCGGACTTTCCTGGTTGCTATGTTGGTAAAGAATCTGCCTGCGATGTGGGAGACCTGGGTTCAATTCCTGAGTTGGGAAGATGCCCTGGAGAAGGGAATGGCTACCCACTTTAGTATTCTGGCCTGGAGAATTCCATGGACAGAGGAGCCTGGCAGGCTATTGTCCATGGGGTTGCAAAGAGTGGCAAAGGACTACGTGACTTTCACTTTCACAAAGCGCACAATAAATATAGTGCACTCGAACCATCCTGAAACCATCCCTTCACACTCCAATTCATGGAAAAATTGTCTTCCATGAAACTGGTCGCTGGTGCCAAAAAGTTTGGGGACCTCTGCTTTATAGGAAGATTGGGGCCATCACTAACCTTCAGCAAACATTGACTGTCATTTGTTATAGAAGCCGTATTCCTAATATCAGTTTAGCATCAAGGCTCATGCACTGTGTGTGTGTATTCCAACAATGGCACTGTTAGGTTTTCCTGAGAAACAGATCCAGTAGGAGGTTTATTGTAAGGACTTGGCTTCGTTGATTATGGAGCCTGAGAAGTCACAGGGGTGAGTTTCAGTCTCAAGTCCTGAGTCTGAAGGCCTGAGAAACCAGAGGAACCAATGGTGTTAATCCTAGTGTGAGGAATGAAAAGATAACAGATATCTCAGCCTAACAGTGAGGCAGGAGAAAGGGGCCTCACTGTTTCTCCTTCCTTCACTTGTGTTCTAATCAGGTCCCCAATGGATTAAACGATGTTCACCCATTTTGGGGACATTCCTAAGGCCACTGATTCAAATGCTAATCTCCTCTGGAAACACCCCCATAGACACCTCCAGAAATAATGTTTAATCTGGGCACTGTGGCCAGTTGACACAGAAAATAACCATCACAGCATCAAGGATAACTTTGTGAAAGAATGCATTTCAATATTCCAAGTATAGACCTCAAGGATAGATCTCTATGCTGGCCTCCCATCTTTATTTGGGAGTACTGAAGGCTGTCTTTTTTTCCCTTTGAACACTATTTGTTTATTTAAACTGTTTAACTGTCTTTAGAGATTTAGTAAGATCAGGACTCTGTGCTAGTCACCGAGCATATAGGGATGAATCCTGACCTCAGGCAGTATATATTCTTGTTGGAAAGAAATACATGTATAGAAGCAATTGTAATTCAATGTCTGAAGTGCTATGATGAAGGTAATAGTTAACTGAATACCAGGTTTATTACACAAAAAAGGCCTTATTATAATGGTGAGGGTGAGGGCAGAACCAGCTATTCAGCATCATAAAAATGCTCTCTACCCTTGGAAGCTAGTAATGACATGTACTCAGCTATTAATAAATAAAGACAAGTGGATAAGTTTAACCAGATGCTTTTAAAAAGAGGCAAGATTGTTGAAGAGCTCTTGACTAGGGGTTTAAAGGTCTTGGTGGTTGTCAAGGCTGCTTGCTACTGTCTGAGTTACACCAATTTCTTTATCACTATGCTGGAAGATCCTTAACTGTAAAGTTTTAAATTCTAAGTTATAATCTATGATTTTATCAAATAACAAGTATTGCCAGATAAAAATACAGTGTGTTCAGCTAAATTTTAATGTCAGATAAAACAACAGATTTTTATATTTTTGGTATAAGTACATTCCAAATGTTTCATGGGGCATACTTATACTGAAAAATTATTCATTGTTTATCTGACATTAAAATTTAATCAGGCATCCTATATTTTTATTTGCTAAATCTGGCAATCCTGTAAGAAATCTTGAGTGAATTCGAATTACTAAAGTCTAGACCTGCATGGCATCTGGTCCCATCACTTCATGGGAAATAGATGGGGAAACAGTGGAAACAGTGTCAAGATTTCTTTATTTGGGGGGGCTCCAAAATCACTGCAGATGGTGACTGCAGCCATGACATTAAAAGACGCTTACTCCTTGGAAGGAAAGTTATGACCAACCTAGACAGCATATTCAAAAGCAGAGAGATTACTTTGGCAACAAGGTCCATCTGGTCAAGGCTATGGTTTTTCCAGTGGTCATGTATGGGTGTAAGAGTTGGACTGTGAAGAAAGCTGAGTGCCAAAGAATTGATGCTTTTGAACTGAGGTGTTGGAGAAGACTCTTGAGAGTCTGTTGGACTGCAAGGAGATCCAACCAGTTTATCCTAAAGGAGATCAGTCCTTGGTGTTCATTGGAAGGACTGATGCTGAAGCTGAAACTCCAGTACTTTGGCCACCTCATGCGAAGAGTTGACTCATTGGAAAAGACCCTGATGCTGGGAGGGATTAGGGGCAGGAGGAGAAGGGGACGACAGAGGATGAGATGGCTGGATGGCATCACCAACTCGATGGACATAAGTTTGAGTGAACTCCGGGAGTTGGTGATGGACAGGGAGGCCTGGCGTGCTGCAGTTCATGGGATCGCAAAGAGTCGGACATGACTGAGCAACTGAACTGAACTGATACCTGCCACTGTGGGTGCTGAGAACTGAGAAGCCTTATAGTTTCTTGTCCTGTAAAAGTAATATGTGAAGCATGAGAAAAATAATGAGAAGAAAAAGGATCTGTAAAGCAGGCAGAAGAAAAGATGTATATAGACTAGGAAGCATCATGGCTTATGCATCTGTCCTTCCAGCATTCAAACAAGTACTTTTTGTATCATCTAGTCTGGATGGAATATCATGCAGCTAAGTCGCTTCAGTCGTGTCCGACTCTGTGCGACCCCATAGACGGCAGCCCAACAGGCTCCCCCAACCCTGGGATTCTCCAGGCAAGAACACTGGAGTGGGTTGCCATTTCCTTTTCCAGTGCATGAAAGTGAAAAGTGAAAATGAAGTCGCTCAGTCGTGTCCGACTGCCAGCGACCCCATGGACTGCAGCCCACCAGACTCCTCCATCCATGGGATTTTCCAGGCAAGAGTATTGGAGTGGGGTGCCATTGCCTTCTCCAAGACAGAATATCATAAGGGGAAAGAAATACTTTGGAGTTGCATATTTTGATGATCCCAATGATGAAAGTTTTTTTGTAAGCTGTGTCATAAGAATCTTTTGGTTTTTCTGGGTTCAGATTTTACAAAAACTTATCAAGCATCTAATATATATCAGGTACCATCCAAGGTACTTTGACATGCTTGTCTCATAAAATGAGGGCTTCCCAGATGGCTCAGATGGTAAAGAATCTGCCTGCAATGCAGGAGACCTGGGTTCAATCCCTGGGTCTGGAAGATCCCCTGGAAAAGGAAATGGCAACCCATTCCAGTATTCTTGCTTGGGAAATCCCATGGACAGAGGAGCCTGGAGGGCTACAGATCATGGGGTCGCAAAGAGTAAGATACAGCTGAGCAATTCACACTTTCTCATAAAATGAAGGATAGTGTTAGTAGGTCTTAGAATTAACAGAGCTTCTCTGAGTCTGAAAATTCTGGTATGAAAACAGACAAGATACAGTGGTGGCTGTTGCTCTGCTTACACNAGGGCTACAGATCATGGGGTCGCAAAGAGTAAGATACAGCTGAGCAATTCACACTTTCTCATAAAATGAAGGATAGTGTTAGTAGGTCTTAGAATTAACAGAGCTTCTCTGAGTCTGAAAATTCTGGTATGAAAACAGACAAGATACAGTGGTGGCTGTTGCTCTGCTTACACGTACCTAACACTTCCCCTGAAAATCCACAGTTCACCATCATTTGAGCCTGAGAATTATGGAAAAGACTTCTGTAGCTAAAACAGTTGAGTGCACATTATTTTCAGTTTCCAGAAAAATTGACTTACAAGCTCGGTTTTTTCAAACTCCGTGCAAATCTACAGTACTCTGTTAGTGGACCATTTTCTTGACTTTGTATAGCTGTGGCAGGGTTGCTACTGTATTTCTGAGTGTTCATTTCCCCCAAGGAGCATGCTGCTTCCACTACAAAGCCCAGAATTGTTTTGACATCCAGCATGTTCAAATTCAGGTTTTTCTTCCTTTTCTGTACGTCGAAGGAGTATAAAATATGGCCCAGTTTATGCTTTCAATCATCTAAATTTGTCCAGGCATGATAGAGGATGCCGTACAATTTTCTTTTGGTAGTTAGAGCTTTACTGACATAATTGCAGCCCAATCACATATCTAGGATAACTAGTACAATATGTACATATTTAATTCAAAGTTTCCTGGAGGATTTCAGGCAAATAATGACCATGTTTTAAGTCATCTCAAAAAACAAAAATAGAGACTCAAAAGTGAAAGTGCTTTTTCATCATCTGGGCAAGCTTGCTCTAGGCAAATGTGTTTATTCCTTCTTTTGACATCCTTCCCCCTCCCCCGCCCCCCCACACTCTCCTTTTATGCTAGACTTTGCTTTATATTCTAGACTATTCTCTTCCTTCTATCCCACCACCCACGTTTAATATACTATCTTCTTAAAGTCATTTCAAGTGATGTGTAGGTTAATATGATACGTTTATTCTAGTATGCTAATAAAACTTAATGGCTGGCTGAGTTATTACTCCATATGACATATTTACATTTTAGTGGTGACCTTTTATGGATTAACACCAAGTTGAGGCCAAGGTGGGAAGGTAAGCATGAATTGGAATGGTTAGAGATTAAGGGGGAGTTTTTTGGCACAAAATATTTCAGCCTTCATCGAATCACATCACTTAGACCTCTATATGGATTACATGTGGGTCTGACATAAAATGTAAAGATTCTGAGTGTTCAGCTAAGATGAGGAATCCATGTTGCTTGTAGACATCTTTACTCTTTACAATAGGAAATAAAGTCATAATAAAACTCGCTGTGTGTGTATAAGAACCCTTATGCTGTAGTGAAGTAGTAATAAAATGCAGAATATAGATAATTCCCCTTCATTTGGATCACAGACTTGATTGAAGCAAAAATACAAAAATATCAAGATTGAAGAAGAGACCTTTATTTATTGTTAAGTAGATACTTGACAGGACTTCCCAGGTGGCAGCTAGCGGGTACGGAACCCACCTGTCAGTGCAGAAGACATAAGAGATGGGGGTTCGATCCCTGAGTCAGGAAGATCCCTTGGAGGAAGGCATGGCAACCCACTCCAGTGTTCTTGCCTGGAGAATCCCATGGACACAGAAGCCTGATGGGCTATATATAGTTCATGGGGTTGCAAAGAGTCAGACACAAATAAAGTGACATTGCACACACAGCGCAGCCACTTGACAGCTTACCCAGAATAGAAACCAACTCCAGGAAGGCAATTTCTTCTTTTTTACTAAATGTATACACTGGACTCCTCCAGCAGATAGAAAGATTCCAAAAGTAGATACACTGGGACACCACTGGAAAATTAGGAGTGGAAGGACAAAGCAGAGTCTGAAACATGGTGGAAAAGGGGAGATGGGTCTTATTTTTATATTTATTTATTTAGCTGCATCAGATCTTAGTTGTGGCACCTGCCAGCAATTGAACCTTCATCCCCTGCCTTGAAAGGTGGTTTCTTAACCACTGGACCACCAGGGAACTCCTGGGGAGAGGGATCTTTGAGAGGGGGTGAAAAATCCAGAAGTCTCATTCTGGAAATACCACAAGAAGTTGTCTCCTAGCTCTTAGGTGTTGTGGTAGCTTCTGACAATGGTAGAAGTTATAAACCAAGTCTGGTTTCTATTTTCTCATATATGGAGGTCAGTCTTTCGAATTAGGTTGTTTCTATGCATGTCTGTTTGCTGGCAACATATGTGATCTTTTTTTTCTTTCAAGATGGTAACAGTGGATAAGAACAAATATGTTAATATTTTCACATTTATCTTACATTCACACCTCTCTCCTGAGTATATATTCATCCATTCAGATGCTTCCTGGGCATTCTTTGCATATGGAGAGATATTTAACTTGCATGGAATGAACATACCTCTTTGTGTATCTCTGTTCCATTCCCATTCACCTTGAGAGTTTTCTTTTATTGCTCCCCTGCCAATTCCTCATTTTTAAATCCAATCAGTCAAATCCTGCTAATTTTATTACTTTCAGAGTAATTCTCAATACTTACGGTGAAGTCCATTATAATTACCACCACCCAGTTTTAAAAGATTCACTCCTTAAAGTTCCTTGACTGGATTATATCAGTAATTGCCATTAATCCATCTGTCTTCATTCTTGCCCCTTTTATATGTGGCGTGTATAGCCATAATGATTGATTTAAAAGACAATTTTAAGTAATTAGCCTCCAATTAAAATAAATAAATTTATATTAAAAAAAAGACAATTTTACTAAAACTACAGTAAAAATCCCAAGGTCCTTGACATAGGATGTTCTTCATGGCCTGACCATCTCAACCTCTCTGCAACACCTCATCTCACCCCTCACCCTATTTTTATTTTTATTTTTTTACTTTATTTTACTTTACAATACTGTATTGGTCTTGCCATACATCAACATGAATCCGCCATGGGTGTACACATGTTCCCAATGCTGAACCGCCCTCCCACCTCCCTCTCCACTCCATACTATCTCTCTGGGTCATCCCAGTGTACCAGCCCCAAGCATCCTGTATCCTGCATCGAACCTAGACTGGCGATNTGGCTGTAGATTTAGTAGATCTTGAAATCAGCTGATGTGAATCCTTCAACTTTGTTTCTGTTTTTCAAAATCATCTCGAAATGATATTTATATTATAATATAAAGTATTATATTTCTTTTGCATTTTTACATAAATTTTAGAATTAGCTTGATATTTCTATAAAAGAAATCCTGCTATGGTTTTGATTAGAATTGCATTGAAACTATATATCAGTTTTGGAGGAATTGACATTTTAAGCATTTTGAATGTTCTGATTCATCCACATTGTTTCTCTCTCTATTCATTTAAGTGTTTATTTCATGAGTGTTTTGTAGTTATTGAAACAAGATCCTGAAGATAACTTACTAGCTTTATCCCTAATATCTCACACATTTTTGGTGATAGTGTAAGTGGTACTGTTTTAAAATTGTCATTTCTAAATGTTAATTAGTAGTATGTGCTTAATTGTGTCGAACTGTTTCCAGTCCCATGGTCCACAGCCCGCTAGACTCCTCTGTCCATGGAATTTTCCATGTAAGAATAATGGAGTGGTTGCCGCTTCTGATTCCAGGGGATCTTCTTCTTCTTCTTCTTTAGGATTTATTTTCTTTACTTTTCAATAATGTATTGGTTTTGCCATACATCAACATGAATCCGCCATGGGTGTACATGTGTTCCCCATTCTGAACCCCCCTCCCCCCTCCTTCCCCGTACCATCCCTCTGGGTCATCCCAGTGCACCAGCCCCAAGCATCTTGTATCACGCATCGAACCAGGACTGGCGATTCGTTTCTTATATGATATTATACATGTTTCAATGCCATTCTCCCAAATCATCCCACCCTCTCCCTCTCCCACAGAGTCCAAAAGACTGTTCTATACATCTGTGTCTCTTTTGCTGTCTTGCATACAGGGTTATCATTACCATCTTTCTAAATTCCATATATATGTGTTAGTATACTATACTGGTGTTTTTCTTTCTGGCTTATTTCACTCTGTATAATCGGCTCCAGTTTCATCCACCTCATTAGAACTGATTCAAATGTATTCTTTTTAATGGCTGAGTAACACTCCACTGTGTATATGTACCACAGCTTCTTATCCATTCATCTATTGATGGACATCTAGGTTGCTTCCATGTTTCAAGGGATCTTCTTGACTCAGGGATCTTAACGTCTTTTTTGTCATCTGCATTGGCAGCCGGATTCTTTACCACTAGTGCCACCTGGGAAGCCCCAGTAGTATATAAAATGCAATTGGTTCTGTATATTGACTTTGTGTCTTCCAATCTTGTTAATAAGACAATCAATATAGACAAAACCAATACCCTCCTTTTTAGCCCATAAGTATTTTTTTCTTCCCTTCTTGCACTGACTAGTCATAGCACAGATCAGAAAGGCCAACACTGAAAACAAGATTAAGCGAAAGTCTTTGAATATGAAACCACAGTTCCATTTCCCCATTTGTCTTTCAGAACACTGGCAGCCTGGGTTGTACTCCTGTAGGTAAGAACTTGGGCTTTTTTCTGGAGTAACTGAAGGGCCCTATGGAAAAGATCCATATTTAAGGAGGTGAGGGTCAACTACTGGGCCACCACTGAGCAACACACAATGAAACCATTAATGAACCAATCATCCACACTGAGCTTCCCACTACCTTCTGTTTTCTTTCGTTTTGTTTCTCTCTCCATATTGTGTGGCTTGTGGGATCTTAGTTCCCAGACCAGGGATCGAATCTGGGCCATTGGCAGTGACAATGCAGAGCTCCAACCACTGAAGAGCCAGGGAATTTCTCCAACCACCTTTTGTTTTTGTTGTTGTTTTTTAATTTAACACAAGGAAAGACTGTCAAGAATCAAAGTGTGCTTGCACTGTGAATTACAGATCAAAACAAAGTAATGGTGGAAAAAATAGAGGAAACAAAGGCAAAGCACAGAGCAAAGTATTTCAAGTACATCAAAACTTATACTCTTGCAAAAATGGGAAGGGGCTTCCCTAGTGGCTCACTGCAGGTTAAGAATCTGCCTGCAATGCAGGAGCTGCAGGTGACACGGGTTCAATCCCTGGGTCAGGAAGAGCCCCTGGAGGAGGGCATGGCAACCCACTCCAGTGTTCTTGCCTGGAGAATTCCGTGGACGGAGGAGCCTGGTGGGCTTCAGTGCATGGGGTTGCAAAGAGTCGGACAAGACTGAAGTGACTTGGCATGCACACAGAAAGGGGAAGGTACCGTATCACTGAAATAAGAAGAGCATGCTAGGGGTCGCTAAGAGTCAGACATGACTGAATGACTTCACTTTGACTTTTCACTTTCCTGCATTGGAGAAGGAAATGGCAACCCACTCCAGTGTTCTTGCCTGGAGAATCCCAGGGACAGAGGAGCCTGGCGGGCTGCCGTCTATGGGGTCACACAGAGTCAGACACGACTGAAGTGACTTAGCAGCAGCGGCAGCAGCTATAAAACAGAACAATCGTAGGACAAAAAGAATCTTATAAGTAAAAATATAATATTATAGACTTCATTCGAATGTTTATAAGGTAAAGTGGAGAAATTCTTAAAGAAAGTAAAAAAATACACAGGGATGAAAAGAGGAGAGGAAATATTCCTCAATCTAGGAGGCCTCAGTGTATAACTAAAAAGAGTTTTATGAACCTAGAAAACAGAAATAAAAAGTAATAATCAAAGAAGCAAACTTTAAAATGATCTGACCTGGAAAGCTTGTGTATTTAAATTCAATGAGCCTACTGAATGCCTTGCACAATGAAGAAGGCATGTTATCATGACATTTCAGAATGTTGAGGCTAAGAGAAGATCCTACATCTTTCAGGGAGAACAGACAAGATGCATCCAGAGTGTCAAAAATTTTAGAATGGCACAAAATTTTCAATGTGTGCAGTAATACAATGCTGTCAAAATTATTCTGGAAAATAATTTCAACCTATAATTCTGTACTAATTCAAACTATCAGTCAAGGTAGGAGTTAAAAGCTAGTCTTACTAGCTATAGTTAGTAAAAAGCTAGATATACTAAGTTTCCATGTAGCCTTACATTCATATGTCCTTTCTCTGGGGGCTTCCCAGGTGGCACTAGTAGTAAAGAACCTGCCTGCCAATGCAGGAGACATAAGAGATGTGGATTCGATTCCAGGGAAGATCCCCTGGAATAGGAAATGGCAACCCACTCCAGCAATTTTTCCTGGAGAATCCCATGGACAGAGTTGCCTGGTGGGCCACAGTCCATAGGGTTGCAAAGAGTCGGACACGACTGAAGCAACTTAGAGTGCACGCACATCCTTACGCTGGAATCTATTGACAGGAGCCATCCAGCACGTGAGAAAGTGAAGTGAAAGTTGCTCAGTTGTGACTGACTCTTTGTGACCCCATGGACTGTCCATGGAATTCTCCAGGCCAGAATACTGGAGGGATATGAAGAGGAAAAGTTAAAATTTTTACATAACCTCCTGCTCCTTATGTCTCTGTAACTCAGCTTGCTCCTTGCAAAGTCTGGATCACGTAGGTCTCAGAAAGTGGGGACTCACAATACTAGGAATTGGAGCTTATCTCACTCACCCTTGTCCTGCTCTTTGCAATTGCCCTAGCCCCTACAAACCCACAAACCCACTTAATCCCACATGCCTGTCCATGTATTAAAAACTCTGTAACCCCTTTGGCTGGGGCTCAGAGCTTGGAGTGTTAACTCCTCTGAGGCCGCCGGCATAATAAATCTGAGTTCTCCAACTCTCCGAGTTGTGGTGCTTGGTTTCTCGAATACTGGTTTCTACAACATATCTGGAGGCCCCAGCGAGATTCGAACCACACTGGCCCCTTGAGTAACTGGATGGTGGCTCAGCTGGGCTACAGTGAAGGAACCCTGAGAAGAAGGAGGAGGCACATCACCTGATGGTATTCTGGGTTCTCTTTTGGACCAGTGTTCCGAATCTCCAGATGGCCAAGCCCCGACTGGACTCCGGACCAACTCACCAGGAATGGTCACAGGATAAGGTAAAGCCCCGGGGCCGGTCCCCGGTGAGGACCTACCCCAACGGGTAGAAGAGGAGACTGATCACCTCCTTGGGCTCCCAGGAGGGGAGCATTGGATGGCGAGAACTGGGGACTCGGGAGAAGGGACGCATTGTGACTGATAACCTCCCTGGAGCTCCCAGGAAGGGAGCAACAGTTAAGGAAACCTGAAGACTCGGGAGAAAGGAGGCATTGTGATAGCCTCTGAATGATTGTGAGCATGTGACTGCTGATTGAACAGAGTGAGACAAGTTTTTCTTCTTGGGAACTGCAAAACCAATTCTTTTTGCATATGCAATTAAAAACAACGGTGGGCTGCCATCTATGGGGTCACACAGAGTGGGACACTACTGAAGCGGCTTAGCAGCAGCAGCTTGTTAAAAAGCCTGCCTAGTAAAAAGCTTGAAGTTAACCCTTTCCATGTCCTTGAAATACATAGCCAACTTTGCCTGAAACCTCAGCCTTGGGCAAATTAGAATTTCAAGCAAAGAAAAAAAGGGGTCAAAGAGATATTTTAAATCTCAAACAGAAAACTATAAGATCTCTAGCAGTCTGTCTGTTTGGATTTATGTATGTCTTAGTGTATGTCTTTTGTTTTTTTCTGATAATATTGTCTAAGTTGTAAATGAGTTCTAATTTAATTGGCCTAAAGAAAAGTAAGTACTTACAAATCAAACAATTCTAATACAAGAAAAATTAATCTAAATAAATTTCAGATTCATGTAAACTTGGAAATATTCGATATTAAATATCAAGTATTAATGTTTGTTTGCTAATCTAATAAGGAAGTAGGATGTATGCTTTTAATAAAGAAGATATAAGAATAAAATTACATTTATAAAGGGAAAAGAAAGTAGGTCTGACTTACAGGTGGCTGTTACAGAAAGTAATTAAAAGGTTTGTGGAAAGTGGAGCCTGAAAAAAAGTTTTGCGCATGGTTAGGACTAAGTTTCGGAGAAGGCAATGCCACCCTACTCCAGTACTCTTGCCTGGAAAATCCCATGGATGGAGGAGTCTGGTGGGGTGCAGTCGGGCACGGCTGAGCGACTTCACTTTGCCTTTTCACTTTCACGCTTTCACTTTCATGCATTGGAGAAGGAAATGGCAACCCACTCCAGTGTTCTTGCCTGGAGAATCCCAGGGACAGGGAGGGGAACCTGGTGGGCTGCCGTCTATGGGGTCGCACAGAGTCAGACACGACTGAAGCGACTTAGCAGCAGCAGCAGCAGCAAAAGAACTAAGTTTAAAATAAATTTAATTAAGTTTACCTAAATGAGTTTAAAGTAAGCTCGTGCAAAAATTTGAATTTGGCCTTTCTCTTTGTTAAGAGGACATACTTTCTTCAGATGCTGAACTGCTTTTTAATAGATTTATCCTTCTTTACCTTTTAATTGATCTGTTCTATATTTGCTTTTGGAATCTTTTGTTAACTTTGGCTAAGTGAATATTATTTCACAGTAACTTATATGATCCTACCTGACTGAGTGTTATAAACCCTTTTGATATTTGTCAACAAAACTTCCTAAATAACTTGACTTCCAGCTAACTTTGGGATGCTTCAGAGGGCCCCTGAGACATCCCAAAGAGCTATTAAGCTACCTGGGTTCATTGGACATGTTAAATTATATGAGAAGTACTGTTGGAGGGGGTGATAAATCTTTTCAGGTTATATTGTATGGTTGATATTACTAATATAGATACCCTAAAATTATGTGAAATTCATATAGATCCGATATGCCCTGATAAAATAGTCAATTATAATTCTAGTTATCATATTAAAGTGTTATAACCAGATTTCTCTGTCAATTGCAATCTAATCAGATTTTAAACATGCCTCGTATGGTTTTACTCTCATGCCTTTAGAAGAATACTACTAGTTCTTCAAAGTATATGGAAAATACTTTCTAAGATTAAGCAGATAAACAAATTTTGTTATTAACAGTAAGCTGGTACCAGACTGGAATTTGGTCTTCTTTCTGTTTAGAGAATGAAGTTTTCTTAGAATGCAGCTTTTGATAACAGATTATGAATTTCTTTGCCTTTAAGTGATTTATATTTGTTTTAAAAATCTTTTTGTTACTTTGGTAAAGTAAATAAACATTATTTAAGGTTATGGTACATGTAGACAAAGCTCATTCTGCTTCTATAAAAAAAAATAACCCCTCACGGTTAGGCTTTTGCTATCTTGATGTTCTTAAAACATGGTAATAGTCTGTTTCTAAATCAGGAAATTAAAAATGGATAAACAACAGCTAAAAATCAAAGAGCCAGGGCTATGGGAAATCCAAGACAGCAGCTTGACTTTTCTTGGCTCCCTGACAGACCTCATTTTTATTTGATTGGTTAAAGACTTTCCTGGCTATAGTGTTAATGCCTTTACAGTGAGTTCTTAAAAAAAAAAAAAGAAAAGAAAAATTATGTTTCACTGAATATTAAGTTCTAGTTTTGCTAATTAAGTTCTGTGATTACTAAGACTCACTTCTGAAATAGTTCCTTGTTATGTTATATTGCTAAAAGGTTTAATTAAGTTATTAAAAAGGACACTCTAAGATTATTTCTAAAGCTTATGTCAGTAACCAGTCTTTGAACAAAGGTCAAATGCTCCATGATACACAACCAGGAGATTAAAACTTGGCTATAATCATTTAACTGAGTCAGTTGACCTGGGGAACACCAGGCTATACCCAATGAAAGTTTTTGACTTAAATTCTTGCTTGTGACTTTACTAATAACTGCTAGCTATATTATTTTCTATGTAGATCATTTCAAAAGTTTATTTCTTATGTTACCGAATGTGTGACTGAGCCTGTGATAAAATGCTGATATGCAGTTCCATATGAGATCAATAATTGTAATAATGTAACTCTAGATATGGGAAGAAGCAACAAGAGGAAATATTTGCCTGGACCAAGAGGCTAGTAAGACAGGTATGGTCCAGAGATTTTTGCTACTTACAAGGTCTGGTCTAGTGACAACACATTGAGTGGTCTGTCAATGGAATCTTTGTTAGACTTGGAAATGAACCTTCCCAGCACCGAGGGACACAATGACCATGAAATGCTCCCAAAACACAGTCAGATATGTGGCTATGAAGGGGCCCTGCTGACTGAAGGTTGGCCCTTGCCAGCTGTCTCTACAAAGATTAAATCATGACCACTACAAGATGCTGACCTTCAACACCCCCTTGAAATGAGTTCAGGATGGAGACAAAAAATAAGGCACCCAGTGCTCTGGAAAAAACAACAACAACAAAAAAAAAACAGGCCTTCAGATAGTCAGATGTTTTCAGGTAAAGATTTTTGTCAGTCCAAATTCTTCCATCTTCTCAAACCTAGAGAAACACTAATGTCACAGATCAATGTCTGGACCTGGTTCTCCTGGCTAGCCGCTCAGCAGCTTTCCTACTTCTATTAATCTTTGGGCCATATATCTTTAACTTTCTTGTTAAATTTGTTCCTCCAAGTAGTTATATGACAAGAATACCCCATGGCCAATACCCAGACAGTGCTAGGACAAGCTGCCTTATCATTGTGTGGACTCTCACCACCTTCCATAAAGGCACCCCGATGTCCTCAAGCTAGTCTCCCTTTGAGATCTTATACGGGAGACCACCCCCAGTGATAAAAAAGCTCAAGGGAGACCAACAACAACTAGCTGAACTGGAGATGTCTCAACACCTCCAGGCCCTGGGAAAAGTCTTCCACCATTTCGCCAGAGAAACCTTAAAAAGGATACCCATTCCTTTGGGAAATTGGGTTCATCCCTATAAGCCAGGAGATGAGGTATGAGTTAAAGATTGGAAAAAAGAACCACTTCAGCCAGTTTGAACAGGCCCTCTCACAGTCGTCCTGACCACCCCTACTGCTGTTAAAGTTATAGGCGTCATCCCTTGGATCCCCTACACCAGAGTCAAGAAGGCAGTGACTTCCTGTAATGAGGACAACTGGAAAACAGTTCAGGACCCCGAAAATCCCCTCAAGGTCTGGTTCCAAAAACAACGGTCTTCACCCACAAAAGACACTGAGCCCTGCTCTAGTCACTCCAGAAGCTGTCACAGCAGAAGCTTGAGGATTCTTCAGCCTTGCTCCAGCCACACTCCAGCAGCTGGCTGGTCAATGCAAGGCGAAGCTTGAGGATCCGGCTATCAAAATACCAATGGATTTTCATTGTCAACCCTGGCCTCTGTCCTTGATTGGTATTACTGCTATGCTCTTTGCTACAGGACTAGCTTAAGTCGCACCCCAGGACTGGGATTTGGGTCAGAAGCTGCGGTTAGCTGTCTGTTATCTCACCGTAATGGGAAGCTTCATTCTTATTAGATGTTTCTTATGATCGATTCTCCCTACTAACTAAATCACTCACAGTATAGCTGACTCCCCTCTTCATGATAGGCTCCGTTGCTATAGCTGTGACAACTCAAAGATGAGGAGAAAACCTTTTGCGAGTGTTCAGTTATCTGTGCAGGCTGCTTTGCAGACTTTTGATGTTCCTTGTTGTAACAGATGGTGCCATTCCTTATCCCTCAGACACCTGTCAACATTACAGTCAACCCTTGGAAAATCGCTTACTTAACCATCAGCTAGAACAATGTATAGATAGCCAGTCCTATAGGCTGATCACCTACTGCCTTCATAATCAGGCAATGTATATCCAGGGGCCTGGGTGCCAAAATGTTTTCCCATTATGCCCCCCACTGCTGCTACCTTCCCCTGACCAGAGCATCCAAACACCAGGTGGCATCCTGACACCATGGCATTGCCATCATGCCCCTGTGCCTCTGTCTACCCTCAAATGCCATGCAGACATTACAATCCAGAACAGGTATCTGTATGCCAAATAAATGGAAGAACCTACTGGACAGGGATAATAATGCAGACAAAGGAAATCATGGACCAACTTTGCTCTAAAAAATCAGGCTCTGCCTGTTGACAGTATGACCCAGGTCCTCCTTAGACTCTTGTCTGTATACCATGTTCTCAACACAACTCATCACCTTTTTAGTGACACCAACCCCCAGCTGGCCAGGGATTGCTGACTTTGCTTATCTTTAGGAGCTCCATGGTATTTAGCCACACCAGTACCATTAAATAATGCAACAGCCATGGGAACTCCTATAGATCCACCCTTACAAGGGTAAGGCCAATTGAGTTAACTCAAAAGGCTCCAGAATGCTTTACAAATGATGGAGGAACTGAACCTGGAGGCAATTTAACCAGGGACCAATGTAATCAAACTTTAAAAAGTGAGTGGCTCACTCATCCTCCTACAAACACAATATGGTGCTGCCCTCATCAAGGCTTTTATTTGTGGGACAAATGCTTACTTACATCTACCAATCAGTTGGATGGGTATCTGCACATTAGCTTTCCTCATTCCCCAGATGAATATTGTACCTAACAACTGGACTCTCGCCATACCTCTGACAGCACACATGTGGTCAAAAAGAGCCATCCAGTTTATACCCCCTACTAATTGGTCTGGTGATTGCAGCCATGAAATTAAAAGATGCTTACTCCTTGGAAGGAAAAAAGCAGAGACATTACTTTGCCAACAAAGGTCTGTCTAGTCAAGGCTATGGTTTTTCCAGTAGTCATGTATGGATGTGAGAGTTGGACTGTGAAGAAAATTGAGTGCCAAAGAATTGATGCTTTTGAACTGTGGTGTTGGAGAAGACTTTTGAGAGTCCCTTGGATTGCAAGGGGATCCAACCAGTCCATTCTAAAGGAGATCAGCCCTGGGTGTTCTTTGGAAGGAATGATGCTGAAGCTGAAACTCCAGTACTTTGGCCACCTCATGCAAAGAGTTGACTCATTGGAAAAGACCCTGATGCTGGGAGGGATTGGGGGCAGGAGAAAGGGATGACCGAGGATGAGATGGCTGGATGGCATCACCGACTCGATGGCCATGAGTTTGAGTGAACTCCAGGAGTTGGTGATGGACAGGGAGGCCTGGAGTGCTGCGGTTCATGGGGTCGCAAAGAATCGGACACAACTGAGAGACTGAACTGAACTGAATTGGTCTGGGAATTATGGCTGGTATAGGAATGGGAGGAATTACTTCATCAACTACCTTCTACCATACACTATCCAAGGATTTCACAGACGACATTAAGAGTTGCCAAATCTTTAGTGGCCTCACAGGATCAACTAGATTCCCTGGCTGAGGTGGTTTTACAGAATAGAAGAGGGCTAGACCTCCCTGAAAAGGGAGGACTCTGCCTCTTCTTAAATGAAGAATGCTGCTTTTATGTAAACTGTTGAATAGTCAACCAACCAGCTTTTGGACATGGGCCAACAGCTAAGGGAATGAATCACGAAAAGGAGAGAGGAACTAGCAAATTCCTGGGGTAACTGGAACAATATCTGGAGCTGGGCATTGTGGCTTCTCCCTTTAACTGATCCTTTCTTCATATTCTTTGCAGCGCTCTTGTTTGGCCCTTGTGTTCTCAAAGCTATTACCCAGTTCAAAATCTCTCGAATCGAATCCATAAAGTTACAAATGGTAATAGCTCAATATAGCCCCTTATATTGAGGGGGATCTCTGAATGTCTTACCAAAACATGAGATGATGCTTTCTACAATGAGTGATAGAAGCATCGAGAAGGGAGAGTGAAAAGTTAAATTTTTTACATAACCTCCTGCCCTTCTGCCTCTGTAACTCAGCTAATTGCTTGCAAAGTGTGGATCAGGTAGGTCTCAGAAAGTGGCGACTCATAACACTAGGAACTGGAGCTTATCTCACTCACCCTTGTCTGGCTCTCTGCAATCACCCTAGCCCCTACAAACCCACGTAATCATGCCTGTCCATGTATAAAAACTCTGTAACCCCCTTGTTTGGGGCTCAGAGCTTGGCGTGTGAGTTCCTCTGGGGCTGCCGGCAAAATAAACCTGAGTTCTCCAACTCTCCAAGTGTGGTGCTTGGTTTCTCGAGTACTGGTTTCTACAACAGGTAGCCTTTCCCTTCTCCAGGGGATCTTCCCAACCCAAGGATCAAACCCAGTTCTCCCACATTGCAGACGTATTCTTTACCAGCTGAGCCACAAGAGAAGCCCAAGAATACTGGAGTGGGTAGCCTATCCCTTCTCCAGTGGATCTTCCTGATCCAGGTATCCAACTGGTGTCTCCTGCATTGCAGGCAGATTCTTTACCAACTGAGTTATCAGGGAAGCCCTCTGAAAGTGAGGGAACAGTTCAATTTGAGAAGAAAATGTGTATTCTGCTCTCAGATGAAATCACCTTAGATATCAATTACATATACTTGGTTGATGGTATTGTTGAACTCAGCTATGTCCTTACTGATTTTCTGCCTGCTGAAGCTATTTCTGTTAGAGAGTTGTTGAGGTCTTTGGCAGCTCAGTGTAAAGAATCTGCCCGCAGTGCAGGAGATGCAGGAAACATGGGTTCAATCCCTGGGTCAGGAAAATCACCCGGAGGAGGGCATGTCAACCCACTCCAGCATTCTTGCCAGGAAGATTCCACAGGCAGAGGAGTCTGGTGGGCTATTGTTCACAGAATCGCAAAGAGGAGAACGCGACTGAGCACATCAACTATCACAGTAAATTCATTTATTTCTCCTTGCATTTCTGTCATCTTTGACTCACATATTTTGATGCTTTCTTGTTAGGTGCATACACATTAAAGATAGTTGTGTCTTCTTGGAGGACTGAACTTTTATTACCATGTAGTGCTCTCCCTTATCTCTGATAATTTTTCTTGTTCTGAAGACTGCTCTGTCTGAAATTAATATAGCTTCTCCTGCTTTCTTTTGATTAGTGTTAGTATAGTACATCTATTTCCATCCCTAGCCCCTTGCTACTTTTTCCTCCAATTTTATGAGACATAAGTCATATGTCAGTCAGTTCAGTGGCTCAGTTGTGTCTGACTTTTTGTGACCCTGTGGACTGCAGCACGCCAGGCTTCTCTGTCCATCACCAACTCAAACTCATGTCCATCGAGTCGGTGATGCCATCCAACCATCTCATCCTCTATTGTTCCCTTCTCCTCCTGCCTTCAATCTTTGCCAACATCAGGGTCTTTTCCAGTGAGTCAGCTCTTTGCCTCAGGTGGCCAAAGTACTGGAGCTTCAGCTTCACATCAGTTCTTCCAGTGAATATTCAGGACTGATTTCCTTTAGGATTGACTGGTTTGATTTCCTGGCAGTCCAAGGGGCTCTCAAGAGTCTTCTCCAGCACCACAGTTCAAAAGTATCAATTCTTCGGTGCTCAGCTTTCTTTATAACATTCTGTAAATTTTAGGTTTACAGATTGATGCACATAAACTACTACAAAATATTTACCACAATACAGTTAGTGAACATATCCTTTGCTTCACGTAATTACCATTTTGTTATTACAGTGAGAACATTAAAGCTCTAATGTCATAGCAATCATCCCTCTACTTTTAATCTTTATGTGTTTTTATATTTAAAGTGGGTTTCTTGTAGACAATGTAGAGTTAGGTTGTATTTCTTAGAAATCCTCTGGCAGAGTGGTTTGGACCCTGCATTTCCATTGCTTCAGGCATGGGTTCAATCCTTGGTCAGGCAACTAGAATCCTGCAAACTGTGCAGCACAGCTAAAAATATAAATAAATGAAAAGTGACGTATTGATATATGCAGTTGGATCAATACTATATTGGATTCATGTTTGTTACTGTTTTCATTTGTTGCCTTCTCCTTTGTTGCTATTTTTGTCTTCCACTCTTTTCCTGCCATTTGGGGTTTTAACTGAGTATTTTAAATAATTCCTTTTTCTCTTCTTTCTTAGCATATCAGTTATATTTTGTTTTTAAGTTTTTTTCCAGTGGTTGCCTTAGGGTTTGCAATATACATTTACAATTAATCCAACTCCACTTTTAAACAACATTATACCATTTTGTGGATAATGCAAGTACCTTAGAATAAAATATTCCTTGGGGCTTACCAGGTGGCTCAGTGGTAAAAGAATCTGCTTTCAGTGCAGGAGATGTGGGTTAGATTCCTGGATCAGGAAGACCCCCTGGAGAAGGAAATGGCAACCCAATTTAGTACTTTTGCTTGGAAATTCCATGGACAGAGGAGCCTGGAGGGCTACAGTCCATAGGGTCACAGAACAGTCAGACATGGCTTAGTGATTAAACAATTGCTCTCTTCGGTTGTATCATTTCTGTTATTCATTTCACTTATAGTAAGCACGCATGTATATATATATGTATATATTTGAATATATTGCTGCTATTATTATTTTGAACAAATTTTTATGTTAGATCAATCAAGAATAAGAAAAATAAAAGTTTTTATTTTCACTTATTCCTTCTGTAAAGATCTTTATTTAGATCTGAATTTCTGACTTAAACCAGTTTCCTTCTCTTTGAAGAACTTATTTTAAAATTTCTTGCAAGGCAGGTCAACTGACAACAAATTCTGTTTCTTTTTGCCTAAGAAAATGTTTCTTTCTCCTTCACTTTTGAAGGATAATTTTGCAGGATACAGAATTCCAAGTTGGTGGTATTTTTCTCTCCATACTATTTCATTTCACTCTCTTCTTCTGAGAAGAAGTTGGATGTAATTTTTATTTTTGCTTCTCTGTAGGTAAGTTGTTGTTTTCTTCTGGCTTCTTTCAATAATTTCTAAAACTTACCTTTGATTTTCTGAAATTTGAATATGACATACCTAGTTTTTTGGCACTTATCCTGCCTTATATTCTCCAAGTTTCCTGGATTTGTGTTTTGTCTAACATTTATCTGGGAGAAATTCTCAGTCATGATTGCTTCAAATATTTCTTCTGTGTGTTTCTCTCTTTCTTTTTCTTCTGGTATTCCCATATTGCATGTTATATCTTTCTAATTGTCCCATGATTTTGAATATTTTGTCCATTTTTCAGTCTTTTTTTTCTTTGCTTTTCAATGTTGGACATCTCTATTGACACATTCTCTAGCTCAGACAGTCTTTCCTTAGTGATGTCCAGTCTACCAATGAACCTATGAGAGACATTCTTCATTTCTAGTGCAATGTTTCCGACCTGTAGCATTTCTATGTGAATCTTTCTTAGAATGTCTCTTTTTGGCTATATTATCCATCTGTTCTTACACATTACCTACTTTTTCCATAGTGCCCTTAGCATATTAATCACAGTCATTTTAAATGCATGGTCCGATGATTCTAAGATCCCTGGCACATGAGTCTGAATCGCATGCTTGCTGTCTCTTCAGACGACTGTGTCTTTTTTTTTTTTTCCTTTTATTATGGCTTGTAATTTTTTTTTTTGGTTGTTGAAAGCTGGACAAAATATATTGGGTGAAAGAAACTCCAATAAATAGAAGACCTTCAGTGACAGAGTAGTAAGGTATGGACAGGAAGGATAGGGGACTGCTCTGATGATCCAGTGGTGAAGACCCTACTTGTTTCCAGACTTAGGAGTGCAGATTTGATCCCTGATCAGGGAATAAGATCCACATTCCACACAGCACAGCTGGAAGATAAAAAGAAAATGTTTAGAAACAAAAAATATAGTCCTATAACTAACTCTTAGTTTTTTAGTGACTCTTTACCTCTGAGCTATAACCTTCGCAAGTGCCTCTCAACGCTCCCCCCACTATCCCCTTAAGTGGCAACTGATGGCATAAAGGGACTGGAGTTGAGTATTTCCATTCTCTCAGGTCATTTGGACGCTGATAAAACCCCAGTAGATTAGGCTCATGTAAAATAGTTTCTCCTGAGGGCAGGTCTTGTTAAGAGCAGAATGCTCTGGTATTTTTCAAGTGGCCTCTTTTTGCCTTCTCCCATAGGAATCACCGGGGCCTCCCTGGTGGCGCTAGTGGTAAAGAACTGCCTGCCAATGCCGGAGACACAAGAGACAGGGCTTCAGTCCTTGGGTGGGGAAGATCCCCTGGAGAAGGGCATGGCAACTCACTCCAGTATTATTGCCTGGAGAATCCAATGGACAGAGGAGCCTGGTGGGTTATAATCCATGAGGTCACAGAGTCAGACATGACAGAGGATTTTTTTGATCTTCACTAAGAAAATCTGGCAGAACTATAGGGCATAAAACTCACAAAAAAGTAAGCCCCTACCTTCCCTCTTCCCTCCCTGCACCGAGTTTTTATATTCAGGCCTGTCCAGGCCAAGCCTCCATATTTTCCTCAGTAGTTACAGTTCATGTTTTCCTATTCTAGTACTAGTTCCATGGAGGTTTCTTTCTTTCTTTTTTAAATTTGATGATCATTTTTATTTATTTTTAAATGTTATTAGAATACAGTTGATTTACAATATTGTATTAGTTTCAGCTAATCAAGGAGATCAAACCAGTCAATCCTAAAGGAAATCAACCCTGAATATTCATTGGAAGGACTGATGCTAAAGCTCAGGCTCCAATGCTTTGGGCCACCCAATGTGAAGAGCCCACTTATTGAAAAAGAACCTGATGATGGGAAAGATTGAAGTCAAAAGGGGAAGAGGGTGGCAGCTGCTGCTGCTGCTGCTAAGTCACTTCAGTCGTGTCCGACTCTGTGCGACCCCATAGACAGCAGCCCACCAGGCTCCCCCGTCCCTGGGATTCTCCAGGCAAGAACACTGGAGTGGGTTGCCATTTCCTTCTCCATCCATGGAGGTTTCTACTAAAGGCTTTGTTTTGTATTTTTCTTGCTCTGGTAAATTGTGATTCTATTGGCCTGTCTCTCCCATTTTTGGAGCAGTGACCTCACTTCTCTGACAGACCTAAGAAGAGTTGATTTTTCAGTTTCTTTGGCTTTTTATTTGATGTTAGGAACTACTGATAACTTCTAAGCTCCTGAGGTGCCAGACTGGAAACTAAATTCAATTTGTAGTTTAAACATCTAACATGCAGTTTAACACATACACAAACACACACACCCACCCTGGGCCCTTGGCAGTGAAAGCCGAAAGTCCTAACCTCTGGACTGCCAGGGAATTCCCACTATAGCATGTATTTTAAACCACAAGTCTTGATAACTCTCATAGCACACACACACATACACACACCCATCTTACTTATTGCTTTTTAATCCTGATTATTTCCCCTTTAAAATTTTGCATTCCCTATAGTTTTGATATTGCAACCATGTTTTAACTTTTCACATAGATTAGACAAAGTATCTTAATTAGGACTGAAATTTCTAATCCTGGATTATGGTGCCACCTTTTTAAAAAATTAACTCAAGATTAACCAGCTGATAGAGAACATAAACTAGACTGTGTTTTCTGTTTGAACTGGAGGAAAATATATGTGAAATGAAGTTTATGTTTTAAATAAAATCTGGACTAATTTCAATCTCTCTCCTATAGTCAGTATGGGTCATTCATTTGGCAAACACTTATCAAACACCAGTTATTTGCAGGATAGAAGATACTAGGGGTACAAAAACTAATACAATATTACTAATACAATTTACTTTTATTGTAAATTTAAGGCATGGTGGGCGAGTCATGTAAGGAAGACAGTTAATGTAATAAATGCTCTGATACAGGTGTTCAAGGTGCAGTGGGAGTGTAATGATAGCTGGTTTATAAATAATCTTTTAGCAGTCCATTTAGCTTTAGCCTATGAACCCTTTATGATTCTATGAACCCAGGTTGTGTCAGGCAAATCCAATTGGTTTTGCTTTCATACTAATTCTCCTATTCATCCTCTTCTCTCCTAAGTGGTTACCTTGCAGACAAACTTATCACCTTTTCATACATTCAGTGCACCAACAAGAAGGATATTTTAAAAATCTAAATCAGAGTAAAAAATGTAAACCAGATCAAGGTACTTTTATACTTAAAACTCTCCAACAGTTTATCATCTTAAGAGAATAAAAGTTAAAAACTCCTTGTTAAGGGTCTACAAGGCCCAAGTGACCTTACCCTACCCACCTCTGACATCCTTTCTCAAAATTTTCTCACCCTTACTCATTGTACTTCAGCTACACTGGCTTTTTTCCCCCTGATCTTTAAACACAGGAAATTCGTATGAGCAATTAGGCCTCTGGGATCTCTCTTCACAGTGTCTGAAACTTTGCCCATAAATCTTTACATAGCTATTGTTCAGATTACAACTTATACGTCAGTTCCTCAGCTTGGCCTTCTCTGACCAGTTAGTCTCCAATCTGAAAACTGCTTCTCATGGATATTTACTTATATATGTATGTATGCATGTATGGATGTGTCTGTCTTCCCGACTATAAAGTAAGCTATATAAAAAATATATAGCTTAAAGTATAAAGGATGTTTTTATATTTTAAAAATATAAAAATCATATTATACATTATTTTAAAATAATAATTTTAAAAATTGTAAACAATCTTTTACAACTGTAAAAAATACAGGGGATATTTTTCTCTTTTATTCATTCTGTATCTTTAAGGTCCAGTATTAGCATATGCTAGCTACTCATAAAATACTGGTTGAAAGAATGTATGACTTTCATAAAGTACGTTCCTAGATCCTATAACCCTTTGAAGTTATCTTTTTCTTGTATTTAGCTGCTTATTTATTGTGTGTTCCTCCCACACACCCACCTGGTAAGGGCAGCATCTTGTCTGCCTTACTCATTTCTGTATCTCTGGAGTCTACAAAAGTTCTTGGCATATAGAGAAGTGGAGTTGGTAAGTCTGTGGTAAATGAATGGATAAGACAGTATATTCAATTTTCAAAGATCCTAAAATCTAGAGTGGATAGAAACATGGCTGTAACGAAGAATAAGCAAGAGACTGAAATCTCCGGAGAAACTGAGATCAGGAAGGGCAAGTCTCAACCATCAAGCCAGGAATACTGAGGTTAAATATGTACTTTGAGATGAAATTCTCTTACCATTCCCAAGTGAGGGGGTCCGGTGGGTCCAGTGCAGAATCTAAAGAATTTAGCACATGGCAAAGAAGTTCTACTGGATATTCAGAAGTACAAGCGATCAGTAAACACTTGTTGACGAATTGCTTGTCACACCTCTGAAAATAATCAGATTTAGGACAGAGACCAGGTCCACCGCTTTAATAGGTATTCGTACTACTGAACCACATTTCCCAGCATGCATCAGACTTAGGGAGGTTAAAGTTTTTTTAAATGGACTACAACTCCCGGCATGCCGAGTCCTGTCGGCGCGGACTACACACCCCGACAAACCAGGGCAAAGACTATCAGGAGGCGGGGCGGGGCGGGGCGGGGCTGGTTGGGTCACTTGAGCCGGTTTGACGGAAGAAGCGGCGCGGCAGCGGTGGCTGCGGCGGCGGCAGAGGAGGATGGAGGCGGTGGTGTTTGTCTTCTCTCTCCTCGACTGTTGCGCGCTCATCTTCCTTTCGGTGTACTTCGTATCCTTGCCTGAGACGGGCGGAGCCCGGCCTGGGGCCCTCCGTCCGAGGGACTGGGCTGGGGCTGGGCCCGTGTGGGGGCTAGGGCAGGGTCGAGGGAACGAGGGAGGTGGCCGGCGTCGGGCGCGGGTACCCTGGGTGCTGGCACGGCTGGACGCCAGCCTGGGCTGGAGGAGGGCCCCGGTGGCCCAACTCCGCCCCCCACCTGGGGGTCCGAGCGGGTCTTACTCTCGAAGCGCCCGGGCCCGGCCTGCCCGCCGCTTCTGCCCTCCGCGACGCCCGGATCCGCTCTGCCATGAGCCAGCACTGGCACTTGGCTTTTCCTTGTGGCCCTCGGGGGAGAGGGTCGCGGTTTACTTCTGTTTTGGCCCCCGAGAGAGAAGGATCACGGTTTGTCTTGCAGCTGCCCTGGGCCTGGGCCATTCGCCTGATGCCCAGGGTCCGGAGAGCGAGGGCCCACGTCCGGGGGGTGGTCTCTCGTGGACGGTCCCGCGCTGAACCAGGCGGAGACGATTTGGCGCCTCTTGTCATTCTTTGGGCATCTCCCCCGCTGCCTGCCCCTTTGTTCTCGCGGGTGTTGGAACTTGTAGGGCATCTTTCACCTCCCTAAGTTGACTCATTTCAAAAGCGGGTGAAGTGTTTCCTTCACGATGCAGTTTTGTAGGGAGTGCTGGGAACGGTTTGTTTGAAAAAACCAGCTACAGCTGATTATTTCTTTGCCCTTGTTGGTTGCATATCTGTAAATTTCAGTATCTATACACGTGATTTAATTCTCCGTCGTTTCTCAACTTTTAGTTTTCTCTGTCGGTGCATGTTTAAAACTTCCGTATTTTGTATAGCCGTTCGCGCTACAGTATTCGAACTATATTTTCCAGACTAATAAATGGTCGTTGAACTCTAGAAAGTGTGGGGGGCTACCACTTTGCTCTTGAGGAAGCTTCTAGTCTTAGTTGTCACCCAGTAATGTAATGCACAATCAAATTTTAAGTTATTAAATGTAAACTAAGGAAAAGCATGAGAAACGCTTCCTTTTATTTTTTTCCCCTTGGAAATTATATGCGTCTCTTTCTGGCAGAATTCAACTGTTTGTTTGCCAGAGCATTCTGGCATGAGGATGGTTGTACAGAGTATTTTTCAGTGTGGGTTTATAATTTATTATGGACTGGCAACTTGTCGAAGTGGGATGAGACAAAACTTGGAATCAAGACCCCTTGCTTAGCTAGTTATTGGCTATGCACATTGTTTCACCTCTATAAGCCTCTGTTGTTTTTGTTTTTAAAATGGGAAATGTTTACTTTCTAGATAGATAGGTGTGTGCACCGTAGAGGTGTGCTCAGCATCTAGCAGCACAATGCGTGCCCCATAGCCAGTGCTTAGTAAGTGTTGTTCTGCCTTCCTGCCTCACCCCTCACTGAACAGCAGTTTTTGCTTTAACTGATGATTTCTGATGAGGAGAACCCTGACTTTTATTAGGCTTGGGGAACTTGAAAGTGCAGCCTCCCTTAGGAAGTTTTTGGTGATCTACCTCTCCCGTAGCATAAGAAACTGGAGCTTAAGTTCAGAAAAATGAAACTTGGATTTCTTTTATTGCAGTTTGGAAAACTAGTCTTGATAATTTAAAGTAACCTTGTCTAGGGAATTTCCTGGCAGTTCAGTGGTTAGAACTTAGTGCTCTCACTGCTGGGGCCCTGGGTTCCATCTCTGATCCTGCAAGCTAGGCAGCATTACCAAAAAAAAAAAAAAAAAGCCTTGGCTTACACAAATTTATGTATATAGAAACATACTACGTGGAGTTTTAGACTTAAACATTAAGGTACATTCAGGATGTGTTTTGATGAAATTCAGCATATCGTATTTTGAATAGTTGTACAAGCTTAATACTAGAGCCGAGAGGTAGAAAATCACCAGAGTATACATTTTGTAGGAATAAGAGTTTTCCTGGACTTTGAACCTGGAAGAAAACATGCAGAGAAGGAAAGGGGTGGATATTCAAAATTAGACAGTCGAGAGTAAAGGTGCAGAGACAGATGTGTTCATGGCATTTCTGGATGATGGAAGAATAGGCCATCTGGAGCAAAAAGCTGATTTTTGGTGGCAGCCGAAGGTCAGGTTTCTAGATTAGATTCAGTTTTGGAGGGTTTGACTGTTAAGGAGAAGGGCTTTCACTTTTATCCTCTAGGCAATAGTGAGCCATTGACAATTTTTGACATAGACAAAGTGGTGTGCCATGAAGATAAGTCTGCAGAGTAGGTTGGAAACAGGAAAGACTGGAGAAGGTAAGAAGCCACTGGAGAACGGGTTCATTTGGATCTGGAGTGGGGTGCTAATTGTGGGCAGGTGAAAGAGATTAATGTGAGTGGCATAAGAAGGAAATGATTGACAGAACCTGGTAACAGTTGATTCTGAGATAATGAAACAATCCAGAAACAGCTTTCCATATTTTGAGCCTGGACAAATAATGCTTATGTCATTGAGAGAAATAAAACAAATTGGAGGTGGAAGAGTTTGGGGAGAAAGTGATGATTTTGATTTTAGCTGTGTTGAGATAATAGGGGGGACTAACCATATGGAAGTGTATAGAATTTACTTGAGAGCATTTCTTCTTACCTATTTTATTGGACACTTTCAAACGTAAATGTAGAGTAGTGTAATAGATCACATGTTTCTGTTATTCACTGATTTTGAACATTTTTCTCCCAACTATTGTGAGGAGGCTGTGGGAGCATTTTAAAGTAAATACACACATTTAGTGGAAGACTTTTCCTTTTTTGTCTGTCTGTCCCTCAGATTTTTATTTGTGTTTTCATATTTTGTGTTAAGACCCATTTTTTCTGTAAGTCCAGTGTAATATATGTTTACTGTGGAAAGTTTGGTAATAGGGAAAAGTATTGGGAAAACAAACTATCTGTAATCCAACTTTCAAACCATAAACACTGCTAATTTACGACCATGCTGAATTTATAGTTTTGTGTCCTATTTTTTTCATATCTTAGTTTTCAGATATTTTATGGATATATCATAAACAAACACTTTTTCTGCTATTGGGAATTAAGGTTTATAACATTTGAACTGTTTATATGGGTCATATTTTCCATTTCTTGTAGCCACTGTTCAACACTTGAGGAGTCCTGGTGGAATGTCCTGATACGGGTCACATTAGAATTGCACATAATAAGAGGATTATTTTGTGAAAATAACTTGTTGAAAGAACATAAAGGAGAAAATTTAGGTGTCTAATAAATGAGCTTTAAGGAAAGAACTTAATCTTTTCAAGTCAAATCTAAATCTGCCTTGCAACTGGGGTTGCTTTCTGAAACTTAAATAGTTATTATAAAAGAAATCTAATAATTCCTTATCTTGATCATCAGATAATTACATTGTCTGATTTAGAATGTGATTACATTAATGCTAGATCATGTTGTTCAAAATTAAACAAGGTAAGACATTTCTTTCCTCGTTTTTTGGCCTTGAAGACAGTTCTCCTTTTTCTGTACTAGAGATTATTATACATTTGGTATACACTGAGATGTTGGTGGAGCTCCTGTGCTTTGGAATATTTTTAAATCATGAAAGCATACCAGAAGACTAGACTTGAAGTTTTGTTTCTTTACTCTTTTTCCTTGTCCCTTTGTCTATTACTCAGACTAGTAAAGGTTCATTATCAGGTAATTGTTTTCGTCTTCTGTGTGCAAACCTCCTCCTTCCTGCTTGGGGGAAAAGAGCTCAGTCTGTCTTTTGTTAAATGAAAGATGACCTTCTTTTTGTGGCTTAATGAGAAGTTGAATTAGTTGATTTGTTTTCAGACCATTTTATCTTTAGTATATAATCAAAATTTTATATTGGCAATTAAACTTTGAATTTACCAGCTTTTCTAAGTATGAGGAAACCAGTTGGTCCTGATTCATTTTATGAGATGAGTAGGCAAAAGTTTTTTGGATATAAAAGTTCATGCAAAGGGGACTTCCCTGGCGGTCCAGTGGTTAAGACTCTGTGCTACAGTGCGGCCAAAGAACAACTTCATAAAATATTTATATATACAATAAAATATTTTTATTGCATATATAAAAATACAATGCTTAAAAAAAAAAACAATACTGAGAAACACATTTTGGCTTGACCTAAAAATTCTCATGGGTCTTTTCACATCTTCAATCTACTTAGTTTCTCTGACCCAGGAGGGAAATACAGTTATACTTGAAAAGTTACAATTTCTGGCAAACTCTCCTCTCCTCTCCTCCCCTTCCTTCTTTCCTTCCAATTTTCCAGAATATGGTTTAATACGATAGATTTAAATAAAAGATTTTGTTTATCTGGTATGCTTTCAGAGTTCTTGTTTTTCCTAAGATATAATTGAAATATAACATTCATTAGTTTCAGGCCTCCTCCATCTTTAATTTTTTTAGAATTTAAATTTAAATTAATTAAAAAAAATTAAAGTCCTCCTGTGTGCCAGGCACGGTCTTCCCCCATTTTAAAAAATTGAAGTATGGTTGAATAGGCCTTCTCATCTTTAGAAGAATAATTTTTACTGAGAGATAAATCCATCTTATATCTGTATATGTGTATGGGTGTTTCATATTTCTTGCTTACTCATCATTTTCGGTGGATATTTTGTGGGCTTTCTTTTACAAAAATAATAATTTAAATACAAAGAAAAGATTACCTGGGTTCTTCTATTGAGGAAGTGACTCCTTCAATTTGAAGTTAAGTAGTTTTTTTTTTAATGTTTGTTTTTGTGAAAGTTATACTTGCACACAACTAAAGTTAGAGTATTAGAAAGCTCACACTGAAAATAGCAGACCCTTCCTGACCCTTTAAAATCATTTCTGTCTTGCTTTGGAGGGGCAACTGGTTTCAACCCTTGAACTGTTAATTTTTTTCTGATACTTAAATCCATATTTCTCTATGTGCTTACAATGCTATTTCTTTCTTTTTTTTTTTTTTTTTAACTCTACTGCATGGGTTGTAGGATCTCAGTTCCCCTACCAGGAATTGAACCCAGGCAGTGAAAGCCTAGAATCATAACCACTAGGCTGCCAGGGAACTCCCACTACTTCTTGATTTATCAATTTTACATATTATCTATCGACTTCTGAGTCAATATGGTAGATTTTGTTCTTAGGTACCAACTTCTAAACATCACACCTGTTTTTCTATTTTTGTTTGCAGGTAAGTTCATATTTAATGTTTATATCATGATGTACTATTATAATGTTTTTTGTTGCTGAGCTTTATGGCAGACAGTGATCATATTTTTCTAATTTTTTTTTTTTTTGATAGCTTGTCTTTTCAGATAACATCTTTAAAGTCTTTCAGTACTGTTTCCTGCATGGCTCAAACATAAAATAATCTATCAGTTGTTTTTTTCCAGGTGATATTTCTCCTCAAGACCTCCATCCTCTTGCTATAGTCCGGAGTGGTTGCTCTTAGGCCTTCTCACAGCTTCCATCTTGGGACTCCTGGCTGGATCTCCCGATTCTTGGAGATCATGTCCTCTTTTCTCTTGGCTTACTATCTCATTTTGTTGGAGTAGCTTCTTGAGATTCGGTACATGGGAATTAAGTTTTTTGAGACCTTGCATGTTTGAAAATGTCTAATCCTTTCCCTTGATTGACAGTTTCTCTGAGTATAGAATTCTAGGTCAGAAAAGACTTCTTTTTTTTCAGAGTTTGCTTGATCAATGTCTTTTAACTTCTAGTGTTGATAAAGTTGAGAAATCTGGTACATTTTGATTTCTTATCCTTTGAATGGGATCTCTTTCTCCCCTTTTCCCCCAATCTCACCTCCATCCTTTGCAGAAGCTTTGCAATCTTTTCGCAATCTTTTCTTTATCCTTGGTGTTATTTATGGTAATCCTTGATGTTTTGGAATTTTGCAGGCTTCTGAGAGGTTCCTTCAGTCTGGTAAATTTTTTTCTTTCTCTGATAATGGCTTCCCCTTCTATTTTCTCTCTTCTCTTTCAGCAACTTGGATTTGCTCGATGTTTATCTACTGGATGGATCTGCCAATTCTTTTTTCTTATTTTTGTCCCTTTAGTCTTTTTTTCTACTTTCTTGTAAGATTTGCTGTTTTATCTTCTGAATTTTCTAGTATGTATATAGTTTATGTTGAACTTTTAATTTCTAAGAGCTGTTTGTTCTCTTGGTTCATACTTGACTGTAACTCTCTGGGATATTGATTATAGTAGTTTTTGAAATTTCCTTCTACTTCCTACATTATATCTGTTTTTTCCAAGTTCTTTTCTCTTTCTTTTTCCCGCTTACTTCATACTGAGGGCTTTCCTCAATTTCTGATAATGTGGCTCTCTGGTCATACTTTACGGTAAAACACTAAAATACTCATTGGAAGCTCATTGGGTGGTCCAAGCATTGACTGATAGGTGGACTTCACTGAGGGTGATTGGTTTCTGCCTTTTTGGGGGGTACCTGAAATGGTAGTTTTTGTAGGTGTTTTCTCTTGTGCCATTAAGGCACTCCGGAGAAGGATCCTCCAAACTCTTGCCTGGGTGATAACAAGCCTTGAGCTAGCATTCTGAGAACAAGTGAGGGGGAGAACACATTGTTAGTGAGGGAAGAGAACAGAGGCCTTGGTTGAAAGTCAGTAAACCAATATACAAGTATAATAACGTCAAGTGTCACTTCCTGGAACTTTTGTTTTAGGTTTGTGTTTATGTAAAACAAAGTGCAGCCCATAGTAAGAAGTTCAGTTTGAAAGCTACTGCTGCATGGGTCTGATAACATGGAGGGGAGTAGTAGTAGTAGTAACATCAGCTAACACTTACTGAGTGCTTACTTTGCATGTGGCTTATGTATGTTAATTCTCAATGACAGCCTCTTGGGGTGTAAGTAGTAGTATCTCTATTTTACAGATGAGGAAATCATGATTTAGAGAGGGTAGGTAACTTCCTAAAATTGCACAGCTAGTAAATAGGATAGAGCATGGGTTTTACTCCAGATTTAATTGACTCTGCAGGTTACACATACTGTATGTATGTGTTAGTCAGTTGTGTTCCACTCTTTGAGACCCATGGACTGTAGTTCTCCAGGCTCTTCTGTCCATGGAATTCTCCAGGCAAGAACACTGGAGTTGTTTGCCATTATAGCATTATGTTAAATTGGTTACACATTAAAAATAATTTACATATTAAAAAATGTCCTTGTTGATTGCAAATTAGCTTTAAGGCCCAGAAAATCCCTTCTTCTTTGTTTATTAAAAATAAAAAGTAGCCAAAAAAAAACACCTATCTTGAAATAAATTTCCTGGTTGTCCAGTGGTTAGGGCTCTGCACTTTCCACTGCGAAGGTGAGAGTTTAATCCCTGGTCGCACAACTAAGATTCCACAAGCCTCCCATCAGTGGGCCCCCAACCCCCACCCCCAAAAGTATCTAAAATCTAAATGCAGGAGACCTGGGGCCAGTGAGTCTGAGCTTCTGTTATGTTGATTGCCCTGCCACTCTGTAGTTGTGTGACCTTGGGCAAGTTACTTAATCTCTCTGGAGTTTTATTTTCCTCCTTTCTGCAAGTTGGGAGTGCCAGTTTCTGGCTCCATAAATACTAGGTGTTAACTTCCATTAAAAGAAAAATCTTAAAAAAAGAAAAGAAACATTTTCTACTCATAGGAGAGGAAGACTACTGGTGAACTGAGAGCCTGCCACAGTAGCTCTTGATACATGAGAACTAGAATATCACACAATAAAGAGCATAGATAAGGGCATTGGGTGCTATAAAAGCAATAGTCTGGGATTCTTTTATCCTGGTCCTTTATCATATTTGTTCAACTTTGAGCTGATATTGTAAGCTGTTGAAGTACTTTTTTTTTTTTTTTTTTTCGTAAATGTGAGATTATTTTTCCCAGGGTTCTGGAGCTTGGAAATGTATGGATAGATATTCTGACTTGAAAGGCAGCATGAATGTGGATATAAACCATCCCAAATTGGAGTAAGAGATTTTAGCACAGATATTGGAATGGAGAGTAAATAATATTCTGTTTTTTCTCTAGTTGTCATTCATACCTTCTTAGTGAATGAATCTGAACCTATGCTTAGGATAAAATGTAATTAAAGTTTAAGTGCATTATTTTTAAGCTGTGTCCTGATATATTTGCAAGGGGTAAGCAGTGATAGCAGTATGCAAATCTGGGACATCTGCATCTAAAAATAATCTTGAAATACTAGTTTGGAAGAGTTCTGTACTCGTTTGATTTAGCTTCAGGTAACATGTACATTTAGGAAGAACACAGCATGGGATGTGATAACTGTGTTCTTCCCTTGCAGTGGGTAATTCCAGAATTGGCTGGCCATACTCTTGTCACTGTACTAATGCTCATTTCATTGCACTGGTTCATCTTCCTTCTCAACTTGCCTGTTGCCACCTGGAATATATATCGGTGAGTACTTTCTGTTTATTGCTTTGTTTAGAGAAAAAAATTTAAGATTTGACAGCTTTCTTTTCTCCAATAAAACATATGCTAGTCATAAATGATAGCAGAATGCATCATTAAATCAGCACACATTTTTATTCACTTTGGTATATTGGGCAAGTAGCAATTTGCATGGCTCAGTCTTGTAGTAAAAACACAAATTTACATGTGTAAGTTAAAAAAATATTTAATGTTGCACTGTCTAAAAACTTGAGTTGTTTCTTCCTATCCACCTTTTTTCTTTATGAATAACAGAAAACCTATTATAATATAAGGTCTTTATTATTTATATCTGCAGTTTTCAATTATAGTACATGAAATGCTCTGAAGAAAATTTCATTTTAAATCTTGCATGTTAGATAATGTAAAAATGTTATCCAGATATTCATGTGGGCTACTAGGATTTGAGGGAGAATTTAAGATTTGTGGACCTCAGAGAGCCATTTGCATTTCTCAGAAGCCATAGTTGAGAAACCTAATGGTGAGAAACCCAAGGTTGGACTAGAGGAAGCTTGGACACGAGAGAAGGAAGAGGTCATGAACAGTACTAGGTTAGGACATGCATGTTGCGCAGATGGTACAGTGTAAATGCCGAAGCTCAGATGCTTAAACTCACCAATGCTCTCAAAATTACCCAGTTTTCTTACCTGTAAAAGGAATCATTGAGGAAGAAGATTATCATTTGTATAATACTGTGTACATAGTGGTATTTCATAAATATGAAATGTTATATGTTATCAGGAGCCCCATAGACTTCACAGTAGTATGTTAAATGCAGTGTCTTCAAGATGTTTTACGTTTGAGTCTGAGTCTGTGGGAACACTGAATTGAATTGGTCTGGTTTGGGGACTAGGTGTGTGCTTTCCATGCCCTTTATCGTCTGTACCGACTTTGTAGCCCTATTCTCCTCCCCACACTGCGGTCATACCTCCATCACTATAAAAAGTTCAGTTCTTATTTGTCAAAACAGTATTATTTAATTTAATATTTAGATGTAAATTAAATCTAAAGAAAATTTATATTTTAATTGAATCTTTTTTAAGAGTCATGTAAAGTTAGGCACTGTGTTTGTGTCTGAACTATTCATTTATAGTCTTCATTGAAGAAGAGTTTTATTTTACCATGGTAGCATTTATTCTAAATCATTTGTCTTCTTGAAATTGGTCTTTTAAGGTAAGTACTGTTTATTTACCATGCAGATTGAGACACGTCTATTGATCAGCAGGAGCATCAAATATGAGTGTTGTACTCTGGGTTTCCCAGATTGCACTAGTGGTAAAGAATCCGCCTATGCAGAAGATGTAAGAGATGCGGGTTCTATCCCTGGGTCAGCAAAATTCCCTGGAGTATGAAATGGCAACCCACTGTAGTATTCTTACCTGGAGAGTCCCATGGATAGAGGAGCCTGGTGGGCTAGTCCATAGGGTCTCAAAGAGTCGGTCATGACTGAAGTAGCTTAGCATGCATTCTGGATGTAGAATCTCTCTTTTTAGTGTCATCTGTGAAATGGGAATAATATTTGACACTACTCTTCCTTACAAACATGTTGTGAAGGTGAAGGGAATTGCATTAATTAATTTAGAACTTTGTAGATGAAGAAGTTTCTAAGAACTTGATCAAGTTGGTTTGGTCTTTGTGGCTCCTTTCACTTGTCTCAAGGAAGATGGCTATAGATATTACTGATTCAGTAGTTTTCTACAAAAAATGAGTAAAAGGGTCTTAGTACATAAAATATCCTTCTCTAGAATATTAGTGGATTTGTTTCAGAGGGCAGAAATTATACCAAAAATTAATAGTATTGTATCTTTCAAAGGAAAATGTAAGTCATGACCTGTGATATCATTATAATACCCTGTCAATATATGGTCTGACTAGAACTATGACTGATTCATTTTTAAAGTTTGATTATTACTGGTTGCTTATTTTTCAGTGTTTATGCTGATGGTTTGATTTTCTTTCTAATGAATGTACATCCTTTAATTTATTAGGTACATTATGGTGCCAAGTGGTAACATGGGAGTATTTGATCCAACAGAAATACACAACCGAGGGCAGCTGAAGTCACACATGAAAGAAGCCATGATCAAACTTGGTTTCCACCTGCTCTGTTTCTTCATGTATCTTTACAGGTAAGTTTACAGTCCTCTTGGCATTTCCCTGGATGCCATGCCTCCTTTTGATGGGTGAGATATTACTGTTATGTGAGATTTTATTTGGACATTGCAGAACTTTTGGGAGTTATGTGAATTTCTTGTGACTTACGTAGATTTTTTTTTATGTCATGTCATTGAATCAGCATTCTGTCTGACCTGCAGTAGAGTTACTCCATGTTATTAGTTACTCCTTAGCTGTGGAGGCTATCCACACGCTTAAAACTGTCTTTGCTCTTCTTTCTTTGCCCTAGTGTCCAGTTATGAGGTTTTACTGCCTGTTTTAAGCATTTCTAGATGTCCTCCCAGAGACCTTCCCCCTCATGGGTCTTCTGGGAGTCAGACCACTGACAGCAGTTCTCAACAGCTTTTATCCATACTGGGCTGATCTTTCTTGGTGTTAGGAATTTAGGTGTGATGGCCTTCTCTCCAAGATGCAGGTGGTCTGCTCTGGTAAGATTGCATCAGTCTCCCAGTTAGATTGGAAGTAGGAATTAATATGAAGGACTAGCTGTCAGACACTGCAGTGCAAACCTATGCTGTCCTGCTTTACAATTAATTTACTACCTAAAGTTTTATAAATGACATGCCACTTCTTTCCTTACCCATTATAGACACATAGGATAGACCAAAGATAGAAAAAATTTGTCCTGCGTGTGTATGACTTGATTAAGCCTTTAAGAGGCTAGACATCAAGGCTTAACTTTTGTATCCACGCGCAATTATATCATTTGTTTTCCTGAGGTAAATTTTAATTTTCACATGGGTATAAGACTAGTAGGAAAAAACCTGTACTGAATTAAACTCCTGTCACTCAAAACAGTCCTAATAATTAGAAGTTGTACATAGATAAGTTCTAAAAATTGCTATTTTTTTTCTGAAATAGCTTAGAAGTCAGAGCCATTTTAGCCTCTGCCTGAAAAAGCAGGCTTCCTAAAATTCTTTTGCTGTCCTGATTCCACCCACTAGCATAAATTAGGTTGAAATTAGAGTTTAGATGGTTTCCTTTTTACTATTTATTTGCTTTCCTATATTTTAAAAAATAGGACCAGAAAAGCACAGTAGTATCAGTTTCTGGTTCTCGTACTCTATCTTATTGCTAATGCGTTTAATTTTTTAATCCTAGCATTAAAGATGCAAAGATCCTAGCATAAAGAGTAAAAAGCAAAGAAGTTTAATATTAAGAATACAGTGATACACCTATGTTCATTTTTGTTACTTTTAAAGTCAAACCATATGAAGGTATCATTACCATCATATATGTTCCCTTGTCTTTGTCAGAGGCAAAAAGCAAGGTGGTTATCCTTTCTTCATCCTCTTCTCCCCTCCAGGTTTTATGCTTTTGGAGAGTAAACTAGAGTGGATGCCTCCTGAGTCTTGATAACACGAGCTTCTGGAGACATCTAGGGGCAAAGCCAGTGTAGTTACACTTCCGGGTGTAAACAGGATTAGGGAACAGATTAGTAGAAAAGTCTTAGGATTTTAAAATTAACAAGACTTTCTTAGTTCTTAGCTATTGAATTTAAAGAGATGGGAAGATGGACTGAAGACTAGGGATTGGAAGAATCAGAAAGCAGTTGAGGGCAGGTTTAAGGAAGGGTCCTTTACAATGAAATAAAAGATAGGCAACCTATAAAACTGGTTTGACTGAGGAGCTGCATTCCTCACTGAATGCATCCTTTTTCTTTCTTTCCCCTTCCCTTCTTATCATTTTTAGCCATGGTGCTGTTACCTTATTCCTTGGCATTTCCCTGTAGCCCAGGGATTCAGGGTGGAAGAGTAATCTCAGAAGATGTCCTTGTAACACTTTTTCTTAGCTTTTGGTTGTTGTCTTTAAAAAGTGTTTATAATTCTGAATCACCAATTTCTAATGTAGGGATTTATGCTGCTCCTTCTAGATCACCTGCCACTACTTGCATGGTGTGTTGTACCATGGCACCTTGTGGACACTTGGGGTTTGTTAAATAGAATTAAAGGGGAAAAAATGCCCATCTTCTTTAGAGATTGGTGGAATCTGTGCCTTTGGAGTTTGTTGGGTACTAATCTGGTGCAAGCTACTACTTCCTCATGGTGTGACCCGGGGCAAGTTTCTTACCCTCTCTGTGCCTCAGTTTCTTCATCTGAAAATGAGATAATAATAGTATCTGCCTCATGGGATTATGATACCGACTAAATGAGATAATGCACATAAAGCACTTTGGTTTTTGCTGACCAGTAAACTCTAAACAACACATTAAAAAAATATTAGTTACTACCACTAATTTGTGCTATGCAGTGCTTAGTCTTAGTTTTGTTAAATTTGGACAACTAATCACTTTTAGCAGTAGTAATGTAAGGGTATTTCTGTGTTTTTTAGTCATTTGATCTCAGAGCAAGGCTGATTCCTGTTAAAAATGATAGTCTTGTTACTCTTGTTAAATGTGATGGTTTTAATGGCGTATTTATTGAGTGATCACCACATGTCAGACACTGCATTTGATACAAAGGAGCAGCACAGAATCCCTTTGTCAAAGTTGGGACCCTGCTGATGGCAGTATGTGGGTGTCACCTGGCAAATGAAAGTGGACAGGCGCTGAGGCATGCAGAGGCCAAGGAGCTCTGGAGGGAGGCCATGGAGCTCTGGAAGGACGCCTGGCCACTGCCCGTGGCTGAGAGGCTGGCTTCTCAGAGGAGGTGCCAAAGCCGAGGGGTCATGAAGCCTGAGAGGAATGTAGGATGTGAGAGGAGGGGTTCCAGGAGAAGGAACATGTGCAGAGACCTCCATAGAGAACTAAAGTTTTTTCCCTGGATATAGCCTGTTTTTCCTCAACTATAGTCCAATGTTGGTTTTAGGTTATACTCCCCACCCTCACCTCTACCCCAGGTTTCTTTCTTTGCTTCCTTCCTTCTTTCTTGAAACATAAGAGCCTCTTGGTGCCCCAATATAGATCTTCCTCCCTTTAGGTATTGCTTTTTGCCCAAATGAGTGTCACCTGGTGAGCCTTAGGGATGCAGGTCTGTACAGAACAGACTCTGTAGGAACATTCCTAAGGAAACATTAGTAACATGAATTTCTTCTCTCCACAGTATGATTTTAGCTTTGATAAATGACTGAAGCTGGAGCAGCCGTGGTTGAAGTCAGCCTACACTACAGTGCACAGTTGAGGAGCCAGAGACTACTTAAATCATCCTTAGAACCGTGACCATAGCAGTATATTTTTTCCTCTTTGAACAAAAAATATTTTTGCTGTATTTTTACCATATAAAGTATTTAAAAAACATGAATTGAGTTTTTGTAGCTTTCTGGTTCTCAACTTTAGCCTGAACCCCCAACATGTGAAGGTGTGTTTCATCATCTGTACATAGAAGACAGTTATTATGTAGGAAGAGGACTCATTCCAGCCTTGCGTGCCAGAGACTAAAGGACATGCTGTAAACGGAAAAGTGTAATAGATGAGCAAGGTGGCTCTTCAGATCAAGAGTACAAAACCATACTGTTAGTCTGGGAAAAGGAAGAAAGAAACTAAACTACCCTTTTGCCTATATTGTGGCAGCTTCCTGTATTTCATATGGTTTACAGATTTATGGGACTGTAAGCCAAACATCTTTTCATAAGAATGTTAACATAAAATGACATTTCAAAAAAAAAATATATTTCTTTGCTGAATTTGTGAAGCCTTATAAGCCATTACAGGTATAATGTAATTCCTGCCTATAGAAAGGAAAATAAGCCAAAACAAATTTTTATGAAGAGCTTTCATTTAAAAGCCACTGCCTCCACAATCACCCTCAAACTCATACACTCTCACTGGCTCTTGGTGGATCTTGGTTTTGTATTCTAATTGTTCTAATTATATTTGATCTCTCTGATATGTCTTTTAATGGTTTTGGAGAGGTGATTTGGTAGATGCTTGTCAGGTTAGATGCAGGAGTAGCTAGTCATTCATTGTCAGTGAAATTGATCCTGTCGCCAGTCTGCTTGGTGCCTGACTGATACTTCTGTCCTGCTGCACTGACCACTTTGTCCATGTCACGGACATTGCAATATCTAAGCAAACTCGGTTCCTTGGAGTATTTGTCAATTCTTGCAGTTGTTGAGAGAAGTTAACTTCTTAGGTTCTGTTTGCCAGGTGAAGTGAACCTAGCATTTTATTCTTAGTTCTCCTTTGTGTTTTAATGTCTCTTGCCTCTTAGGTGCTGGTAATTAGGTGAAACATAGCTGTGTTTTATGACAGAGTCCAAAGAGATTCTTCAGTCTGTGGAGGCAGAATTGGCTAGCCAGATAAGCTGTGTGGTCACCAAATATCAAATGTTGCATGTCTTTTCAGCCTTGGCCTAGGCCTTGGCTTGGCAGAAGCCAGAGAGCCACTAAGCAAAACTCTGTTTGTGGACAGACCCGCATTTTGAGGATGGTGGTATGCCCTGGCCACACGTGAAAGAAAGGGTGAAATGGTAGCAAAGTAATCTTGGTTCTTTTGTTCTCCAAGTCTCAGAATTTGCCTCTTGGGGTTATCTTGTATTTCTTCCAGGCAAAGAGCCAAGGAGCTGTAACAGAAGTTAGTCTGCTTGCATCTCTCATACCTTTTCTTTCTTAGGCACCTTCCTCTGTTTAAAGAAAACTGTCACTTAACTCTGGCTGTATCCCTAACTTCCAGTGCCTCTAAATGTTCTGCTCAAGCTTTTAAAGCAGTGAAGGTGTTGGAAAATTTAGAACTGAGAGATAAATAAGCTACTTCAGGAAGCTCAAAGGTAGTAGAGGACTGTTGAACAAAATGTTTTACCTTCTCATTCAAACATTCTTTTTTTAAAAATGCCAATATTCACAGTGTTGTGTTTCATATCTATAGCATAGTGATTCAATTTTTATTTTATTCCATTATAGCTTATTACAAGGTATTGAATATATCAAGTATTCCCAGTAACCAAAATAGAAACTCCATGTAGTTGAGAGCATCTGGCTGTCAGTTTGCATGTCATTGGGCACAGAGCAGAGGCTGAGCAGATCAGAAAGTTGCCTTGTTTACAAGACAGGAGCTCTTCTGAAACATTAACTGTGGTTAAAAGCAAAACCACCTTTCTTCTATTGCTTGTCTGTATCAAAGCCAGGAAAGGGGGTGACTCTAGTTTTTTTATTTTTTAGGGGCTCTTCTACAAACGATGAAAAGAGCAAAAGAGCAGTGACTTTTAAGAGCTGTGGTTAAGATGTTAAAGATTGATTTTCTATGCTTTTATCTGATTGGAGGGTTGCAGAGGCCCTTAGAAATCCTTTGGTCTAACTTCATCTTAGAGGTAGAGAGCAGAGCCCTGGGGACTGCATCTGGAATCCTGCTGGTTAGTCTGGTGTTCTCTCTCTCGTATCATTCCTCTTCCCTGTCTGTCTGTGAAGATAGTACCCAGGGCCTGGCCAGTGAAGGCTGCAGTGGTGTGCTCCTGGGTGCAGAATACTTCTGTGTGTCCTGTCCTTTTCCTTCCCTCCCTTCAGTGGTAGCAGGTGCCCTTACTGACCATGGGACTCTCAGCTAAGAGAGCTGAGGAAAAAAGATCTAAGGTACAGCTTGGTTTTTAAAAGCCTGACAGCCACCTTTTCATGCCACACAGATGACAAAGGAATAATATTGTCCAAATTTGCTTCCCCACATCTGAACTTTGAGATAAGGAAGCTCCCCAATGGAACTTTTTCTTCTGTGGCTCTCACCACTTTCTATCTGGTATTATGGTCATTTATATGCAATTCATCTCTACTAGACTGTACACTCCTGGAGGGTATACTCTTATTTATGTTTGCATGGTTTCCTGTTGCTCCTGGCACCTAATACAGTGCCTTGCACACAGAAACAATAACTGATTGTTGAACGAATAAATCTGACATAGAAGGGGGATGGACCTAGGAAGTAGACAGTGTGGGTTCAGATTTTCAAGCCCTGCATCTTCCAGTTAAAGTTATTAACCTTCTCAAGCCTGTTTCTTCATATGCAAATTAAAGATACTACTTACAAGGAAAAAAACAAAAGAAGTAAATCTGATTGAGTTGTTCTATTGCTCTTTCAGCTTGAAGTCTTAACTGATGTCCTTTACGTCAGAGAAGTCAGAAGTAATGGAGCAACATAATCAAAGTCTACCGTCTGTTTTCGAGGCAGTCACATTATGGAATGTTCTAAGACATGCTAGGTTAGGAAAGGAAACAGCTGTATTTAGTGCACTTGAGACTTGTGAACTTTACTCACAAGTAATATTTTGTAATTGTGATAAGAATTATGTACCAGGTATAATTATTCTCGAATGTAAATAAAATTGTTCTAATATATGGAAACAGGCAGCAAGACAGAGAAGGGAAATCTGAAATTCTATGCTTATTATCTAGATTGGTGCCACCTGAATGTATGTACTTTAGGCCAAATTTACTGTTTTGCAATGTAGTGTAACAAAACTTGAAATATTCTTGGTGTAGTGACACTAGTGAATAAGGTCATTCAGAGAATGGGCTGTTATGCCTTTGTGAGAACTTGTCAGTGAAGCCTCTTGGTTTTAAGCCATATTTACCATGGAAATTCTAAGCTAGTAGTCAACCTGTTTTGCTCTAAATATAGTCTGAGGACTGAGGGGCATTCAGAGCCTTAGGGATTAGCATTGTGAACTTCAGTAACCACAGTAATAATTGCCTTTAGGACATAGAGGTTAAAGGGATTGGTCACTAAGTTGGTACTGAGCTCAAATTCTCTTCAGAATAAATTCTTTGATAAAAGCTGTTTTTGCTTTGAATTGCTTCCCTCTGAAGCTGGGTGAGGAAGAGTGAGTGGGTGGGCAGTCCAGATCAGCTAGCTGAGAGTTCAGAGGTTTGACTGTGGCTTCCCTGCTGTGTATTTGGTTTGCTGCTTCCATTTACTGAGCATTCTTGGTTTCATCTGCATTAGTTCCCATTCAACATTAGTGCCTAGTCAAAAAGCGAGTCAGCTTAATAAAAACTGAATTTGCTGTTCTCCAGCAGAGCACCTTGTGTGTAGAGGCTGAGAGGACTAGTAAGGTGCCAAGTTACACCCTACTACATCTCTCTCCAGCCATCTCTCGTATTCTTGGTTTACTTTTAAACACCCTGTGTTTCATCAGTCCCCACTTTGTTACTGACCCAGGGGACATAGTTAAATATGATATTTTAAGTACCATATACTCTCAGGGTAAGAGACTGGCACTTGAACAAGGAAGGAGCTTGCATCCTTCGTGTGTTTTCACAGCTCAGTTCATTCAAATTGATAACTGTGAAAGAGAGGATGTAATAGGAAATTAAGTTCTAGAGTCTGATCTTATCACTAGATCTGATCAGCAGCCTGTTTCACAGACTGGATGCAAACCAGGTGAGGGTTGAACTCGACAGCCCAATTAAAAGCAAGTTTGGCTGCCACTGCATCTAATCTCTAAGAGACCTGCAGGGCAAGGCTAGTCTTCTGGTGTTAAGTCTATATAAAATACTAACTTTTGGGAAGACAGTAATAGGACTAGTCCACGTTAATTAGTAATTTTCTATTTTACAAGCTACAGTACCTTCCCTCCCTCACCTATTTTGAAGCCAGTACCAGACATTACATATATAAGGTTCTTAAAACACACACACAGTCCCAATATCATACTTAAGTTGGTAACTACTTAGTCCTAAATAGCTAACTGGTGCTCCGATTTGCCCCACTGGCTCAAGTTTTACAATTTGTTCACATCAGGATCCACCAAAGATCTGTGCATTTCACTTGATTAGTCTCTCTTAAGGCTCTCAGTCTACTAAATTCCCTCTTTTTTCCTTTGCAATTTGTTGAAGAAATGGTTTCATTTGACATAGCAATCAAGTCATTTGTTGTGTAGAACTTGTAGTATTCTGGCTTTTGCTGACTGCATCCTCTGCCATAAACTCTTTAAAAAAAAAATCGTTTGTAATTTTACTGTGTACATTCTCACCCATCACAATGCTGTCTGATAAGATACTGTTAGATCCTTTCTTAGGTAAGGGAACTTACTTACTTGCCTAAAGTGACATGCAAGTTTTAGGATTTGTATTCAGGTCTGATGATTCCAAAACCACTACTTCTAACCACTACTTTATAAAGTAATTGACATATTCATATTTACTGTGGAGGTTTTCTTCTATAAAACTTAATGAGCCTGTTTTATTAATTATATGGAGAAATATCTAGAATTTCAAAGGTGTCATTTTCTTCTATGAACTACACAATTAGAATCAGTCAAGTGTGCCCTTAAATGTACCTATCTTTGACAAGTTTTAAGTCGATTTTTAATCCAGGGTTAAGTGGCCATCTACAGACCAAGTAAGGTTTGTATGACATAGTGGCTAAAAACATAAGCTCGGGGGCACCTGGCTTTGAATCCCAGCTCCTTCATACCAGTTAATTTATTTAAACCTACTTCCCTCATTTGTAAAATGGAAATTAGTATTTGCCCCATGAGGCTACCTTGAGAATTAAATGGGAAGGAAATGAGTGGCTCATCCACAGTGACTGGCCTAAAGCAAGCACCAAATGCTTTAGCCCAAAGGAATACCTGTTCTGTAATCGTGCTACTTAACCAACTAGTGTATAGCTTTGTGGTTGAGCGTGTCTGACTCTGCAGCCCCATGGACCATACCTATACAGTCTATGGAATTCTCCAAGCAATTCTACTGGAGTGGGTAGCTGTTCCCTTCTCCACGGGATCTTCTCAACCCAGGAGCTGAGGGGGTCTCCTGCATTGCAGGTGGATGAGGTACCAGGGAAGCTTAAGCGCTGTGGTTGGCCCTTCTCAATACCATTCTTGCTTCTACTTTTAATTCTTGGTCTCACTGCTAAAGTAATGTAGCACAGTCCCAATTTTCAAAAACCACCAGTATGTGGTGACAACTGACAACATACAGTTACCTCATGTGTTAACAAATCTGACTTATGATCAGAAGATGGCTTAGAAACCTAAAAGTTAAAAAAGCCTTCAGTTGAGTCCCACGTGCACCTGGGTTTAGGAGTTAAAATCACAGGCTTGGGAATCAAAATGAGTTTGAAAATCCCAATGCTACCACCTATTAACTGTATTAGTTTTCTTAAGCTTGAGTTTATCACTGAAAAAAAAAAGTGAGCAATACTTAACAGAGATATAAGTTTAAATAATGTATATAAAGTACCTGTATCCAATAAACACTCCAATTATATACACAAACATTAGGAGAAAGTATACAAAGGAAAAGGAAATTAAAACCAAACCAGTTGATATATCAGTTCTTTCTGGACAAGGAAACAAAATCTTACTGAAAAGGTCTTCATGTGGATCCATTAACAAGGGAAAAAGAACCCATTTACAGTGTGTGAAAGAACTTTTAGAACAAGTTTTTCATTGATAATAAAATCAAGACCCCTTTTCTGGATTCACCGGCTGAAAACTGGTATTTTTCCACTTGGGGGAATGAGGGAAAACTATTTGGTACACAACTCCCAATTCAATATGTAGCTGCATTTTAATATATTAAAAGGGAAATGAAGCCACACAGGACTTAAATGAAGAACATTAATATATTCATTTGAATTGTAGATACAGTGTATCACCATGGCTAATTATATCTTAAATAAGATGTTTTTCCTGAGGCTATAAAAAGAAAAAAGGCTTGGACTCATTATATCCACTTAATACAGTGACCAAAGCAGCCACTAATCTTCACATCAGAAAAGGAAATGCTCATGGTAAGCACACTCATCAAGTTTGAGGGAGAAGAGCCCACTGCCATAAAACCAGTGGCAGGCACCTAGAACTGCTGGAAGTATTGCCTGACCACTCCAGTATTCTTGCTTAGGAAATCCACGGACAGAAGAACCTGGGGGGCTGCAGTCTGTGGGATTGCTAAAGAGCTGAATATGATAGCATGAGTATGAGTGACAGGATGATGGGGTGATTTTGTTGAATGTTTACAGGTTTGTCTTTCTGGAAAAAATGTTAAGTCATGAAATGATGTAACTAAAGACCAACTTTTCTCTTGGTTAAGTGGAAGAGAATTGTGTTTTTAAAATAACTCTCTACTGTCAGATTTATTAAGGTTGGGAAGTTTTCTATACCTGCTGGGATCTGGCATGAAGCTTGAAACAGAGGGATAATCTGACTAAGCTAAATTTGCCAAGTGTAGCTGTATATTTAAAGACTCAAGTAGAAAAAGTTCCTCTTGCCTGTTGATCAGAGCAGGTGGCAGCCATACCTTTGAAGAGGGGAGCAGTGTGTGGAAGCACTACTCTCTGCCTCACCAGTGGATCTGCTATCCTAAGCCGACTCCCCACTGCCTACCAATACAGACTTTCCACATCTGAACTTCCTTCTACTGTGCAGAATGTCATCCTTAGCAGTAAAAATCATAAAGCCTACTTCTGTAGTAATTCACTGATGGGCAATACATATTGAATGTGTTCTCCAAGGAGATCTTTAAAGAACTATATATTTGTTATGAAATAAATTTTAACTTCAAATTGGAAATGTATTTTCGTCCCTTGTCAACATTTCCACTGCCTAACTGCACAATTTCAGATATAGTCATATTTTTGAAACTGTTCCAGTCCTGTGGCTACTGCTGGGTCTTCCAGATTTGCGGACATCTTGAATGCAACACCCTGATGGCATCGTTCTTTAGGGATTCCATCGCATCCACTAGCTTTATTAACAGCAGTGCTTCCTAAGGCCCACTTGACTTTGCTGCACAGAATGTCTGACTGGGTGACTGACCACACCATTGTAGCAATCCAGTTCATTAAGATCTTTTTGGTATAGTTCTTCTGTGTATTCTTTCCATCTCTCCAGCATCCACTAGGTCTCCACCATTTATGTCCTTTATTGCGCTCTCTTCGGGTGAAATGTTCCTTTGGTATCTCCCAATTTTCCTGAAGAGATCTCTACCCCTTTCTGTTGTTTTCTAGCCTTATACACCTTTTCATTGAAGGTGGCCTTCTTGTCTCTGTGCTGTTCTTCGGAACTCTGTGTTTAGCTGGATATACCTTTCCCCTTCTCCCTTGCTTTTTGCTTCTTTGTTCAGCTCTTTGTAAATCCTCCTCAGATAACCACTTTGTCTTTTCTTTTCCTTTGAGATGGTTTTATTCGCTGCCTCAAGTGTAATATTATGGACCTCCGCCTTTAGTTCTTCAGGTAGTTAATTAGATCTAATCTCTTGAATCTATCTGTTACCTCCACTGTGAGAGTTGGACTGTAAAGAAGTGAAATGAAGTTTAAGGCGATCAGTCATGTCCAACTCTGTGACCCCATGGACTATATACAGTCCACAGAATTCTCCAGGCCAGAATACTGGAGTGGGCAGCCTTTCCCTTCTCCAGGGGGTCTTCCCAACCCAGGGATCGAACCCAGGTCAAGGGAGACTGCCAAAGAATTGATGCCTTTGAAGTGTGGTGCTGAAGAAGAATCCTGAATATCCCTTGGACAGCAAGGAGATCAAACCATTCAATCTTAAGGGAAATCAATCCTGAATACTCACTGGAAGGGCTGATGCAAGCTGAAGCTCCAATATTTTGGTCATCTGCTGTGAACAGCCGAATCATTGGAAAAGTCCCTGATGCTGGGAAAGATTGACAGCAGGAGAAGAGGGCATCAGAGGATGAGTTAGCTGGTTGGTATCACTGATGCAATGGACATGAACTGGGGCAAACTTCAGGAGATGATGAATGACAAGGAGGCCTGGCGCACTGGAGTCCATGGGGTTGCAGAGAGTTGGACACGACTGGGTGACTGAACAACATTTTTGAACATGTGGCATATGATTCCTTTAAAAATGCAAATGTTTCTGAAGATTTTCTAAATTAACCCATAATTACATACAATAGCTCTTTAAAAAATAACCGGCTAAGCAGTGCTTTGTTAGACACTGTTAACAAATTCCAGGTGAATCTATGGATGTCAAATTCAGCAAACTGATTGTTCTAGGTAACAAGTACTATTTAAACACTCAGATTAATGGCTATTAGATTTAACACAGCTACAATTAATTATTCATTCTGTTTATTGAATTAAAAAGGAGTACAAACAATTGGTTAAGTGCTATGCACTGACATGGAAAAGGTGTATTTAAAAAAAAAAAAAAAAACAACAGGAAAGCAAATCAAAGTTAACGTAGTTTCAATTGAACAAAAATTTGAAGACATTTAATATACTACACATTTATAAAATAAAAGTTAACAAAGGGTGTTTTGTAAATAATTAGTAGAACAAGTGAAAATAAATATACCAGAGACCTGAAGTTTTTTACGCTTTAATGAAATAACAAAGCAAAGAAATTTAAACTACTAAATATAATCTGAGAGTCAGTTAAAAACAAAGCCCCCCCCAAATTTGAGAACACAATCCTTTGAAACATTTAATCAGTCCATAGCAAATAATTATTACATACCAAAAGCTCTAAGTGTTAACTAGTTCCACCACAATGCCATGTTAATCTTGACAATTTAGAAATCTTGAGATCAACACTTATTTTCTTGATCTCTACAGCTTGGTTTGTAAATACACACATGCTTTTGTGGATCTATTCCCCCGCCACACACACACATTTTCAAGGAGCCAATAAAATTTTTTCCACCTTTGCCTAAAAATGTTCCGATTCAGTTTTAGCACATTGACCCTGATGATGAAAATGTTTTAAGTTAAAGATGGGGACACAATTTCAGTCTTATAAAAATATACCAGTATACACACACACACACACACACACACACACACACACACATTTTTATACTATGAGTTTCATTAAATCCAGGCTATCTGGATTAAGTAGATAAAGGATGGGTTTTGTTTTTGCAACTATAGGGCAGCTACTATAACAATAGCTTAACAATACTGAAAATTTTCAATTAAGTTCACCCTGTTTTTAGAAAGTGTCTAAGTGTAAATGCAAATTCACCTCTTCTCTTAAAGTTAGTGGTTTATATTAAATCAGGTATGGTTTTTGAAATGGAAGTAATGTTTTTGGGAACAACTCCAAAAACGTTGCTAAAATTTAAATGAGAAAGTAAAACAAAACCAAGATAAACATTTTAGATATGGGACAAAAAGGATATTAATAAAAATGTCTTCTTTCCTCCCCATTCAAAAGTAGTCATTCTTCTGCTGTGAAAGAAACTGACATGGATATTTCCCTTTCAAGAGATGTAAGATATATTTACCAGTGTGAGCAGAGGTGTTAGGGTCAGTTCTTGTGTGCAGGAACCTAAAAAAGAGAATTTCAAGATGGGGAGGGGTGGGGAAAAAGGGTTTTCTATTAATGTCATGGAATGCCACTCTACAGGGACAACACTCCTAATAATAAAAATCACCAAATTACTACTAGTGTGATTTCAGATTAATAAAATATTGACAAGTCATTTTAATTAGTTTATTTTTAAAGTTAGGTAATCCCTTTTTGTTCTCCCACCCACTAAAATGGGCCAATTTGCAGGGGCATTTGCAAACAAAATTTCCTGTTTAAAAAACTTACCTGGTTAAATAGAACATTTACCTGGCCAGTAACACAAGTGTAGCTAGCATGAACACTAATAAAATACAGAATTAAAAACTGAGGCCATCTTCCCTCCCAGCTAATTCCCTACTCTTCATTCACCACCCACACCCTCATTTTAGGAATCCCATATCCAACACTGTACTATTAATAACCAGTTATTTGGAGGAAAAAGACATTTAATTTCATATGTGCTCTAGCCCTTGATCAATGAAGTTAACAACAAAAACATTTTCAAGCACATGGAAATGAGCCTACTAACCTGATTTTTGGAGCCAAAATTCTCCACTCAATTTTCATCTATGTGCAAAAAGTATTGGTACTTTTCAGTTTATACATTTGTTAGTATCTTGCAGCTGGCTTGAAAATACTCTCACATCAAGCCTAGAGACTACAGCACAATCAGAGATTTCAGTTGACAGCTATGAGTTAGACCATCCTGCCATTAGGTTCTCTGTATCATAAAATCCTAGTTTCTTCATTTATTTCACCTTTCTAGCACAGTCACTGCACATGCATGAAAGACGTTTACAGCAAGTTGGCACCACAAAGTACCAGTATATGTAGGAAGCTGCCGATCAAGACAGACTTGGAACACAAACTCACCTAGCTGCTACAGAAACCTTTGCATAGTTGTTACTCCATTTTGATGGAGTTATGTTCTTGTAAAATGTGCCTCACTTTGCCTCCACTTTTTAAAAATGTTCTTAAACTGTACTTCAGAAGCACTCTGAAAACTCGTATCTAGGGGTGGTTGGGTGAAGGACAGTAGACTCTGAGTGCCAAATCGCCCCTGAACGGCACAAATCCCAGTGAATGTTACAAATGTACCATGGCACACTGTAATGCAATTTGTAAACAGCTGTGGAGTTTCTATGCCCACATTTTGTTAGTGATGTTACCATAGAGATTGGGGTAATTAATGGCTTCAGGGTATACATGAAATCACTTAAAATATGAATGGATTTAACTGTACTGAGGTAAACAGAAGTTGCCACTTAATTATATACAGTTACCAATGAAGATTTTATTCAAGCTTAAAGTAAAAAGTAATTTTAGTTAAGAAAAATGAAGTACCAGATAAACTGTAACATAGTTATTTTAACTTAGAAATATCAAAACAGGAATTCTTGATTCTCTAAGTGGTGGTCTCTGCAAAATGGAGCTTAAATAAATCTTTTACATTACCAATTTGATAAAATAATCTGCTGACCACGATCTGTCATCTCCTCTTACTATGAGCTTCTGGGAGAATCCAAGCTATTTTAAGGCCAATTTGTGTTTTTCTTTCTTCTCCCCTTCCCTGACTTGACCATTTCTCCCTGCTACCCTCCTGTTAAACACCCCCCACCCCCATCCCACCCACCAAGGAAGAACTCCTGACATCCAAGCCTTTCTTCTCTTCTTTGTGGATCCTGAAGAAGTCTGCTCATGGTAAATAATATAGATTTGGCTGGGTCAAAAGGAAACAGTGTTAAGACTTTTTCTTCACCAGAATCTTATTTTGGAGATACTCCCACTCTTCTCAATGTAACAGCTATGGTCACCATATTCATCCTCTACTGAAAAGGGGACGGAATTTCAAAGGAGACTAAGTATGTTGTACTCAGCTGTAATGGGATTTTAAAAGCACAATGTGAACATCAGGCTTTTGGCGTATTTTAAATGTGAAATTCTCAAAAGTGCTCTTCCATGAAGGAAACCTTTCCTTAAACTAAACAGGGAGGGGAGAGGGACACTACCCACAGCACCAGTTTAGAATGAGGTTCAGTATGGCAATATCTGAAAAACTGAGGAGAAATAGTGTTTAAATTTATGTATCCCTATGTCAAAATATTAAGGGCCATTAGAGAAACGATTATGAGGTTTTAAACCCAGTTTAAGTATGTTTGTAACCTGCTGAATTCTTCTAACAAGCTCAATTATACTATAAACTTCCAAAGTGGTTATATCTGCTGATTTCTACTCTCTTGCTAGATGACACCAAAATGATTCCCCAAATTGAGAACAACTTGGAACAAGCTTTGTTGAAAACTTATACGGACTACTGATCTCTCATGTTGGTACAAATTTAAAATTCTCTTTTTGAATCTTGAATTTCTTCAAGATCAGGTACTGATGTTCCTTCGGGAATAAAACAAAAGGGGGAAAATCTTCAAAGCACTACTCTGAATTTTCTGTATAATGTCCTTCCAAGTACTGTTTCTGACCATGTCTCATGTGGTATTCCAGAAGAGCATCAGTTATACTGTGTATCTAAGTCATAGAGGAAACTCTTTTTTAGCTGGTTTAGATTCCAAATGTATACAAATGAAGTCACTTTAATCCTATAAATACTTCTTAATTTATTTTTAAAAAATTGTGCTGTTAACCCTTTTACGGGGCAACAAGCTATGTGAAAAGTACAAAACTTTTTGTCAAATGTAATATTGAGAGTGCTTTTGACATAGTTCACTGGTTTATCATCTGGATCAGTATATACTGCGCAACGGGCAAGGCTAGAATCCATGAACCAAGCTGCAAAGATCTCAAGCTAAATAAGGCGGAAAGATTTGGAGAAACAAAAGAAGGAAATTCTTTCCTATCCAATGTATACTCTTCAGACTAATGCACTCTTTCTATCAAGCCTTCTAAACTGTTAAATAAAGTTTTCCAAACAAGCATTTAAACTTCATTACACAGAAGAGCAACAAGAATGGTATCCTGCCAGACAAAAGGCAGGAGGGAAAAAAATATATATACTGAGTTCAATGGGTAAGCCTGAATGTAGCACAGTTCTTCACAACCGATGGGGGGATAATTCAACATGGTGTCCAACAACGTTCTAACGACGTGCTTCATCTCAACTGGTTACTATGAAGCAAGGTGTAAATGTTTGGCCCCAATCGGGCTTCAGAAATGGTTCTTTTTTCATGACGAGCATGTCAGTCCAGCTATCAATCATGTTTGTTTGCACCAAATCCCAAGCCATTAAAATACGACTAATTTTAAGTTAAACAGAAGTCGTCTGCTCCAAATTCGCCATCAACTATCCATGCTACTGCATTCCTCTGAATGAAGACAAGATGAAATGTGTATTGGGGGAAAAGAAGAAGAGGGGAGGGGAAGAAAAAAGTTACCAGTTAGAAAGTTTTGAAATCAGCATCATGACATCATAAAATAACATTAAAAAACAATCAAATCAAGACAAATTCTTGGTATTTTCATCATGATCATTAAAACTGTGTTATCTTAGGCTACATATTACAGTCTACTGCTACTGGTAAGTCACTTCAGTCGTGTCCGACTGTGTGACCCATAGAGCAGCCCACCAGCTCCCCCGTCCCTGGGATTCTCCAGGCAAGAACACTGGAGTAGGCTGCCATTTCCTTCTCCAATGCATGAAAGTGAGAAGTAAAAGAGAAGTCACTCAGTCATGTCTGACTCTTGGCGACCCCATGGACTGCAGCCTACCAGGCTCCTCTGTCCATGGGATTTTCCAGGCAAGAGCGGGGTGCCATTGAATATTGGAGAACCCAAGTGAATAATCATATTGGAATCTTATACTTTAAAAAGAAATTTTGAAATAGTTACTCAGAGGGGAAACATTTTTATGGTAGAATAAATAGAGAAGAGAGAAACAGAAGAGAAGAAAGAGCATCTGGCAGTCCAAGGTAAAACTGCATTGTAACTATGTACTGGGTTGGCCAAAAAGTTTGTTCAGTTTCCCAATTTTACAGAAAAATCCAAATAAACTTTTTTGTCCAATCCAATATTGAATTTTTATTGGTCAGTTTGAAACTCTGCAATATTATCCTACTCTGTGTGTGTGTGTGTGTGTGTGTGTGTGAAGGACAATGTGTTAACAGCTCTATTGATATAATTCACATACTCTACAATGCACCCATTTAAATTGGACAATTCAGTAGTTATTAGCATATTCACATAGGATTGTACAACCATCAAGGCAATAAATTTTAAAACATTTTCATCACCATTAGAAGTCAATCAACAATCCTAAGCAATTACTAGTCTGCTTTCTCTATAGATTACGGACACTTTCATATAAACGGAACCACAGTAGGTATTCTTTTGTGTCTGGCTTCTTTCACAGCATATTGTTTTTAAAGTTCATCCATGTTATAGCATGTGTACTTGATTCTATTCCATTTTGTACAGTCCTCAAAAAAAAAAAAATGCAGTATGGATTGCTACTTATAATAAAAGGTCACTGATTCTTTTTTTTGGGAACTTAAGTATTTTTAGTTAAATGATTTATAGTATCTTAGGATACTTATGGTTTTGGAATGCCATTTCCTTAGCTTCATCTACATTTTTCCTAAATGTCTGTTCCAAACAGGTATTAGAAAAAATGTTTTCGAGCAGGGGAAAAAGAACTCAGAGGATACCTTAATAAAAGGCATGTAACTAAGTATCTAGTTATAAAGAAGTTGTTTTCTTATTGTAGGTATAAATGAAAATCTTTTAGTGCTCTACCTATTTGCAAAGCACAACTGAAAATTGCTTAATTTGGCCCAGTTCTTACAACTGGACTAAATTTGTCTCATCCACCATAATGAGCATCCACAATAATTAAATTACCAAACAGCACTGCAACTCTTATTCCACTGTAGTAGAGACACAAACATATCCTTAAATCTATGTCTGAAATAAATCTACTTACAAGGTAAATCTGTTACTATATACCTAGTATTTTCCTAGTTCTTTCTATCAAATGTTTATTTGAAGAAATAATTTCCAAAATTACTAATAAAATTTGAAAATCATATAATCTGAGTTATAGATCTCTGAAGTATCTATGAGTAGGCCTTGAAACCTTAAAAGGGCCAACAAACACACACAACAGGAAATCAATGCGAGATTTTTGCCTTTAGCTAATTTCAGAGGTGTGTTAGTGAAATCATGTCATGTAGTGATATACAAATACAAAAAGGCCCTACAAGGTTCTGAGAAACTCAAGAGTAGTTTTCAAACGTCTTGAGCTGTGTACTCTACATGCTTTTTACCCTTGTCTTTGGCTGTATATCCTCACCTACCGGTGAGGTCTAGTACAGTTTGCACCATACAGATAAAAGCACAGAGAACATGCTTTTAAGCCATTCGTGCTACCCTGACAACCCTCCTCCTCTGAGAATAACTCTGAGCAGCTGGTCATCTTTCTTACTAAAAACACTTAGGTAGGACACACTGTGAACAAAAAAAATCTATCTGTTTCTAGGTAAATTATTTCCTTTTAAGCAAACTAAATATTTTTGCTCTGAAAAAAGAACAGGTAAGTCATTTACATAAAATTTCTCATTATCTCTTCTTTCTAGCATATCTTGCTCAATTACGGTATGTCCTTAACTGTTAGCTTTCTGGCTTTGGGCTTTCTTTTGGTATCTGAAAGTAATAGAAAACACCTTTTAGACTTAGATTTGAAGACCTGGTAGCACTCTACAAGTTATTTAGCCTTGCCATGCTTCAGTCTTCATACTCCAGAAATGAGGACAAATACACTTCTCCATTTCTCTTATTGGGCTATACAGATGTTGTGCAAGACAGTGTATATAAAGGGCCTAGCAGGTTACTAGGCACATAGGTACATGATGAATTCTAGTTCCATGCTCTTTCTCTATCCACCATGCACAGTTCATGCTAGTGTGCTACATGGTATTAACAGATACTCATCTGTAAGGATAAAACCATAAGCAAGATCATCCTGAAGTTGTTCAAATTTCATATACTAGCTAGTTTTCATAAGCACAGAAGTATAAAATACTTCTTGTCTAATGAAGCAAGATTTTTAGGAAGATTTCTAAAGTAGCAATAGTAACTTGCCTGTAAATGAGGTGGCATATTCCTGCTTATTCTCACCAGTGTCATCAATAAAACAAACAAAAAAGTACTGTTGCATATTCGATTAATTAAACTCCTGTGGAGTGATAGTGTACAATCTTTAAATGAGGGAGAAAATCTATTACATCCTACACTTTAAAGTACCACCTAAAAGTGCTACAACTTTATGATAGATGAAGGCAAGGTTTCATATGGAAAAAAACACAATACTGTATGATGATTACCTTCAATATTCTGGTGGTCTATAAAAGGTGCTGGTCCCCATATCCTAACAGTGCCGTCATCTGAGGCGCTGGCCATCATGGATGGAATCTGTGGGTTCCAGCTCACGCAGTTGACTGTACGTGTGTGCCCTGTCAGCTCCGCAATTGGCAGTTCACTACGTTTGTGCCAGATGTAAACCTTGTGATCTGAATAACAGTAATTCAGAAAAACGTTGGGAAAGTGTAACAGATTAACAAAATTGACTGATTTTAAGTTTTCTGCTCATTACAGAACATTTATCAGACTTGACAACAAAAACAGTGTGAATAATTTAACATTATTTTTTGAAAAATCCGTTTAAATTTTAATAAAATACACATTTTCCCTGTTAAAAATGACAGACTAGCTTGCAAGTCATCACAGAATCAGCAATATTCTATAATACATAATGTATAATCACAGTCAAGACCTTTGAATATAAAGAAATCTAGGATGAAGGTAAATTCTATGGAAATGAGGGGTGAAAGAGAAGCAATGTATCCAAATTCAAATATGGCAATTAAGATGACAGCTAAATATTGAGTGCTTACGGTGTTCTAGGTGCTAAATAACTCTATTATTTAACCTTCACCACCATCAGGAGGTGGTGCTTATCCCTTTTATGGATGGTGACTGATGAACTGCAAGTGGAAGCAATCTCCTCATGGTTAACAGCTGGTAAATGGTGAACCTGGGATTGAAATCTGGGACGTCCTGCTCACGTGTTTACTTGTGAGGCTAGACAGCTGTCCTACAGCTGTATCATGATATAACTGTGTGGTAGTCTATTTATACTCGCATCAAGTGCCCATAAAAACCAAAAACCCCAACAACTTTGTTTCTTTGGATAAACTAATCTTCAAAAACAAAATGAAACAACTGCCTAGTACAGAGTAGTGGTTCAGAGTAAGGGCTGTAGAGTCACACTACTTGGTCCACATCCTCCCTGTGTTCCTGACCAGGTGTGTAACTTTGGGCACATTTCCCACTCCCTGCAACTTTTCTTCTGTAAATGGGGAGTCATACTTACCTCATCATGTTATGAGGATAAAATAAGTCTGTATATGAAGAAATGTTTTGAACAGAGTCTAACACACAGTAAACACCATGTATTATCATAAAGAGTTAACTAAATATAAGTGATGGTTCTTGAACAGATGGCAGAACCCCAGGGTGAGTTAGAGAAGTGTCCCATCTGAAGAGCTGTCACTCAATTACATGATCAATGTGGGAACTTTCAGCAGATGTGCTTGCAATTGAGGAAACTAGAGTGGTGAATAGGTAATAAATTTGTGGTAAAAGAACATGCCCTGCTTTCAAAACTTACAAAGATAAAAAGTTGGAACCACTGTTGAACATTTTTTTGTGTATGGGAAGCGAAAGCTAAAAGGAACTCACTGATACTGAATTTATCTTTCCTAGAAGGTATTTGTTGTTCAGTCATTTTTGAAAATAATTTTCCTTGAATAAAATAAAACTAACAAAAGTGAAAAAAAAATGCCCAGACTAGCTATGCTTCCCCTTGGACAAAGCAAGTCCACAAAGGAAGACTATAGGCTTTTTTGAAAAGTGAGAATGCAACTGAAATCTGCCTACTGAAATCTGGATGAAAAATGCTTTTGTGAACACATATCCAAGGAGGATATTTATCGAATATGCAGCCAAAATTAAGAAAGATCTGAGCAGTCAAGGTCAGAATGACAGGCCTTATGATAAGTTCTGCTTACTTTTATCAGTTTAAGGAATCCAGTGCCAATGCAGAGGAAAAAATAAGTTTTTCTCTTTATTATCAGCACAATGAAAAGGCTGGAGTAATGGCATAACTTTTAGGGGAATATGCTTCCTATTGCTCTATCTTATATTGACATTTATGATTTTGGGGGTTTGGAAGGTTCTTAGAATCTATTTCTTACAAATAAACAATGAATGGGTTACTGTGGACATCTTGGGAGAGAGCATATTTGCTATAATCACTTGGTGTTGAGAACATTCTTAGAGCCATTCTAAACCACCTGAGTCATGAGAATCCTAATCTCTTTCCTTCACAGTTATGTTTCATTTTTAGCCCTAAATAGAATATAATGTGGCTTAATTATTCATCAGGCTTAGTTCTAAAGTTAGTTTGGGCCAAAAAAAAAAAAAAAAAAAAAAAGATTGGTATCACTAGAGATAATGGTGGCAATACATGTTTTCTTAAACTACTTCTAGGCTACATATTTTTAGAAAAAGTATAGCGGATTGTCACAGTTGGTAAAGAATCCACCTGGCAATTCAGGAGATATAATAGATGTGAGTTCTATCCCTGAGCTAGGAAGATCCTCTGGAGGAGGAAATGGCAACCTATGCTACAGTTCATAGAGCTGCAAAGAGTTGGACACACACAGACACACACACACAGACACAGACACACAGACACACACACACGCGCGTGCGCGCCAGGAAGATCCTCTGGAGGAGGAAATGGCAACCTATGCTACGGTCCATGGGGTCACAAAGAGTTGGACACACACACAAACATACACATGCCAGGAAGATCCTCTGGAGGAAGAAATGGCAACCTATGCTATGGTCCATGGGATCACAAAGAGTTGGACACACACACACACACACACACGATTGTGAGGCATAATTAAGAGGGGTAAAAAACCCCACCAGGAGCAGGATTAAATAGAGCATAGGGAAGAATCTTCAAGTAGGAACTAAAAACCATGTAGAAGGCTTAATATATTTAAATCGTATCAAATAGAAACCAATGGAAAATCTAGAAGAAAATAACATTAAACTAACAGATAAAATAGATTTTTTTGATGGGAAAGAAGTGAACTTCCAATTGTTACCTAGCAAGCCACTCTTCTCTTAATCTTATCTGAATGACATTTTTAGGGGAAAGAAAGAATGAAGTCATATGCGAGGTGTGAAAAATCTAAATCTCTAAATGTCTCTTTGTCCCAATCCTTAAATACACCTTATACACAAAGGAAAAACTCATGTGTCACCTTGTGATCCTCTTCTCTACTGAGATCAGTTTTTTTTTGTCAAGAAAGGGAAAACAGAAACATCTCACACAGTAACTGAACATTACCAAGTGTTCATCAACATAATTAAGGTCCTCGGTCTATCTTGGAAAACTAGATTCAGTTTTTAAAAAATGACTTAAGTAATTTGGTGCTACAGTACTAGAACAGCAAAATGGATACTTAAGAAAATGTATTTAAAGAAAATTTTCAATAATCTGCCATTATTTGTTTCTATTACCTTAAAATGTACAGCAACTTTTAATACTGCCTCACTTATTTGTGCTTGCATATTTTAAACAATTTGTTTTAAATTAGACTACCCGAGGCATATGCCTGCCTGATATACTGATGTTATTAGACCAGAGTAAGTTATTAAAAAAGGTAGTAGTTAATCCCATAATTTGAGCTTTTCTGAGACCATAAGAATCCCATGGTCTCAAAGAAAACCTAAATTATTTTCTTCAGTCATTAAAGACCCACTAAAGATCTAATTACAGTCAATTTTGTCCAAGATCAAGGAAAACATCATTAACCTTGATTTTTAAGATACTATTAACATCTGAAAACCATTAAATCTCATGAAAAGAAAAATACCTACAAAAGAGAAATGATTTAACTAAATCTTGATTTGACACATGCACCAAACACACTTCCACAACAGGCACTATTGATCTGTGACAGTAAGGAGGGATTCAAATCATTTCAAGAAAAGGGAAATCAACAGTGTACTGGATAAATGACTCATACAATTTCTGACTGAACATCTTGAATTTGTTTGGAGGCACAACTACCTTTACAAATTGAGAGAATTATAGGACTTTCAGTCCATCTATATATATTTGTGAATGAACAGAGACACAATTTACCTTCACTGCCACTAGCGATGAAGTCTTCATTATGGCCTCCAAAACATGAATGAATCGTATAAAACCCTTGTGTAACACCTTGGTACTTTCTTACTAAAACTCTGTCTTGCAAGTCCCATAAATGAACTCCCTGGAAGCAAAAGAGAATATAGGTATTTATTCTTAATGCAAAAGAATTTTAAAGAGTAATCTGTGACTATGCATTTGCCTGATGAACATTTCCATTTTCTGTTTATGCAAAATGCCAGTTTCCTGAAAAATTTCCAATTGACTCTACAAACTTATGGATCAAACACACAAAGTAAAATTTTAAGAATTTATAAAAATATTTGTTTATATATACTAAAACTCACAAATTTTAACTAAGCTAAATTTTCCTGAGAATTATGTTAATAAACTTACCTGAGTTGCTACATTTAACAAAGCTAATCGGCCATTCTTTGAAATAGTAAAAGACATAATGGGATGATCTTCTTGTACTCTATAACCAAAAAATAATTTGTCAAAACCAACATACTAAGAATCAAAGACATTCAAAGTGTTTAAATATAACAAATTTAAGTCTGTAATCACTATTACATACTATATTTCAATCAAGAAAAAGAATCTGAGTTAATAATTACTAAGCACCACTTGACTATCCACCCAAATTGCCAATCAAACCAAAAACATAATAAAAATAATAACTCTTCTTTTGAAGAAGCAAGTTCTACTACACTTTTATTTTAATACAAATCNGCAAAATGCCAGTTTCCTGAAAAATTTCCAATTGACTCTACAAACTTATGGATCAAACACACAAAGTAAAATTTTAAGAATTTATAAAAATATTTGTTTATATATACTAAAACTCACAAATTTTAACTAAGCTAAATTTTCCTGAGAATTATGTTAATAAACTTACCTGAGTTGCTACATTTAACAAAGCTAATCGGCCATTCTTTGAAATAGTAAAAGACATAATGGGATGATCTTCTTGTACTCTATAACCAAAAAATAATTTGTCAAAACCAACATACTAAGAATCAAAGACATTCAAAGTGTTTAAATATAACAAATTTAAGTCTGTAATCACTATTACATACTATATTTCAATCAAGAAAAAGAATCTGAGTTAATAATTACTAAGCACCACTTGACTATCCACCCAAATTGCCAATCAAACCAAAAACATAATAAAAATAATAACTCTTCTTTTGAAGAAGCAAGTTCTACTACACTTTTATTTTAATACAAATCAGATAACTGTTGTTTAATGGATATAAAGTATATTTACATGTTTCTATCTGTAAGGTCCTCAAAGTTATATCCCCGAATTCGCTGGTGTGTATCTGATGCCAGAACAGTCTTCCCGTCACTCAAGCACCAAAGACATTGCACTCTCACTCCTTCCCAAGAGTCAAGGAGATTACCATCTAAATCCTGAGGAGAAAATTACTATTAACTTCATTACTGAACAGCACTCAGAAAGCAAACAAAGAACCAAAGTAATCTCTTTTTTTCCCCAAAAAGAATCTCTTAATATATCTTTTTGTAATATCTATCTTTTCCTGAGACTGATCGCAACCGAGTTGTTCCTTAAGTGTTTTCAATCATCAAAATTTATATAGGTCAAATTTCATTACAATACCTAAGGGGAGGGGGAGAATCTTAGTAAATCTATCTTCCCTTCTATCAAGCACAGATAAATACAATAAATACAAAGAAAGAAAAGAATCCTTAAGTTTCAAGGGCTCACAACTTTTGGAAAAGAATTTAAACATCCCTTTAAAATACACTATACTGGGATTTGTACTATAATATTCAGAAGTTGTGATACGGAAAAAGATAACTAACACAAATTATAGCTGTATAGAACTTAGGAACCTGTTATCATGTTTTAAAAAAGTCACCAAGTTTGTAACATGCTCTACTAAGCAAAGCTCTTAGGATCATTATCTTCCTGAACATTCAAAGCTGAGTGGCAATCCTATTTTTACAGGTTAGGGAACTACCAAGTCATGTACCCTGAAGGCTTAAACACTGTAAGAGACAGCAAAGTCAGCAGAAACACACAAGGCCACCTTGAATCCAGGGAATTAAGAACTAATGGCTTAAATGCCAAAATGCTGACTACAGTTAATAATACTGTATTGCATATGTGAAAGTTGCTAATAAAGTAAATCTTAAAAATCCTCATCATAAGAAAAAAATTTTGTAACTATGTGTGGTGATGTTAACAAGACTTATTGTGGAAAATCATTCTGTAATACATACAAATACTGACGCATATTATGTCATACACCTGAAACGAATGTAACAATGTATGTCAATTATATCAATCAATCAATCAAAGCACAGCATTAGCCCATGGAGAGAAAGTCCAGACATAAAATGCTTAAATTAGTACATTATAATGGTACTGATCACTTAAAATAACTTAAAAGAAAATCAGGGGTGTATCAATAAAGGGTGTATTGGGACAACTGGGGAAAAATTAAATGACTTACAACCATGCTGAGATAACAGCACACTAAATAAATTCCATGAGTCTTGCAGTCAGCTTAATGAAACTGATAATTTGTAATGGCAACATAAAAGTTTTTATGATAAATGACCTACACTGAATGATTTAAGGGGGTTATGATATTTAACTTTAGTCTTAAATAAATAAATCTAGAAGGACCTACTGGAACCATGGAGGCAGTGATAGGAGACATGAAATCTAGATTAACAGAGAGTAATGACACTGCATTTGCATCATTATCTACTTTGTCATAAGACTTTTTACCTATTACTTTTATTATCCCAAA
>SJYA01002291.1:2151437-2200157 GCA_006410615.1 Neotragus moschatus
GGGGAATAACTAAGTGGTCTCTGGCATACAAAGACAACAAAGGCTTGGATTACTGGCATTCTCACACAGGATCACTTATAATTTCTTAAAAAAATAAAATAAAGGCCAGATACAGAAAATGACCAACCAAACCCACAGACAAGTAAAGGAACAAACAGGCTAACCAGCTTCAGTTCTCAAGGAGTAATTTCCTATACAAACATATACAAATTTCTCGTAATTGTCAACTTCAGTGGTTTTGTAAATACTAAAGCAAACATGAATTGCTTTATGGTGACAGAATAAAAGTCTAAAACAAAATCCTAACATTTTAATAAACTTCCTAAGTGAGTTTGTAAAATGTTAGCCTACTTTAAAATATAAAATATTTTCCTCTTACCTACTACAAACATGGTCTATAAGCAGAGACACAGAATCTAGATTACTATCAAGTTTGGTATTGTGATAGAGGCACCGATCCCTTTGTAGTTCCACCGCTTGCCGCAGGAGAGTCTGTAAACGCCGTGGGGGAAGCATCACTGATGGTGGTAAATAGGCTTTAATAGAAGATATTTTTAAAAAGAGAAATAAAAATTAAAATTAAAAAATAAAACAGAACAGTTTATTCAGGACATCTGACTCAACTTCTCTTGCACTTGCCCCTACCTGAGTGATGTCCTGACCTTTAAATAGAGCAGTTCTGGGTGAAATGATGTAACATGTAAGCTTTGAGTATTTGTCAGCAACTACAGCTATGCTGTCACTAGAACAAATATACTTGGGTAGGAGTGCTTTAATTTGCAAGTGAATTTCCTAAAACAACAACAAAAACCTAACAAAAAAAAAATTCGACAGAAAATGAAAAGGTGGTGATGATGAAAATAAAATCTAAAGATATCTGTGTCCCACAGGTAGACGAAGTATCACTAAAAGTGTAAGAAAAATCTCTACTTAACAAGGAGCAAACCAAAATGGAGGAAGAAATCAAGTTCAAGGTTTCATCAAATTGTGTCTAACACAAAGGTACTGTGAAAATGCAGGGAATAACTGGTGTTTTACCAATTTATTTCAATCCTTTAATGCCTTATCCCTCCACANACAGGTAGACGAAGTATCACTAAAAGTGTAAGAAAAATCTCTACTTAACAAGGAGCAAACCAAAATGGAGGAAGAAATCAAGTTCAAGGTTTCATCAAATTGTGTCTAACACAAAGGTACTGTGAAAATGCAGGGAATAACTGGTGTTTTACCAATTTATTTCAATCCTTTAATGCCTTATCCCTCCACAACATTGTTTTCTGATTCTGAAATATCTCCACTCTCACCTCAGTATGAAAACATAGGATATGGTTTAAACAAAGAGGAAAAGACAGTCTTTTATTATAAAGATGTGGCAAACAGGAAATGTCTACTGTAATTTGGAAGTTATTTGGTTCTAGATCACTGAAATAAAGCGAACATCATGATAAAGTGAGCTACAGAAACTTTTTTGGTTTCCCAGTGCATATAAAAGTTGTGGTTATACTATAGTGTATTAAGTGTGTGACAGCATTACGTCTAAAAAACCGTACAAGCTTTAATTAAAAAACACTTTATTACTAAAAAATGCTAACCATAATTTGACAACTCAATGTTGCCACAAACCTTCAATCTATTAAAAAATGCAGTATCTGTGAAGCACAATGAGGTCTGCTTCTATCTAAAATACTTGTGGCTTAAAGCTGTGGTTTCCATGTTTCTTCTCTAACCATAGTACTTCTCCCCCAAACAAAATCTTAAGGGGAACATCAGTACATAAAAGAAATGAAGGAGACATGCCCTGGGACCAGCATCCACTCACTGACTTTATTTTCTTTGACTCCACGGTGGATTCTGAAGCCTCTGGTTTAAAGGGCGTCCTAATGGATCTCCCTGCTCATGCCTCCTATGTAACCACTTGATAAGAGTATGTCTAGATATAAGTCTTCCTGAAGGATTCATAGTATCCTTTCTAAGAGAACATATAGAAACATCAAAAATGAAGATGCTTACTCTGAAGTTTGTCCAGCAGTTTGGATCGGGAAGCTGTTCCTTTGCCTTCCCATTCTGCTTTTGCACGTAGGTCTTCTGCATGGCTACACATCAGATACCTAAAAAATATGACAAAGAAAGCACCAAATATCAAACCCTTTTCTTTAGATTAAACATAATTGATAAATACTGATTATACTCTGGAGGTCTAGTTCTTAGGGGAAGATCCCCTAGAGCAAGAAATGGCAACCCACTCCAGTATTCTTGCCTGGAGAATTCCATGGACAAAGGGGCCTGGCGGGCTATACTCCATGGGCTCACAAGAGTTGGACAAGACTTAGTGACTAAACCACCACCACCATCCTTAGATTTACTGTTATGTATCATTATATATATGTAGCTCTTATGGTGTGCCAGGCTCTATTCTTCACTAAGCACTCAACATATACTGGTTCATGTTCATACGATCCTCTATGAAGTAAACACTATTATTCCATTTTTATAAATGAGGAAATAAGGCACAGAAGCTTAAGGAACTGGCTTAGGAGAGGCAAAGTAGGAAAATAAATCCAGGGACTGTAGCAGTAGAACTTGCTCTTAATCACTATACTAACTTAATTGCTCCTCAATAATTAAAACAAAAAACCCCCAACAAAAAACCTTTAAAGATATTCATACTAAGTTAAATGAACAAAACCAACTCTGCTCCAGGGGATAAACTCTGGAGCAGAGTTTATCATAAATGCCACTCAAGAAATGGCACAACTGGATTATCATCCTTGTGTGATCTTATGAAAGTTATGGGATCTCAAAGAAGAACATTTGAGTACTATTTTATTATTCACTATATATGCCAAAGGAGGTACTAGTGCTAAATTCATGGATTCTGGAGAATACATGAGGGCCCACTGCTGGCAGTGTGAGTCTAACCTGGTTCTGCCTCTTGTCAGAAGAACTGGCTTTAAAAGTAAAAGAAGTGAAGGCATGAATCAAACATGGAGATTAGACCTGGCAAGTAACTCTCCTCCTATTCTGCTTCATACTCTGGTCTCAGACCAATCTGCTCTTATTTGTAAAAAGGATATTAAGAAGGGAAGTAGTCAGGATTAAATAAGATGGAATACACGAAGTACTTGGTCTACCATCTGATATACATAAATGTGTCAGTTTACGTGAGTATCATCATCTTCTTTTCTTAAACTGCATACTGCATTTAGCAAATTGCATTTAGCAGCTAAAGAATTTAATAGCCTCTTACTCAACAGCAGGACCACTTGTTCTCCTGCTATTTGCTATATAATGTGCCTTGACTGGAGCTTCCCAGGTGGTGCGAGTGGTAAAGAACCCGCCTGCCAATGCAGGGGACTTGACGTGGGTTCGTTTTCTGGGTGGGGAAGATCCCGTGGAGCAGAGTATGGCAACCCATTCCAGTATTCTTGCCTAGAGAATCCCCATGGACAGAAGAGCCTGGCGGGCTATAGTCCATAGGGTTGCAAAGAGTCAAACATGACTGAAGCGATTTAACATGTACACATGCCTTAGCTGATGATAATTTATTTTTTAATAGTGTAAGTAATCAGACTCACAAAACCCTATGAAAGAAGTTGGACACTACAAAAATTTGGTTTCTAAAATAACTTTTTGGGAGGAAAATTTATTAACAATTTTATGAAAAACTGTTTTCTTTAAAAGAATTTCCTAGTTATCCATGATTACTTCTGCTTCCTTTTGAAAACATACATTATACTTTAAGGTTTCAAATGCGTGTCTGTTTATGGGGGTCACATAGTATAACTCAAAGGACACTGAACTAAGAGAAAAAACCATCTCAAATTTGATACCTGCCTTCTATGGGCTATTTCCTTACACAAACGATATATGTCACAGTTAAAAGATTAAAATCCAAGGATGAAGTTTAAGTTTTTTGTTGGAAGAAGTGGGTAGAAGATCTTACCATTCACTGAGATGAGGAAAACCAGAGGAAGAACAGGTTTGTGGAGGTAGGTGGAGGGATCACAGGAATCAAGAATTTTTATTCTAAACACATAACTTTGCGATACCTATTACACATCCAAATGGACACTATCAAGCAGGCTATTAGATATATACATTGGGAGTTCAGATGAGGGTAATTTTATGAGCTACTGGCATATAGATGGTATGTGAAGCCCATGGCATAGGAGATCACCTAGGAAGTGTGTGTAGACAGAACAGAGGGTGGTCCAGAACCAAGGTTTTGGGCACTCTAATATTTAAAGGGTTGATGTGAGGATAAAGTGAGACTATGTATATAAAATGCTTAGCAAGGACCTTGTACATGACAAGTATATGTTTAAAAAAAATATATGCAACAACACTAGAAACTTTACTGCTTACTCTATCTATAGAACATTATGCCATAGGACTTTTGCAGAAGATCATGAAATGGCATTTCACTGTCGATACATATTTCTTCTTTTCATTCACTTAAATACCTCTATTCTAATATGGAAAGCTTCCTAGGATGACAAAAATAGTCTGAACACACATAAGTGAAACTACCCAACAAGTATTACCCAAGAATTTAGCAATACTCAGATCTTGGGAAAATGTTAAAAGAAATGCAACTCTGGAATGATAATCTTGATAAAAATAGCTTCTTCCTCAACCTGAAGTCTAAGAACTGAGCTTCCTTACCCACTAAGAACATGAATTCGCTCTGTATTGTATTTCAGTGGCGTCAATTCACAGCGTAGAACTTGAAGTGCCTCCAGGACCTTGCCATCCTCCAGGTATTCCAGGTACTTCTGCTGCAGCAGCAAAAACTTCATCCTCTGACATGACAGAAAGCAGCAGTCAGGGGAAAAAAGTTGATGGAGGTTTCAGAAAATGTTTGTGCCTAAACAGAACAGTAGAAACCATTCTACTATGCCCTTTGAAAATAATTTTTATAAAGCTTTAAATTGACTCAAAATATCTTTATTTAATAGGGTCACAACAGATGAAATGTGAGTCTATTGCTCAATTTCACATTTTAATAAAACTCTTTGAACGAATAATCTCAAATTAGAAAAAATCATTAGGGACCACGGCATCAACGTTGGAGAAAACTTTCTGTCCTCAAAACATTCACCTAGAATTTTACTTCTGTGAAAATTTAGAACTATTTCGAATATTCTAAATTTGCTTTTAAATAAGCCTGACTTCTCTAATGGGTATTGGGGGGTTTCATGCAACAAGTTTAAAAAAGATGGCAGAAAAATCAGTTAATGAAGGAATTACTCAAAAGCCACAATGTGAAAGAAGGACTAAGTAGACCAAAAGCAGAACTGGAGCCACTGGGTCGAAGCTACAAAGTGTCAGATTTTGGCTTATCAAAGGTAAGAGGAGTCGACCAGCAACTGGACTAGAGGTTGGTGTGCAAAGCACTGGGTTTCCTATGATTAAAGTGGACAAGCACAAGCTTGATGGACTCACTCCCTCCAGGTGGCAATAAAGGGATGCCTACAAACTGAAGGTTAAACTTGAAGGTCTTTGTGTATTGGTAACATCTCATACTGATGCATTTCACTATGAAGCACTACTATCAACACTTTCCTCCCCACAAAAGACAAACCATTTCCAGCTTATGGTGAAGCCCTTTCACATTTAATTTTTTTCTGATACATGTTTAATACTTTTAATGTTCCTTTACTCTGTTACTTTACTTTTAATTTAAAAGTGATCATCACTCATTTAGCAGCTTTCTGCTAGACAAAAGAGTTTTTACTAACATTAAGTTTGGAACTTCTTTTAAACCTTAAATCTAATTAAAGACCACTGCTTGGAGGGTTAGAGTTTCACCTATCATATTTGCTACTTGTGGTGCTTAAGCAAGCCAAATGATGCAGATAGAAAAGTTGACAGGAAATGTTAGTCATATTTAGAGATGCCAAGGAATATAGCAGTAAAGATCTCAAATCCATTTAAAAGAAAACCCCAAATGACTTTTCTTCTTCAATAAGACGCTTACTTTAAAAAATAAGGTACTGTTGTCAAAAATGGTGTGGAGAAATTATCTTTTACTTAAAAATTAACAGTATAATGAAATGGTCTATAGGATTTTCTTTTAGGGAGTATTTAGAAAGGAAAGCTTAACCTACAAGTTTATAAAAATGGTTTCTAGAGAAAGTAAACAAAACATACCCTCCCATGTAACTTAGGCATACATTTAAATACATCTTTTACAATATACATTGCTTATGTTTGATAATAATCTAATCTTAAACTGACAGTTAAAGATTAGAAAAAATTTTAAACTATGAGATAAGCTTCTATAACTCTAGAAAAATTACATTTACCAAATTTTACACATAAAGTTAGATAGACTGAATGTTTCAGACATAGGTTACCAAGATGCCTTGAAATATATAACCTAGTGTTAATCTCTAGATGGCAAATAAAATATGTAAAGTCCACCAGGTGATAAAAACCAAAAGTCTAAGTTAAAAAAATCTAAAAATCAAAGGATTTTAAAGTTATTATGGGTATTCTCACCATTTTATCTTCTGGAAAGAACATCAACTCTTTATGAAAATGAAGCATTCATATATTTCCATTTATCAACAAAGTATTAAAGAGTTTCATTTTATAGTTTTTTTGAATCAAATTCGCGTATCTTTTACTTGCAGAATTTTTTCATTTAAATGCCATTGGTGGCATGTGTATTTAATTTGACTAAATTTTCTTAGTAATTGAGAATTTGGGGGAAAATTTTGTTTTAATTCAGGGCACATCTTAATTTGTGGGGTATAAATCATTTAGGTCCTATGTACGCCTCCTTGCCCATTCCAATCTGTGTAGGGACAGTGCCCCAAGAGCTATTTCCTATTTCCCCCTTACTTTCCCAACAATATCCTACTACATGTTCCTCTCTTTCTAAAGGGCGGCAGGGCAGGAGAGAGGAGAAAGGCAGAGAAAAACTCTGAGAGAAGCCAATATAAACACACATTTCTGCATATACAGGGAATGCTATAAAAGCCGTGCAAGAACATTTCTCTATGAGTCATTTTATCCAGATTAAGACACAGAATATCCTCAACAGATACCAATTTCTGGTAGTGTGCATGGCAACTAATGTTACTGGCCAAGAACTGCTAGAGTTTTGGTTGAGAAACTATTTATTCTGCTAAGAATCAATTTCAGTATTTGACACATATGATAAAGATGGAGAAAGTAAAGGCATTATTTTATTTCCAAAATTTAAAGCACAAAAGTATAAATACAATGTCAAGAAAATGAACATCTTTCACAAAAGATGTTAACTATTTACTGAAAGAATTTAAAGAATCAGGCAAAATTAAAGCTTGCTGAGGTAGGGATATGGTTTTGGTATTTTTTTTTTAAAGATTACATGCTTCTTAAATGAAGAAAAAAAGAAAACAGGTTGAGAAAATAAACTCTTCTTGTATCTTTCCCCACCTCCTAACTAGACCTCTGTAAGAGATTATTCTTAATCTCTGGTAATTTTTCAGCATCTTTGGTCCTAGCAGTAATTCCTTCTCTTTTATTATCTAATAAAAACTTGAAATTGGTAAGTGACTAGGTAGGATAGCTTGAAAGACAGTGTATGTGGAAAATCTTCAGGATTTAGGTTGTCCCCCCAACCCTATCCCATTGTTTGGATCTATCGTTTTCTTCCATAAACTGAACTCAATGTGAAGTTCTGAAACTCAGAACTTATGATATACAGAAAGTCTGGTTATTAAGGGCAAACTGCTAACTAACTTAGTAGTGATTCTGACTAACTCTGAAACAAGGTTATAACCAAGTTATATCAATTAAATCATGACTCAGAGAAAGGGGAAATGAATTATACTTAAACCATGGCTTTCAAAATGTCTCCCTATTTGACTTTAAAATACACTAGTAAATTTTTGTACATCAAGTTAATATTTGAACATTTTTGTTAAACATGTTTCTATTATATTAAGAATCACACATTTCTAGACATATAAAGTTTTCTGTTATTGATCTCAAATATCTACCGAAATTATCTAGACACAGCTAAGCATATCTGAACCCAAACTAAAATATGTTGATTCACAGGCTCAGCTTCCAGTAACTCCAGAAAAAAATTCTGTTCTTTGTAGAATCACTTGACTAGGAACAATTTAAAAATATGGAGGCTGAGAGGGAGAGTGGACTGGGTCAACAGAAACATTCAGGTTTAAAAAGAAAATACAATTTTAGTCTAGACTAAGTCATCAAATCTGTCTGGGTATACAATTAAAATAATTATGTTTTTTAAAAAAACCCAAATAGTTGTCTTCTAAGGTATTATTACAAATTTATGCTTACATTAGATTATCTTTTAGCAATGGAGTGGAGGAAAGGAGTATATCTAAACATAATTAGGTGAAAAAATGCTGACCTAAATCTTTAAAAGCAATTGATATTAATGTTTAAAGTGAGATACAGTTGGAACCCCTTTCTTTTATAAATACCTAAACAGTTTGATGGTGTGAGGCTCAGCCAGAGATTTTATCTTCATCTCTTATTAGATCCTAGAATGTTCTATAGACTGAACAGGCTGTAAAAAGAAAGGATTCCTCCTTATTATCTACAACTACCTCTCATCAGTTTACATGTTGCTTCTAATGCAGATTTCTAATGAGATATTCATAATCAAAATCCAATACAGAAGTCCCAACTACTACAAATAAATAAGAAAAAAAGAAGTGAGCCTATTAATAATTTTTACTACAAAGTTACAGATACAATTTGGATGAAGCTTAGAAAAGGAAAACAATCCTTCAAGAAATCACACATTTTACAACAGTCCATGGGCAAGTTCTCTACTGTCACCATACAAGTAGTGCTAATGTCCAATGGGAAAGGAACCCCAACTCTTATTTTGGCCTTTTAATTATCTTTATATTAGGGTCACCTCCATTCTGTCAGGGCTAACAATTATTAAAAAACTGCCCAATCAAAATTTATTTAGGTATCACTTTAAAAAAAAAGCAACCCCCAAACATACTGATTGGGGAAATTTTACTTGCTGAAAAATCTGCAATCTTTCTGAATACAGATGTTGAACTTCTGTGTTTCCATTTTAAAGTTACCAGAGTTGATTATTCCATGAGTTAATTTATTATCAGGCATCTGATTCAATAGTAACTTAAATATTTTAGTATTTTAAGTGTTTAAGGGGAAAAACCCCACAAAACACTAGACCATCAATTTAAATGAATCCATATTTGTTCATATGGCTCCTCCTTTATTTCACCTGAAGTCCATTCTCTAGGATTATATTTTTATAAAAGATTAAGAATTTGAAAACTCTCATAATTAAGGTTTTCTTAAAAAAAAAAAAAAAAAAAACCCCAAAAAACAGAACAGGAGGGTCTATTAGGTTTATAGACAAAGGCAGAAAGATTAATGTTTGACCCAATTAAAAAAAAATCAAAATGTAACAGTCAACAAACAGCTGATTTCCCTGCTTCACTTCCTATTCGCCTTCTTTCCCTCCCCCACCAGACAGGAAACTGCTTTTGACAACAAATGAATCAGCTAGAAGTTAAAAAGCCAGCAGCCAGCAGCTGATTCTTCATGGTTTCCAATCACAAGGACTTAGGAAAAAAAAACTGATCCCCTCCTTTCCCTCACCAACATCTACTGAAGAATTAAAGTCTATTAGTATAAAAGATTCATTAAGATTTATGAAAGAGGCTAACAGGTTAAACTTCGACACTGGTCTTGTCAGGAAATAAGGGCAATAAGCAGAGCCCAATGGTCAAATTTGTGTATGAGTCCTCCACCAGAGTGATTTATATCATACAAATTTTGACACTGTCAATTCACACAACTGGAATGCAGGAATGGAAAATGGTGAGCACACCAACGGAGCTGGTTTGAATTAATTATAATTCCCAAAGATTTTTTTTTTTAAAGTTACTTAATGTGGTCAGCTACTTAAGGTTATACAGATATACATACATCCCAACATGTTTTCTTTACCAGCACATTCAGTATTTTAAAGAATAAAAGGATAATTTATCCTTGATCCTATAAATATAAAACTCCTATTAATAGTATTGAGAGTGTAAAGATCTTTCAATATAACTTAGTAGAAAATTTATAAACTAGGTTCAAAGGACATATTTATTAAATATAATTTTAAAAATATAAAGCTCAAACTTTAAAACACCATCAACATTCATCTTAGTTTACAAATGTAATGATATGAAAATTACAGCCTTATCTTTTAAGAGGCAGAAGCCTACACTTATCAATAACCTACTAACATAAGCATAAACGTGAAACTAAGAACAAAAGTGTATTTACCACAATTATTCCCAACAACGTTTGAGAGATTTCAAGTGCGCCTCTTACCACAATAGCATGAGGAGAATGCACTAAAGGCTTTAGTTCATTCAGGTCATTTTCTGCCTGCAAAAATTGGTATAAGAGAAAAACAGAAATGTCACAAAATGCACATCAAATATATAATTTTAGCAGCAGTTACACAGCTCTATATGCCCTACTTTACCTTATCCCAGTCTCCTTCCATGACATGATTTCGGAATTTGGTAGCAGAAGGATGTTCTAAACGACATCCTGACTCTTGCATGAGGAGATCAACAGTCTGGCTGCAGGAGAGATACAGTGTAAAAAAGACCTGACCAACTTTAGGGTTTACTCTTCCAAATAAACTACTGTCTATAAAAACAGTTTCAAAAGTTCTTAAGCTAACCTCATGATGAAGGAAAAAGAAATAAACAGCTTTGATGTGCTTGGCTAAATAAACTTGATTTTTAAACTGCCATCTATGTTTACATCTAAAGTCAAAAACCTTCTTGAAACCAGAATCAAAATAAAATTCTTTCTTCTTTTCCATTTTATGCCTTTAATGAAGTATAAAACTTCTAAAAATGTGTTGTAACCAACTGGTTAAGAAATATGAAAAACCATGATTTACATACTAGCCACATTACTATAGTTTGAAAGATAAAAAAATTGTTAGTTCCATACAAGGTGATGGAAATGACCTGTATTAGGTAAGAGCCTTACATCCAGGTATTATGTCTGCAAAGAAATTCTAACAAGTCAATCTCTAAAATTAAAATAAATCCAGCATCAAAAAATCATTCCCTTTCTCTCTATACTAAAAATAGCAAATTTACTATGGTGTAGGTTCCAAACAGTCACGAGTTATTTCCTCCTGCTGCTGTCAGCTTGCTTCTTGTCTCAGTAATAGGTTCTGTTAGCATTTACAAAAATCTGTTTTTACACTAATCCTTTTCCTTAGGGAACAAAGTGAAATCTTCCTTCAGATACATTTCTTTCAGAGCTTAAAGGATTCACCACATGTGGTTTCTTCCATCAGATATTTTGATATCTCTAAGAATCTTTATCCATCTTACATACTTATGTTTCAATGCTTTCTTATTCAGCTCCATTTTTCAGCAAAAACAGTGCAATAATCTGTTTGAGAATCAAAATACTATGTCACTCTTAAAAATGCTCTTTCACCTTCTTCCCAGAACAAATCTATAAATCCGAAAATACTAAGTGCAGGCTAGGTCTAAGAACTTATTTTATTTAATCTTTGCTTTCAAACTGGAAACTGTTGCATGTTGTTTCCTAGTCTTATTCTGTCTGGTTCCTCCATCAGGCTCCTCGGTACTCTCACCAATCCTACCGTTCACCTCCACCCCTCCCCTTGGTTTTTCTTTGTGTGTATACAAAACGGGGGTGGGGGGGGGTTGGGGCCAAGGTCGTCTACCTTCACCCCACTTTAGGTACACAAGGCCATCTAAATTGTATCTGAAAATAAATGATTCACCAGATCCGATGTCCCTTTTTCAGAGGCAACCGCTTTCTTGGTATTACATTGGGATTTCAGATAAGTTAGTGGTAGGCCTCTTGCACACACACAGGGCCTTTACATGACATCAACATGGTATCTTACTTCATTATTCCCATCAGATTTATTTAGCAGCCTCCTTCCGAATGATCCCAGCCCCTCAGCTCCCATAAACACTTGTAACTGATTGTCTTTCCTGATTGGTAGTTTGCCTGGGTCGTCTGTCATGGTTGGGGGTGGGGAGGTGTCCCACAAAGATGCCTCTGAGATACACTTGAAAAACAAATCCTCCAAGGTTCATTATTTCCACCAGCTCTAATCCACCCCTCCCCCAACACATACAGAGACACACTCCCGCATCTGTCTTTATTGACAGACAATTAAGCTCTGAAGGTGTGTGGAGAGGGGTGAATCTTTGGGCTCCTACGCCCCCTCTCCCCCAATCCTCCCAACCGCCTGTCTCCTCTCACAATTGTCCGACAGATTGATTTTCCCTTATTTCCCTTCAGGTCAGCTCCTCCTCCCTGATCAGTCTGTCTGGGCCGCGTCCTNAGGGAGAGGAGGAGGGGGAGAAGGAGGATCCGGGCCCTTTCCCCCCCCCCTCCCGGAGGCAGCTCGGGGTGCGCGGCCCGGGGGTCGGGCCGGGGGGGGCGCCGCGGGGCGGCTGCGGGGGGCTCGGGGCCCGCCGCTGGGCTAAGCCCCGGCGGTGGTGGCGGCGGCGGCGGCGGGCGGCAGCGGAGGCAGCTGCCGCCTCTGTCCTGGGGTCCGCTCCGCTCTGCTCCCTGGTGTGTTGATTCTTCCCCCAGCTGCTGCCTAATGGAGTCCAGGCGCTCGCGTCACAGGAAATGCCTATACTGCCCTCCTCACTCACTTCCGGTGGCAGGTATGGAACCTATAGGGGGGCCTGTCACCCGGCACGTGCGCCGGGGGCCGGCCGGGCGGGAGGGGAGGAAGGCCGGCGGGCCGGCGGGGGGCCGACCCCGACCCCGACCCCGACCCGACCCGACCAGATCCGCCCCGGAGCCCGGGCCTGGCCGGCTGGGCCTCGCTCCCAGCGCCCCTGGCAGGGCTGCCTCGGCGAGGAGTAAGTTTGTAACCGCCCTCCGAGGCTGGGCGTGCACAGGAGGGCGGCGATCTCGATCGTGTGCGCGAGAAGTGTGCGTGTGGACCCCGGGATGACCTAGAAACGCCAGGGGTGCGGCGGGACGGCAGATTCTCCATCCCCGGCCGAGGATGGGGTCGAGCAGGTGGCGAGGTTTTTGTCACGAGAACGAACAGGCACAGGGCTGTGGTAGGCCCTGTCGACTCGCTCAGTGGTAACCAGGACTGGCCAGCTCTTGGTTTGAGTGTGGAAAATTCGAATTTCCACAGCCAGGTGCCACACACAGTTGTTGTGCCTGGGCCATCCCTGGTGGTTTGAGATGATAAGCCTGGGAGACTCTGTGTTCCACCCGGGGAAGATGGAATAAGATGGAATAAGATGGCTAAGAGCAATATGCGATGGGGGCAAGAAGTCAGAAAAAGGCTGTGGGTGTAGAGAGACGGGGAGGGACTTTGCTGAGGGGCTTTCACTTAGCTTTTGCCCAGCATCTCCTTCTCCCTTCCAGTTGCCTCTTGAGTCACTGTCCAACTGTCCACTTTAGGCTGCAGCAGTAGAGACCAAACAGCTTCATCCAAAACATGCATCTCAGGGAGAATTCAGACTCAATTTGAGATCCAGGCTTAAATGTTTAGGTGAACAGCGAGACTTCAGCGTCGCTGTAACTTAACCCATTTATGTGGCTGTAGAAATGCAACAACCAAGAGCTAGTCTGACTCTTGATCATTGGTGAATAATCTCTCCAATTATTACAATTATTTACATATATTACATATATTTACATACAATTATTTACATATATGTGATAGCATATACACTTGACATGTACAGAGATTTTCTCAGACATTTAACAATTTTATTCTGAAGTAGTTTCCACGTGGAAAAACATACTCAACAATATAGTATATTACAGCTCAGAAATCTCAGAAGTTTATAGCGCAAAATAACTTTGAGACTTTTGGTTAGGTTTCTAAAGTTAGAAAAATTCGTTGCTCAGTTGGTAAAGAATCTACCTGCAATGCAGGAGACCCAGATTCGATTCCTGGGCTGGGAAGATTCCCCTGGAGCAGGAAGTGGCAACCCATTCCAGTATTCTTGCCTGGAGAATCCCATGGACAGAGGGGCCTGGTGGACAACAGTCTGTGGGCTCATAAGAGTCGGACACTAGTTAGTGACCGCCGCTGCTGCATTCAGTCGTGTCTGACTCTGTGCGACTAAACCACCACGAAAAATAATTCTTATGAGGAAGTATTAAAGAATCCTGTGCTCTGTTGATCCTCAAACTTAAGGAAGGAAGAAGACCAATGCAAGATCTGACAGATTTAGCTTTTAGTCTCATCTCTTAAATATGCTTCCAGGTGGCGGTGTAATTTCAAGATGACTCACGTTCAGTATTCTTACTCACCTGAGACAGACCTGAGTTCTACCTGAGGCTCATAGGGCACTGCCATTGTATCCAGCAGAGCCTGAATTACTAGATAGTTAACACTTCAGAGAGTCCTGGTTGGATGCTAACTTTAGACAGCCTTATTATTAAAAGTGTTGTTATTGTTTATACAAAATTAAATTTTGCAAAGTCATTTATAATAATTTATGAGGCCCATAGCAGTACTGAGGACAAGCTTCTGAATAAAGTCTGTAGCTTTCATGAAGGGAACAATTACTTAGTGATAGCCACAGACAAGGCTTACACTTCATGAACAAAAGTAAAGGATGACAGGCAAAAGAAACTGGTCTCAATTGGTGTCTAAACTCATATATATACACCCCAGCTTTTGTATGTTTTATGTGACTAAGGTGGCTGTTACTAGAATTTTGAATTTATGAAGTCCATGTGGGCACCCATTTTTCTCTAAAATACAGCTGGAGACCCTGTTGTCTGAACTTTGAATGTTTTTAAAGCCAGGTTTGAAGCCCATGTACAGATGAATAATTCTGAAATACCACTCTGTACACACTCAGAATCTTCAGTAATACCGTATTACCTGCAGGATGCAATCCAGAGTTTATCTTGCTCTCCACAGATTGTTCTCCAGCTTTCTCTTTGACTTTGTTTCTTACTGCTCCCTTTAAAAACCCTTCACTCCCCCAAATGTGCTGGCCTCATCTTCTGAGTCTGATCACATGCTCCCTCCCACCTTTTCTCTACCCTTCTGATTCAAGACTTGGCTCTTTTCTCACCTCCTTGGGAGAGTTTTTCCTGACTTCCAGCCTCCTTACCCTCCTTCTGAGAGTCATTTATTTAGACTTCCAATATTGAAGCCTGCTTGCAATATTTAACTAAAACCCCTTCTTCAAGTCTTCAGAGAGGACTGACTTAGTCCCCCTGATTCTTCCTCTTTTCACCCTTCTCCTGGAAAAGACTGAGATAGATGTATGAGTAAAGGTCTAAGATGTCTTTTAGGAAAAAAAAAAAATTTTGAATGTATATTCAGGTATTTGATTCATTTATTTTCATTTCCTATGCTATTTTAACAGGTCTTTGTATGACCAACCCTGTGCTAGGTTCCAAATAAGAGGCAACTTTTATCCTAGAGATACTGAAGCAAAGACTTACAGGGGTGTAAAAGATAGTTGAGCTAATTTATGTCTGAGGACTTTCCAATTACAAGATGTCTGTGAGTTATGTACATTATGTGTCTCTCAGCTAGTGTATAAATTCTTTGAGGTAGGATCTGTGTATTGTTCATTTAAGCCAATGTTTTTCAGATTTTGGACCCTGACCTGTGAGTCATAAAATTGGTGTATTGGTTGTGATTACAATTTTTAAAAATGAAATGGAAAAATGGAAAAGAGTAGGAAACATCCAAGTCAGTCACTAGTAGGAAAGGTCATTATTATTTTGTTAAAGTTCTGTTTTAATGACAGATGTATCTCTCAGCTTTACAAAGCAAAATGCATCTCTTCTGTAGGCCATTCTCATAAAAGTTTGCAAAACACTCATCTCTGACGGTCTAGACTGACAAAAGGCAACTCAGGAAATCAGTGTTAGACAAGTTCTGTTCAGAGCAGTGTCTTAGCCGTAAAAATTAAAAGCTACTAGATTAAAAAATTAAAAGCTACTTAGTATGGGTGTTCATAATAAAACATAAAACCAAATTTTCATAAAAGACTTTGTAAAAAAAGAAGAGACTATTTACTCTTCTGTCAAGTTTTAAATTTAGTGTTAGCAACATTACTGTTATTCAGTTTATTAAATTTCTTCTGGAAGAGGTAGTTCTCGGGTGTCCTTGGAGAGGGATATATTTGTATTTACATCTCTAGCATCGTTTCTGGGGCTTCCCTGATGACTCAGATGGTAAAGAATCTGCTTGTATCATCCCTAGCTTTTCTTTGTTCAGGGTTCTAATATTGGCAAGCTGGACTTGTTGGACTTGGGAGAATTCAGGAAAGAGCACTGTTCTTGGAGTGAGAGCACATTTGATCAGCCAATTGACCTTGGGCAAGTAGTTTGACTTCACTGCCCTGCGCTCATTTCACAAAAGAAGTGTGGATAATGGCACCGGCCTACCTGCCTCAGAGACTTGATAATGGGAGTCAAAAAAGGTATCAAGTATAACAGATAGCTGGAAAAAGACTATCTTGAAAGGTTTTAAAACATAACTTAAATCTTCCATCATTTCAAAAAGGATTTGAGGCAATGAAGTTCAAAGAGAATTTAATAACTGCTCATATTTCTGAGCTGTGGACTCTATAGTCATTTGTTAACCCCAACACTGCCACTCCACTGGGTTCCTGTGCACCTCTAGCCTGACAGCTCTCAATACTGTGCTTCTGATTGGTCGTCCATGAACAGAAAGTTTCCAGTACCTGCGTTGTAGAGTGAAGGGCACGGTAACCCGGCAATTACTGCTCCGTGCATGTCTCTCCAGCACTTGCTTGTCCTCCCCTCCTACAAACATTCCGCTCTTGGCCACCAGCATCCAGTACCCTCCTGAAAGGGAGGGGAGGGGTGGCACACTGGGTGAATCCAAGTGCAAAGACAGGAGCCTTATACTTAGAAGGGAACATGTGGAAGTACTCTTTCTCCTCTCAGCTGAATACCGTCCTTTTTGCCAAGAAAACTAGATTGTTCTTTTCCCACCACACAGCTGGGTTAGAATGCTTGGAGTAGCTTGTTCTTGCTGCTCTGTCACAAAATGCATGTAACACAAAGATGTGTGTCCAGAGATATTCACTGAGGCATCACTGGTAGGAGCAAAAAGAATGGGGTCATTACCTTGTACTAATATGGAAATAGGATCAAGATATATTGAGTAAAAAATGCCTATAACAAAACAGTGTGCCTAATATGACTCACCTGATAAATAAATGAATAGATATGTATGCATTATTTTTTTTCTGGTAGGCTAGAAGAGCATAAAGCAGTGATTTATCTTTGAGTGGAAGGACTGGGGTGGTTGAGGAGGGAGGTTCCGATTTTTCAGTTTGATACTTTTCTGCAGTGTTTGCATTTTCTAACTAAATATAAGTATTTTTTTAAAGTGTCAATAGAGGTTATTTGGATTTTGCTTTTTTGTGTATTAATAAGTGCCATGTTTTTAAAATACTCAAGTTTCTATTTTTATTTTAATTTTTAAAATTTTTTCACATTTTTAAAAGTACACTCAAAACCAATCAAAATATTCATGATCATTAATCATAATAAAAGATGCCAGATGAAGCAGCGTTGTGTATAATTGATGACATTAAATATATTTGCTTTGTAAACATCTCTTTCTTTCCCATTACCTGCACTTCCTATGTTCTCAGACTGCTGACTCTGCACACACAGACACACACACACACACACACACACACACACACACACCCATCTCTCATTTGGTTAAATTCATCTGGGGAATAAAGGGCAAAAAGACATTCCTATTTATTAACTTTGAAAAGTAGATAAATAATTAATAGCCCCTGGAGTCCATGGACACTGGACAGCAGGCCCTTTGGGCAATCTTTCTTCTCAGGTTCCTATATGTGGTTCATGTCTCTGGCACTGTGATAATTGTAAATAATAATCTGGAAAAACACAATTATTGTTAACCAACAAATTCTAATTAGTATGAGAAAATATGTTTTCTGACTAGATTATACACAGGCCAGATAGAAGTAATGGTGTAATGCCTAAACATTTTAAAGGTTTTAGGTGATTATTTGTAAAGTTTAAAAAAACTGTTGAAAGAGTCCCTGCATTTCTTCATTTAATTTTATCTCAAAAAATGTGCTGTTTACGTAATAATACTAAATGTGTAGGCATATGTGGCACAGGATGGTAGCCTAATTTAAAAAGCTGAAGGAATTAATGAATGCCAGTCATTAACAACAACAGCGCAAAACAGTAGTTCTTAGCTTTTTTTTTTTTTAATGGCTTGTGGATCAGTCTTTGGCTAAGTCAGGACGGGGAGGGTTTTAGGACTTGCTGGTCCTTTAATACCAATGGGGTTTATGTCTTTTCATAAGAGTGACCTTTCTGTGTACATCTGTGAAATACAAGAATGTCCACTTTCTAACTATACCTCTGACCCTTTCTCAGAGTAGCTTTTTCTCTATCCCTAAATTTTTGACAAATATTATGAAAATAGAAATTGGTGTGTTTGTAAGTTTCAGTCACAGAGTTTCAACAACACTGGTCTTTTCCTTTTGTTTCCTGGTGTCCATCCTTTCCATTCTTATCCTTTCTTTCCTATGATTGGACATGTCCACCGCAGGGTTTACCATAATAATTAAAAAAAAGATGAAGAGCTACCACCTACCAGGCCTTGTTTTAAGTCTTTACATTCACTGTACTATTTTAACCTCCCCATGAACCTTGAGGTATGTAATATTATTGATGGAAACAGTATTATCAGTATTACCCCCATTTTATGGGTGATAAACTGACGCACAGAAAACTTGAGGTCACATAGCTGGTGTGTGGGAGAGCCGTATGCACAGGCTTCAGAACTGTGTGCTCTGCACTCCACTGCTTTTCAGAGATGGCTGGCATGACTCTGAAAAGTACTCATTGTTTAAAGGGGCCAAAAGGAAGAAATAGAGCAAGTCCTATAATTCTTTTAAAGAGTTTTTTTTCTTTTTTTAATGTGGATCATTTTTAAAGACTTTAATTTGTTACAGTATTGGTTACATTTTTATGGTTTGGTTTTTTGGTGTGTGAGGTCTTAGCTCCCTGCCTAGGGATCAAACCTGCGCTCCCAGCATTGGAAAGCAAAGTCCTAACCACTGACTGCCAAGGAGGTCCCTGAATTAATTTTTTGACTTTGTCTTTTTTGTGCACGTAAAATTTTGGTCCCTCACCTTTGAAGCCCCTGTTGTCTCATCAGCCCATTTAGTGGTAGATAAATGACTTCATGAGCGCTAGGAAAAGGTTTTCCTTCTTCCGGAAGCTACCTGGGGGAGTGCCCGAAAGCTCCTTGTCAGACATACTGTTCATTTCTTCAAAAAAGTCCTGGTTGAAATGCAGCGTCTTGCCTAGAAGGGATAGATAGCACACTAGGCTAGGTATAACCTGGAGATTTGTTTATCCATTTAGCGAACTTCATCTTAAAATAGTGAAGGAGGGCCAGAAGGAATGAATGAACTTAATTTCCTTTCGAACTGGGAGAGCTCCAAACCTAGAGGGCTTCTTGAGAGACACATTAAGTCAGGAGGCCTCAGCCGGGTTGTTTTGCAACTGCTTGGGTCTCTCTCTAGTGCGAGTTTCTCAACTGTGTAAGCCTGTACTTGTCTAGGGTCCTGGGAAAAGAAAGAACCAGCCTTGATTTATACAAGAATTCGTACTTGATTGCTTTACTCCATTAGTGGCTCCAGCCAGGTCAACTGGCAAAGGAAGATAGATGTCTAACTAAGATGAGGCCAGACAGCAGATGCTTAGTATCCAGGGGCAGGACAGGAAGGGCCAGCTCAGGGAGACTATACGAGCTTCTGTCGAGAATCTACTGTGAGGGGGGGCAGCCGGGCTGCTTAGAGCCCTTTCAATGGCATGTGCCCCGAAGAATGTGGGTAAATGATTGCTCTGCCTTGTGCAGGTGCCCTAGTCAAGTTTCTTTTTTAGCGGCTTCTCTGAGGGTAAGCACACTGTCTCCTGTGCCCATCACTGCGTAGCTGGGGTGTGGGTTCTCTTCTCTTTCAGATACTCTACTTGATAACAAGAAAGTTGCCTAGGTGACTTCTTTTTTTATTGTTATTTTAAAATTTTGTTTCTTTAAAATTAATTTTCATTGGCATAGAGTTGCTTTACAATGTTGTATTTCTATCGTACAGCAAAGTGAATCAGCTACACGTATACGTATAACCCCTCTTTTTTGGTGTTCCTTCCTATTTAGGTCACCGCAGAGCACTGGGTAGAATTCCCTGGGCTATACAGTAGGTTCTCATTAGTTACCTATTTTATTCATATATAAATATGTCAATAGTGAAAGTCGCTGCTCAGTTGTGTCCAACTGTTTGTGACCCCATGGACTATATGTAGCCTGCCAGGCTCCTCTGTCTGTGGAATTCTCTAGGCCAGAATGCTGGAGTGGCTAGCTGTTTCCTTCTCCAGGGGATTTTCCTAACCCAGGGATCAAACCCAGGTCTCCCACATTGCAGGCGGATTTTTTACCATCTGAGTCACCAGGGAAGCCCAAATATGTCAATATATGTATATATATATGTCAGTCTCAATCTCCCAATTCATCCCACCTCCCCCTTCCCACCTTAGTGTCCATACATTTGTTCTCTATGTCTGTGTCTCTGTCTCTCTTTTGCAAATAAGATCATGCCCTAGGTGACTTCTTGAGGTCCTATAGCCTAAGGGTTCAGTGTTTTCTGGTTTCTGTTGCCACTACATAGTATTACTTGATTAGGTTTTGGGGGTAGAAGAAAGGAATCTTAAATAGCCCCAAAGCATAAAACTTTGGCTATGCCATAGCTTTGTTTTTAAGACTTATTATGCAAGATTTTAAGGGTACACAAAGGTAGAATAGTCCAGAGACTCCCATGTGCCCCCTGTCCAATTACAGTAGCTGTCAATTCATCCATTTTCCTTCTTCTGCTTATTTTGAAGTAAATCCAAGATATTATTTATAATATATGTATTTGTATTTCAGTATGTAGGTCTAAAATAATAACCCTTTTTGAAAACATTGCCACAAAGCCATCATCATACCTAAAAAGCTGAATAATCCCTTAATTACCATCAAATATGCAATTAGTGTTCAAATTCCCCCAACTGTCTCACATACATATTCTTTTTAAATAGTTGGCTTGTGTGAAGCAAGATCCAAATAGGATCCACACATTGCTTTTGGTTGATATATTTCTCAAGTCTCACTGTTTAAGGAAGCATTTTTATTTAAGTGTAATATCAAGAGGGGAGCACACACCTCCTGGTGTACAACTCAGTGAATATTTCTCCATGAAACCACCACCCATGTGTCATGAAATAGAGCTTTAACCAGGATCCCATAATACCTTATTGTAGGTTTAATTTGCATTTCCCTCATGACTGATGATGTTAAGTCATTTTAAAGTATATTATTTGGAGCCATTTCTATATTCTCTTCTATGAAGCGCCTAGAAAAGTTCTTGTGCTCCTCTCTCTCCCTTTTAAAAGTGTGTTTCCTTCTTATTGATCTGTGGAATTCTTTATATATTCTGAATATGAGTCCTTTGTTAAATGTATGTACTGCAAATGTCTTCTCCTACTGTGTGGCTTGCCCTCACTCTCTTAATGGTGTCTTAATGAGCAGAATTTCTTAATGAAGTTCAATTCATCAATTGTTCCCTTTATGGTTTGTGCTGTTCTTGTCCTACTTTGGAATTCAATCCCTGGCCTCAAGGGCATGACGATATTCGCCTAAGTTATCCTCCAGAAGTTTCAGCGTTTTGTTTTTTAAAATTGTCTACACTCCTAGTATTTAGTTTTGTGACAGGTATGAGGCAGGGGTCTACATTAATTTGTTTTTCCATGTGAACATCCAGATACCTGGCACCATTTTTGTTGTTGTTTACTTGTTTATTTGGCCTCACTGTGCAGCATGGGGGTTCTTAGTTCCCTGACCGGGGATTGAACCCAGGCCCTTGGCAGTGAGATCACAGAGTCCTAATCACCAGACAGCCAGGAAATTCCTGATCTAGCACCGTTTTGAAAAGACTGTCCTTCTCCCTCTGTCCTGCAGTGGTATCATTATACTACATTAGAGGACTGTACCCGTGTGGGTCTGTTCCTCAGCTCTGTTTGTTCTATTGGTCTGTTTATATATCTTTGTGTTTCATTTGGCAAAAGTTTGTGCTATTACCATGCTGACTCAATTGCTATAATTTTATAATAAGTTTTTCCATGTGGTTATGTAAATCTATCAGCTGTTTTTCTTCAAGATTTTCTTGGCTGTTCTTGGCCCTTTACATGCCATAGAAAAATAGAATCATCTTGTCAGTTTACACAAAATAACTGCCGAGATTTTGACTGGAATTAAATAAAATCTGTGCATTGATTTGTGAGAACAAATATCTTTATAATATGGCAAGATTTCATCTTTTATGGCTGAGTAATATTCCATTATGTGTGTGTATGTGTGTGTATGCGCATAGCTATACCTATATACACACATCCACACACACGTTGTTGTTGTTGAGTCACCAAGTCATGTCCGACTCTTTGTGACCCCATGGACTACAGCTTGCCAGCCTTCCCTGTCCCTCACCATCTCCTGGAGTTTGCCCAGGTTCATGTCCATTGTATCGTGATGCCGTCCAACCATTTCATCCTTTGTCACTCTGTTCTTCTGCCTTCAATCTTTCCCAGCATCAGGGTCTTTTCCAATGAGTTGGCTATTTGCATTATACACAAAATTGTGTATCATATATACACACACATATATACATATATACACATATATACACACACACAATGGAATACTGCCTGCCTTCCCGTGTGCTCAGTTTTGTCCAGCTCTTTGAACCCCATGGACTGTAGCCTGCCAGGCTCCTCTGTCTGTGGGATTCCCCAGGCAACAATACTGGAGTGGGTTGCCATGCCTCTCTCCAGGGATCTTCCCAACCCAGGGATGGACCCTGCATCTCTTACGTCTCCTGCATCTGCAGGCAGGTTCTTTACCACTAGCACCACCTGGGAAGCTACTCAGCCATAAAAAATGAAATTTTACCATTCACAAGGGTATTATGCTTGGTGAAATATGTCACACGTGTGTGCTAAGTCACTTCAGTTGTATTTGACTCTTCGTGAGCCCATGGACTGTAGGGATCTCTTATGTCTCTTGCATTGGCAGGAGGGTTCTTTACCACTAATGCCATCTGGGAAGCTCATAAGGCACATAGAGAAAGACAAATACTTATGTTACCACTTACATGTGGAATCTAAAAAATAAATTAGTGAATATCACAGAAAAGAAACAGACTCATATATATGCAGAACAAACTAGTGGCTACCAGTGAGGAAAGGGAAAGAGGGGAGAGGTAAAAGAGAGGTAAGGGATTAAGAAGTACAAACACTATGTATAAAATAAATAAGCTACAAGGGAATATAGCACAGGGAATATAGCCAGTACTTGATGAATCTGTCTGTAACGCAGGAGACCCAGGTTCGATCTCTGGGTCAGGAAGATCCACTGGAGAAGGGAATGGCAACCCACTCCAGTATTCTTGGCTGGAGAATTCCATGGACAGAGGATCCTGGTGGGGTACAGTCCACAGGGTTGCAAAGAATCGGACACGACTGAGTGAGTAACACACAGTCACGCACATACACGTATATTTTATTTATACATTTATCTGTTGATGAACACTTAGGTTGCTTTCATACCTTGGCTATTATAAACAATGCTGATATGAACATTGGGGTACATCAGTTCAGTTCAGTCACTCAGTCGTGTCCAACTCTTTGCAACCCCATGAATCACAGCACGCCAGGCCTCCCTGTCCATCACCAACTCCCAGAGTTCACTCAGACTCACGCCCATCGAGTCAGTGATGCCATCCAGCCATCTCATCCTCTGTTGTCCCCTTCTTCTCCTATCCCCAATCCCTCCCAGCATCAAAGTCTTTTCCAATGAGTCAACTCTTTGCAGGAGGTGGCCAAAGTACTGGAGTTTCAGCTTTAGCATCATGTATATTTTCAAATTAGTGTTTTTGGTCTCTTCAGATATGTACCCAGAAGTGAAATTGCTGGGTCATACGGTATTCTATTTTTAGTTTTTGAGGAACCTCCATCCTGTCCTCCATGGTGGCTGCACCAATTTACATTCCCACCAAGAGCGCGCAAGGGTTCCCTTTTCTCCAGAGTCTTGCCAGCACCTGTTACTTGTCATTTTGATAACAGCCATTCTGACAGATGTGAGCTGATACCTCATTGTGGTTTCGATCTGCGTCTCTCCGATGATTAGTGATGTGCGCATCTTTTCTGTTGGCCATGTGTACATCTTCTTTGGAAAAAGACCAATTCAGTGTCTGCTCATTTTTTCAGTTGAAGTATAAGTGATTCACAATATTATATTAGTTTCTGGTATACAGAAAAGTGACTCAGTTATACATGTATATTATATATATTCTTCTCATATTCTTTTCCATTATGGTATTATGGGATATCGAATATGGCTCCTGTGCTATACAATAGGACCTTGTTGCCTGTCTATTTTTTCTTTTTGGCCATGCGGTGGAGCTTGTGGGATTTTGGTTCTTGAACTCCACCACTGGGCAGCAGGGAATTCCCTTGTCTGTTTTATATATAGTAGCTTGTATCTGCTAATCCCAAACTTCTAATTCAGCCCTCCACACCTCCTTTCCCCTTTGGTAACCATAAGTTCATTTTTTATATCTATTTCTGTTTTAGAAATAAGTTCATTTATATAATTTTTTTTGGTTCCACATATAAGTGATATCATAGGATACTTGTCTTTTTCTGTGTGACTGACTTAGTATGATAATCTCTGGGTCCATCCATGTTGGTGCAAATAACATCATTTCATTCATTTTTTACAGCTGAGTAGTAGTCTATTGTATATATTATATATACACCACATCTTTATTATCCATTCATCTGTCAATAGACATTTAGGTTGGTTGCATATCTTGGCTACTGTAAATAGTTTGCCCATTTAAAGTTTTTTAGAAATTTATTTACTTATCTGTTTTTGGTTGCACTGGGTGTTTGTTGCTGGCGCTGGCTTTCTCTAGTGGCAAGCGGGGCGACTCTTCCTTGTGGTGCCCAGGCTTCTCATTTCGTGACTCCTCTTGTGTCGGAGCACAGGCTCTAGGGTGCCTGGGCTTCAGCAGCTGTGTCCCACGGGCGTAGTTGCTCTGAGGCATGTGGGGTCCTCTCAGGCCAGGGATTGAACCTGTGTCCCCTGTGTTTGCAGGAGGATTCGTAACTGCTGGGCCGCCAGGGAAGTCCCTGTCTGCTCGTTTTTAATTGGGTGGTTTATTTTTGCTGTTGAGTTCTGTGAATTCTTTATATATTTTAGATGTTAACCACATGTTGGACATATCATTTGTAATATTTTCTCCTATAGGTTGCCTTTTCTTTCTTTTTTTGAGTGTTTTTTTTTCTTAGTTTGATTAGCTCCAATTTGTTTATTTTTGCTTTTGTTGTCCTTGTTTGAGGAGACAGATCCAAATAAATACTGCTAGGGCTGACATCAAAGAGCATGTTCTTGTTGTTTAGTCGCTAAGTTGTGTCTGACTCTGTGACCCCACAGACTGTAGGGGTCCAGGCTCCTCTGTCCATGGGATTTCCAAGGCCAGAATACTGGAGTGGGTTGTCATTTCCTCCTCTAGGGGATCTTCCCAGTCTAAGGATCGAACCCGTGTCTCCTGCATTGCAGGCGAATTCTTTACTGCTGAGCCACTGGTATCAGGTCTTACATCGAAGTGTTAAACCATTTTGAGTTAATTCTTGTGTGTGGTATAATGGTCTGGTTTCATTCTTTTGCATGTGGCCGTCCAGATTTTCCAGTTATATTTATTTCCAGCTCCGTTGTATGTTCTTTGCTACTTTATTGTAAATTACTAATTGTTCTTATATGTGTGGGTTTATTTCTGGGCTCTCAATTCTGTTCTGTGTATTGAATTTTTATGCTAATATAAGTGGTATTATGTTTAACATTTCATTTTCCTCTGCCTGTACTAATGTTAAGGCTATTGACAGGTAGTTTATCATTACAGATAAATTGAAAGTCCATATCAGAACTAGCCTTTAGTCTTGAATTCAGTTTGTTTTTACAATTTATATTTACTTTCTACTTAAAAATAATTTAACAATATAGCTGGTCTTTTACCCTTTTCAAGTATCAGATTTAAATGCTTCGTTTGGAGGGATTGAGAAGTGGGTGGCTCCAGGAGGCTATTTAGGTGAGGAATGAGCGATTCTCTGGGGAAGAACTTGTCCTAAGCGAGTGGGAGCCAGGCTGGACCCACTTGACCCTGTAATGAAGCCCTGCCCCGAGGGAGTGAGACTGTGTGCTGTCTGTCACTCATGTGTCTTCTAGCCTTGGTACCTGTGGACTCATGTCTCAGTCCTTTGGTGTGGGGAGGGAGGGCTGCCAGTGAAAAATGCAAAGAGCTCTTTTATTGGCAATTTTAGAAAACACTGAGCATGCACTGTACCGCCTTGTGGCCCCTTTGATATGCTGCAGAAGCAGGACATTGTCCCTCACCTTAGAACTCCTTTTGCTTTGGCACTTTATTTCAGAACCTACCAGAGGCTCCCCCAGTGCCACTAAAAGCAGTAATAGTGGGAGTAATATTAAGAGCGTCCATTTACTTGTTTATTTAGATTGGACTATTTAAAAAGTCTTTTGTTGAATTTGTTACAATATCGCTTCTGTTATTTATGTTCTGGTTCTTTGGCTGTGGACCATGTGGAATCTTAGCTCCTCCATCAGGAATCAAACCCGTACCCCCTACACTGGAAGGCAATGTCTTAACCACTGGACCGCCAGGGAAGTTCCTAGTAGCTTACATTTATTGAGTGCTTGTTACTTGTTACTCTGTTAGGTACTGTTTTAAGTACTTTTTAACTCATTTAATAATCATAGCTACCCCATGAGGTAAATTAGATAAAAGTATCCTTATTTTACAAGGGCGGAAACTGAGGCACAGAGAGGCTAGATAACTTGCCTGAGATCACACAGCTTATAAATGGTAAAGCCAAGTTTCAAGCACCAGTGCCCCCTATGTGCCCACCTATAGGCTCTCAGGTGGCAGCAGCAGATGGGGGCTAAAGTAGGAGAAAAGGAATAAGCCGAGGATCCCTGAAGGGCCTCTCGCCAGAGAGCCCACTCTGCTTGCTTTTTGTCACCCGTGGGCTAGCTAGCCCATGAGGACCAGAAGCAGTATCTTGGGGTTGGGGTGAGGGCTGCTTTAGAGGGATCTGAGGGCTAAATTAGCAACTGATAGCAAGAGAATGTGAAATACAGGTGAGGTAATCATAATTTTCTCTTTAGATCAGATTTATAGACTTAAGAAACATGATATCAATTTGTTTTACAATTTTATCACCTTAAAATTTCCTTGGAGTAAATGGAATCATGACTTCTGGTCTGTTCTTTCTCTGAGGTGACAGGCACATCTATATTTAGACCAATAGTCATGCTCCTGTGGTGATGGATCAGTGTGTGCCTCCAAAAATGGCCGAGCATTGAAATAATACTGTGTGTCTTTGTGAACCGATAAATCATCAACGTTGTAGACTTGATGCACACACTTCAGAGGGACGTCTATAGAAATTTACTTGATAAGCAGAGAAAGGAACCTTTGTGCTAGGATCACAGAGAGCCACCTGGGCAAGGGTCCATGAGCTCACGTTAGTGAGCAGCCTCAGATTCAGCTACATCACAAACAGAGTGAATCTAGGCTTCTCAGGCCTGAAGCAGCAGCACCATTCATTTTGATGACACTAACCACAGCCTGGGATTTTCTTTAACCCTATCCTTTCTTTTACCTCCTGCATTTCATGTGTCACTAAGCTCTATTGATTCCACCCTTTAAATAGCTTTCATATCTGTCTGCTCTATTCCTTTTCTGCTGCCACTAATTGGGATCCTTGACATTTGTTCACCTGGATCGGACAATAACCTCCTGAATGCTTTTTTCCCTCTAACTAGTTCCTTCACTGCCATCAGCATTATCTTTATAAAACATAAAACCATCATATCACTTCCCTGCTTAAAAACATCTCAGTGGCTCCCACAGATCACAGAATTAAAATCTTAACATCCAGAGGCTGGTCTGTGGGGCTCCTTAAAAACTAATCCTGGTCTCTCTTTTGAGGCCCCATCTCTCTCATTTTGTCACTTGTGGAACCAACCATCCCAGTCCTCCTGGGGCTTCTGGAACCCACAGTTTGCTTTCACATATCAATGCCTTTCTTGGGATGTTTCTCAACAGGGTGCCTTCCCTGCCACCCTTCTTCTCGTCTTTGCCCTTTTGGCCAACTCTTAACTTTCCTTAGAGATGTCCTCCTACTCACCTTGGGTGGAAGGCATGGTACACGTCTTCTTTTTAGAAAAATATTTATTTAGTATTAATTTGGTTGTACCAGGTTTTAGTTGCAGCACGCAGGATCTTTTATCTTCAGTTGCAGCATGTGAGATCTAGTTCCCGACCAACAACCGAATCTAGGACCCCTGCTTTGGGAGTCTTAGCCCCTGGACCACCAGGGAAGCCCCATGGTATTCTTCTATAAGCAGTTCTCTCGCCATGTTGTTCCGCTTAAATGTCTGTCATCCCTGGTAGCTTGTAGAGTCCTTGAAAGAGGATTTCATTCTTCATCTCTTCCCAGGTTACCATAGATGCTTCACAGATATTTGCTGGATACATTCTTCCCTTCATCCAACTGTCCATTGTTCTTTCGACTAATATTTATTGAGCAATTGCCATATGCAAAGCACTCTAGCTGCTGGGAAACACATGGTGAAAAAGACACAAAATCCTTATTTCCATGGAGTTTATATACCAGTGAGAGAAGACAGGCAATAAAGAGAGAAACGGGAACTGAATAGGATGGTAGGAAGTGTAGGCAGAGAAGTGAAGTAGCGTCACATGACACAGAGTGCATGGGTGGATTCTGTGGACGGCCAGAGAGGGCCTCCCCGAGCCACAGCCTGGAGGGTGAGGCCTGAATGAGCTACCTGGTGGAGACCAGGGTAAAGAGCACTCCAAGAAGAGGGAACAGATGATACAAAGGCCTTAGGGTAAGAACAAGCTGACTTAGAACAAACACTGGTTACCTAAAGCCAGGGCAATATCAGGGCACAGTGAGGAAAGTATCTGCAGCAGGCAGAACTGAAGCCATAGGTCATAGCTGGTTTAGGAGTCAAAGGTTCTTCAAATCATACTAGATACTTATTGGCAGCTACAAATAGCAAAATAAAAGGCCCTGCTGTTCACACCTGATGCACAAAAGCACTTAGGAATGTAGGTGCCTCCCCACTTCCCTGGAAGCCAAGCTGTCCATGTCAAGATGGCCTGTGTGAAGAAACACAGGTTGTAATCCACTTGGCTTTCTCTTCTTGGAGCCTTCAGTTTGCCCAAGCCACACAGTTAACATAGCCACAAGAACGTGGACTTTTATCTGCTCTGAAATGCGCCTGTTTTTAACCTTTCCAGTGGGAAAGGGCTCTTACTTTACCCATCCCTCATTATTTTCCAGCTTCATGTTTTCTACTCCCTTCCTGTAACTGAAACAAAAAAAGCTGTATCTGAAGATCTGTGTGCTTTTGTACAGGGTGAGCGTGTGCTCATGCACACATGTGGGCCGTGGCCGAAGGTTACATAACAAGAGCTGTTCTGAGTACAGTTGGCTCATGCCGAAAGCCCTGATGTGGCAACTCCAGATTTCATTGCAGGTAGGCTGAGCATGAACTTGAAAATCAGGAGTCATGGCTTAGGGCAGCCTGCTGGCCAGCTTTATTTTCCAGCTCAAAATGTTCCTTGAAAACCCTGGGTTTGGGTTCAAAAGGGCCAAGAGAGTTCTGTTTTACAGACAGGTGCTCCCTGCCACAGAAATGGTGATATACAATTTTCATCTTCCCCAGTGGGTGGGTGGCTATGATAGAGGCGATCAGGCCTGATAGAAGTGTTCACATTCTTTGTGGTTTTATTAACCAAGTGGCTTGGCCACATCAAGGCCATGTCTAGACAGCGTAATAGGCCCTGCTATGGCACAATGATCTGGGTTTTTTTTTGTGTGTGTGTGTTTCCCGTCCCTGCGCCTCCCCCCCCCCCGCCCCTTTAATTATGTTTCTGGTTGATCTTCGTGGAATTGACCATCTAGAAAACTTATTTAAATATCCAGTGTAATAATTTAGGATTAAAAGGATTCTCGGACCTCTCAACCTTTCAGACAAGGTAACAGGTGTTAGGTGTCTTGCCCAGGGATAGATGGTGGGTTGGTGTCAGAACTAGGTCTGACAGTCTTGGGTTCCTGGCTTCCATGGTGGCTCTTCTGTTCCCAGTCATACTGCCTTTAATCACTGAAGGGAGATAGCAAAGTGACGAACTGATGAGTTTTTTAAAACTGGTAGTTCATATTTAAAAATTGGGAGATTATACATCAGAATAATGTTTCTGGGTTTCTGGTTTCTCCAGAAAGACTTGAGTTCATACTCTTGCAGGGCTGGCTGTTGGTAGCAACAGTGGCTTCTTCCTTTATACAGATCATGTGGTCTTCAGTTTACTACAGTCTGCACTAGTCCTTATTATCTCTCAAACAATGAAATTAACTGTCAGCTGCCATTTATGGTCAATTGTGAGCTGCTGTATTTCTGATAGAATGAAGAGGAAAGAGAGCTATTTCTCATGCCCACCTATCTATTAAAAGTGGGCCATATTTCAAGAAGAATGGATTAAAACATTTTTTTGCCACACCCCATGGCATGTGGGACCCTCATTCCCCAACCAGGAATCACACCCTGCATTGGCAAGCAAAATCTTAACCACTGGACCGCCAGGGAAGTTCCAGAATGGATATTTTAAAAAGCAAAGTGTTTCAAGGCCAAAGAATACAGCTCAAGGTATTATAAAACAAATCTATTTTGGAACCTATAAGGCATTGGAAGTTGCAACTCTTGTGCTAAACTCTGATACCATATCAGAAAAAGTTTGGATACATTTTTTCAGTGAGGTTACAGAGTATCCTTGACAAGTTTTGAAAAGAGATTTTTGTAGCATGGAGCCAAGAAGAAAAGCGGAACAGAGAAAGGAAAAGGGACCCTTCTCTCGCTTTGCCCCATAGCAGAGCTATTAAATGTGAGATTAGTCTGCTTAGACAGTGAGTGAGTCAAGTTGTCCAGAAGGCTGTGCATTAAGAACTCTTCATATTAACTTTAGGCAGGAATATCTTGAACTGTTCAGCTGCGAGCTGATAATCAAGGCAACAGAGATACTGAGAAAGCCAGAACCGAGGATTCCTTTCCCATTTGCTGGAATAACCGTGAAATTGCTTAAAGGAAATGTGCTATATTATTCTGAGAAATCAGTGACAAATAAGCAACACCCAAAGTGTACCACACTTATGATTTCTTCAATAAAAGGCTCATTTCTCCTCGTGATTTCTTTCTTTTTTTCTGGTCTCTGCTTCTAGCTATCCTTCAACTTTACCAACAAACATTTTGTTTGTGAAACCAAGAGGCTCCATAAAAGGTTAAAAATAATTCAACTATATTGTGTTGAACTTAATTGAAATGTCATGAACCATCTTGAGAGCAGGAGAACCAGTTCTCTCTTGTTGCTATTGGCTTAGTCTGTTTACTTTCCTGGTGCCCTGTCCTCTGAAGCTTGGGCTGGGAGGCCTGGTGAGGAATGTTTCCTCTGAGGTTTCGACAGGTTTGGCTGTTCATCACTGCCTCAGAAGCTGCTTGGCTGCAGGTAAGGAAGGCTGCTGCCCTACGGGAGGGATAATTATGGTCAGTGAGTTTGAGCCTTTAGCTTGGCCTTACTCTGCACCCAAATTCACATCTGATTCAGGAAGTCTATTTTTGTGTGTCCACATCAACGATTTCCTTGCTCGCTTTATCGAAGGGAAACAGCCTTGCGTACTGGTGAGGAGATTCTGAATCAGGCCTCTTGCCTGGCTGAGTGGCAGGGCTTGAAAGAAGGATTAAGTCAAGGGAGGAGTCACTGTCGTCAGAACATCCACACACGACCACCCACCTCCTCTCTGACTTACCTACACAAAGCATGATTACCCTGGAGGGGGCAAGTGGTGAGCAAGCACTGGGGAGGCAAGGGCCTGAGTCCGTTCTCCCCCCAGTTCAGGGGGCACCATTGGTTGTGCCTTTTCCAGAGAACCTTGAAGTCTGGGGACCTCAATATATGCCTTGACTGTGTGAAGTCTCTTCTGAGCTTGTGACAGCCTTGTCGCTTAAGTGGCTCAAGTATCCATCACAAGTAGAACATGTGATGGATAGCCAGACTTTTCATGGCTATGGGGAGGCTCTTTGACTTACGGGAATGTAGTAGGTCCAGAATTGTCCAGGAGCCACAGTGAGTGGGGCCTCCTGAGGTTGATAAACCCTGAGTAGATTAGGGTGGAGCTTCGTGGTCCCTTCTTTAGGCTTAGTCTGGAGAACCTTGCCTTTGAAACAGTCAGACTGTGGTTAGCGTTATGAGAGATTATTTTTGTTCCATCCCTCTTATAGCATATGTAATAGGATAATGGAAAAAAAAAACCAACCTTCAATTGCCATACCAATGTTGCCACATCAAAGCAACAGTTAATATACTTGTCATGGCAAATTAACATGGATCCCAATATAAACACTGCTTTATCCCTTTTTGTTTTTAAAAGAAGCATTTGGCTTGTATATTCTGTTTGAAACATCAAACATAATGCATGGTCATATTTGAATATGGATACTACCTATGTTTTAATAATAACTGGCATTTTTATTATGTCTGTGGCACCACAGGTGTATCATTTTAAATTATGTATATAGCATTTAAGGTGTATAGTGACTTATATAATTACTGTTGCTTCATGTGGCCTACATAGGATGTACCAATTTAGCAGATGATGTCATTGAAATCACATGAAAAGTCCCCTTAGAATTCCCTGGTGGTCCAGTGGCTAACACTCTGTGCTCTCACTGCAGGGGGGACTCGATTCAGTCCCTGGTTGGGGAACTAGAATCCCGCGTACCCCTCCGCCCACCCCAAAATAGTCCCCCTAATCTGCCTGTCTGAATTCATGGAAATCACAAGTCTGGAGAAGTATTTGCATACCAATAACATTGTCCATGAAATCTTGACACCTTCTTACCTTCTCCCCTCTCCTTACACCACTTCCTCCTGCAAGCTTGGCATCGCTTCACAGTAAAGTTCCACCCATGACAAGCCCCAGTGTGTAGTGGGTCTGAACCCTTGCCTGGATCCACGGCCAGAAATGGGATGTGGTCCAGGGAACAACCTGGACGAGTGCCAACAGGGACACGTGGCAAGGGTTCTCCTTGCTTTTTGACACTCTTCAGCTGTGGTCTCCCAGGGAAGAGCAGCCGTGGCCATCATCCCCTCCTCCTACAAGTCTGTGTTGTAACTGCCTCAACATCCCTTTTTGGATGAGTTGGTGAATCCGAGAAGGGTAATGCTTGCCATGAGCATCACCTGGAGTCCTCCACAGTATGTTGGCTCCACTAGAGCCGGGTGGGTGGTGCCAGCGAGGTGGTTGGGCCCCTAGAGGAAGCGTGTACCTAACCCTGGGCAACAGCCTGAAGACTGTGGTGGTAGATGCCCCGCCCTGTGCTCTCAAGTGTGGGCGGGTGCATGTTTTCTAGGCCAGCAGCTCTAGACGACAGCCAACAGGCTCTACCATCAGTTCTGGTAAAGGAAATATAGCTGAGGAGGCCAAATTGGAAGCGAATAAGAGACCATGATGTTCAAGGTTAGATAGGAAGAGCTCCTGACGCAGAAGTGGGTTTTCCCTTTTAAAATGAAGATGGCCACAGCTGATGTGGCCTCCTGTCTGTCCTCTGGTGATCACCATCCTCTGGTCTCCTATTGAGGAGAGGGGAGATGGCCCTGGATTCCCAAAGTAGCCTCGCAGAGGGAGGAGGCCCAACTCCGCCCAGCCATTTTCACATTTCCCATGTGAAATTCACCAGCACTCAGAGCTCTGAAGATCCAAGCGTGCCCAACTGAGTGGCAGTCTGTGAGTGGCAGTCTGTGGGGAGCGAACGTAAGATTTCTTTCCTGCAGCTCCCTTTACTCTCTCCCTACGGAACCCTAAGTAGACAAAATATTGGGCCAAAGGGCCAAATAATCTTGTTTGGGGAATCTCACCATCTTGTTTTCCAGCCAGGCACTTTCCCCATCCTGTAACTTTCCAGTTGTAATTCGGGGAATATTATTGCTAACTCTGACACCTGGTGGTCACTTCAAAAACTGCACTCTGGGAGGATAGACAGTCCCCTGATCACTTTTAAGTTTTGTTTTTCTGGTTCCAATTTCAATGTAAAGAAGATATACTTTATACCTTAGTTATTCTTACTAATTGAATTATTTATAAGTAAAATTCTTGAGAATGCATTTAACAGAATACAGTTGTATAAAACATTTCTGTAAAGACATACCCCAAACTGCATGTTACAGTCCTTGGAGTGAAGCTAGGTTTGGAGGGGAGGGGGAACTTATTTACTTTACACCCACTAGTTATGTCTGAAATCGATTTTAAACAGGAAGGAAGTGTTACTCTGAGTGTGGCTGGAAGGCCCCACTTGGGCAGGAGGCCTGGAAGTCCAGGATATTCCCCTCCAGGGCCCCGACCCTCTCCTGGTTTTGTGCCCAGGGACCTGTAGTGTTTTCCTGTGTTTGGAGGGCGTGGAGTATGGCTGGCCTCCCTCTGATCTTGTTCACTGATGGTGGTGGAGGAGCCCAGCAGCTGAGCAGAGGCTGGTCCTGGGGAGCCGAACGGCCGGAGTGCTGAAGCTGGGAAAAATTTCCCTCTCCCTTGATGGTCACGGGCTTCCCAGGTGGCGCAAGTGGTAAAGAACCTGCCTACCAATGCAGGTGACATAAGAGATGCATGTTTGATCCCTGGGTCGGGAAGGTCCCTTGGAGGAGGACTCGGCAACCCACTCCAGTATTCTTGCTTGGGAAATCTCATGGACAGAGGAACCTGGCAGGGTACAGTCCATAGCGTCACAGAGTCCAACATGACTGAAGTGACTTAGGAGGCACACACGTTGGTGGTCACAGTAGTGAAGGAAGCAGCCACCCTGTCAGGTGTGGGCTGCCCAGTTCCCGAGATCGTGCTCTGTGGTGGGGCTCCAGTTGGAGAGTCAACCACTCATTTGAGTTTCTGACGCCTCACAGGTGTGAGGCGCCCGGAGTCAAGCTTCACAAGGTGTGTGAGGTGAGTCCCCTTGAGGTGCAGGGCAAAAATTCCCCAGATTTTAACCCCAGAGAAGTGGGCTGGGGGCAGATGTGGCCTGGGGCTGGCTGGCAGGAGCGCCTGGTCTGACAAAAGCCATCACCTTTTGACTAGCTTCTCTGTGCCTCTCACTTTGCAACACCAGCATTGCCTTCTGCTCTTGAACACACCTCCCACCACTTTCCCACCACTCCCCCTCATGATAACGTGCCTTTATGAGTGTGCGTGTTGCACGTAGCCACTTTCCAAGTATGTGCTCTGGACAGCAAACACTCCTCTCGCATGACTGTGCCCATTCACCCAGCTTACCAGCCAGCAGCCCAGAAACACTGGGTGACTGCGTGACCATGGAGGAAGATGCAAGGTGTTCAGGGCACAGCCCCAGGGAAGTCTCCCAGGGCCAGGTTTGATCTCCAGGGAGGAGAGAGTTCCTGCCTGCACTTGTCCTGTGGTCCCTGAGGGTGGAATCAGGATCAGGACATGGGAGTGGAGCTCTTTCAAAGCAGCTCTTCAGGGAAAGAAAATCTCAGCTCTGCACTCAATTATTGGCCTTTATACCCAGAGAACCTGTTTCAGCTCCAGTGATTAACTCTTTTTTTTTTTTTTTTGGCCCCACTGTGTGGCATGCAGGATCTTAGTTCCCTCACCAGAGATCGAATCCATGTCCCCTGCATTGGGAGCTTGAATCTTAAGCGGTCGATGGTCTAGTGATGAACTCTTTTAGGAGTCCCTCAAGGTGCAAGACAGCACAAGTGCTCTCAGGATTGGCCCCAGTGTCCACCATCTTTTGACTTCCAAAGTCAGGCATTCCTGGATCACTTCTGGTGACCCACTTCTCCTTCCTCCAGGTAGTGCCCCCTTCTACCTTCCTAGAAAATCAAGGTACCTCTCCTTTCCTCCTTCCTCTCCTGCTCAGAGCAAAGCTCTCCAGCCAACACCATGTGCCCTTGAGGATGGAAAACACGTGCCTGGGGAGACAGAAGAAGGCTGAGACCCTGGTGACTTCATGGAGCTGCAAAACAGTTTGACTGCTTTACTCTCAATAAAGTGAGAAAAGAANTCCTCCTTCCTCTCCTGCTCAGAGCAAAGCTCTCCAGCCAACACCATGTGCCCTTGAGGATGGAAAACACGTGCCTGGGGAGACAGAAGAAGGCTGAGACCCTGGTGACTTCATGGAGCTGCAAAACAGTTTGACTGCTTTACTCTCAATAAAGTGAGAAAAGAAACCCACCTACATGAATGACTGGACTTTCTTATGTGAAGCCAAACTTCATGGTAACAGATAATAGCGACCCTCTGTGATAACCAGGTGTTTCCTTGTTTCTCATCTGTACTATCGCATGGGGGCAAATAGTTCTTAATAAAGAACAGAAATAACACAGATTGAATCTCTGGGGTTAGGGGTTGTTCCTCTGGTAGGATTCTGCACATAGTAATATAGATCTGCTTGGGCTGTTGTTCTTAAATTATTGATTTTAAGTGTTCCTCACAGTGGAGTGGAGTTTCAGAAGCACGTATTTGGTTGCCTTAGCTTCAGTTTAAATACGTGGAGAGCAGTGAGGGAGGCTCCTAAGGACACAGAGGGGAAAACCAGGCATTGCCTTTGTAAGATGGACGAATGGGGGGAATTCCCTGGTGGTTCAGTGGCTAGGACTTGACGCTTTCACTGCTGTGGCCTGGGTTCAGTCCGTGGTCAGAGACCTAACGTCCTGCAAGCTGCCCAGCGTGGCAACAAAACAAACAAAACCAAAACACAGTTGGAGCTCGTAAAGAGCTCTGGCACTGAGCTCAGAGAAAGCTGGGCTGAGGCTCTTGGTTCAGTTCCCCTGCCCACCAGCATGGTGAGCTTGTTAGTGTCAGATGACCCATGTATTTTTTTGATCTCTGAGTCATCTTAAAAGTCAGTTTATCAAGGTATAATTGACATACAATAAACTACATCTATTTATTTTTTAATTGATTTTTTTGGAGTATAGTTGATGCACAATATTGTGTTCATTTCTGCTGTACGGTGAAACGAATTGGCTATATAAATAGATATATCCCCTCTTTGTTTAGGTCACCATTGAGCATTGAGTGGAGTTCTCTGTGCTATACAATAGGTTCTTATTAGTTATCTGTTTTATCAGAAAAACTATGACAAACCTAGGTAGCATATCAAAAAACAGGGACATCACTGCCGGGGTCCAGCCCTGGCGGGTCCAGGGAATTCGAAGCGGGGACGGCGCCGGCGAGGAAAAACTTATTTATTTAGAGATATAAGATTAGATTAGGAAATAATAGTATAGTGGGAAAATTAAGATGGAGAAAAGAGGCTGAATAACTTGGTTTACGGGGAAAACCAATAAAACCTCGAGACAAGAGGTTTGCACTATCTACGTTGGGCCGCCGGCGCCCNATTCTCCAGGCAAGAATACTGGAGTGGGTTGCCATTTCCTTCTCCAGGGGATCGTCCCAACCCAGGGATAAAACTCACATCTCTTACGTCTTCTGCATTGGCAGGTGGGTTCTTTTTCACTAGGGCCACCTGGACACATAAAAATCTGTATAGTCAAAGCTATGGTTTTTCCAGGAGTCATGTACAGATGTAAAAGTTGGATCATAAAGAAGGTTGAGCAGTGAAGAATTAATGCTTTTGAACTGTGGTGCTGAGAAGACTCTAGAGAGTCTCTTGGACAGCAAGAAGATCAAACTAGTCAATCCTAAGGGAAGTCAACCTTGAATACTCATGAAGGGCTGATGATGAAGCTGAGGATCCAATACTTTGGCCACCTGATGTGAAGAACTGATTCATTGGAAAAGACCCTGAAGCTGGGAAAGATTGAAGGCACAAGGAGAAGGAGGCAGAGGATGAGATGGTTAGATAGCATCACCGACTCATTGGTCATGAATCTGAGTAAACTCCGGGAGATAGTAAAGGACAGGGGAATCTGGCTTCTGTAGTCCGTGGGGTCATAAAGAGTTGGATAGGACTTAGCGACTGAACAACAACAACATATACCCAGAGTGGAACTGATAGAGCATAGTAGTTCTAGCTTTAATATTTTCTATTAAAAATTTTTTTTATTTTTAATTTATTTTTAATTTTTGTGGAGTTTTCATACTGTGTCCCATTGTGGATACACCAATGTACATTCCCACTGACAGTACACAAGGAGTCATGTATATTTTACGCTGTTATTTTCTCCCATTCTGTAGGTTACCTTTTAATTTTGTTGGTGGTTCCTTTTCCTGTGCAGGAACTTTTTAGTTTGATGTAGTTCAATTTTTATTTTTGCTTTTGCTTTTGGCATCAAATCCAAAAGGTCCGTGCCAAGAGTGATGTCCAAGAACTTACGTCCCATGTTTTCTTCCAGAAATTTTATGGTTTCAGGTCTTACATTTATGTCTTCATTTTGAGTTTATTTTTGTGTATGATGTAAGATAGTAGTCCAGTCATTCTTTTTGTGTAGCTATCCAGTTTTCCCATTACCACTTACTGAAGAGACTATTCTCTCTCCATTTTGCATTTTTGCTCTTTTGTCATAAATTAATTGATGAAATATGCATGGTTTTATTTCTAGGCTCTTTATTCTGTTCCATTGATTTATGGGTGTCTATAAGTTAGCTAAGAGTCTTTAAAAATATCTTTCATGTGTTAACTAAAATTCTGAACATATATAATACAACTGTTATCATTATTTTTACATCTTTGGACACAAAACCTCTGGGTCAGTTCTGGCTCAGCTTATTTTGACTTACCATTCTCCTCTTTAAGAGTAAGTTTTTTCTGTTTCTTTCTGTGTCTGGTAATCTTTGACTGAATGCCAGACATTGTTAGTTTCACCATTTTGAGTGCTGAGTATTTTTGTATTCTTATTAATATTGAAAGATATTTTAAATAATTATCAGAACTGTTATTTTTGCTTAGTTTTTTAAAAACATCATACAGCTTTTTTCCTTTAGGAAGAAAAAAAAAGTTCCACCAAATCAAATAAACAATCTGTCTTAACTTGAGGTTTGGGAATCACTGGTTTATAAGCTAGGATTGAATGAAAGGAGGTAACAGCCACAGTTGACCATCTCAGGATCAACCAGGGCAAAATGAATATGTGGAAGCCCCGATAAATGCTTAAACAGACTGGTTCCCTGAGATATCACTATAGATATATTTTTGATATATATACAAATATATTAATATATCCTAATATTTTTGACTTTGTTCTTAGATGCAGTTATGTTCATTGGGAGCAGTTCTCTGTTAAAAACTTGTGCTTTTCCCATGAACTCCTTGTGTACTCATTCTCAGCTCCTCTGTATTGGGTCACTCTGGTGTATTTTCCAAGATACTGGCTTTTCTTGGTGATTTAGAGTCCTACATTTCTTGTAAAAACACTTTCAGGTTTTAACAGGAGGATCTTTTCCTTTCTTTCCTGAGCTTTGTTCTCTTGAAATCCTACAACTATTGTTGAACTGGGGGAAAGAAGTTCTTTCTTAAGTCATTTTAAAATCAGAGTGTCTTTGTTTTCACACATCACTCTTTTTCCATCTCAAGAAGATGGCTATTCTTTCTTTTCCTCTTTTCTTCCTTTCCCTTCATTTTGCACCTTTCTTTCTTTTAAAACTTTAATTATGGAAACTTTTAAGCCTGCAAAAATACAGCGAGACTGATACAATGGGTATTTCCACATGCCAATCAACAATCATTAACTTGTGAAATTGTATTTTTCTTTAAAACAAGTTTTTTTTCTTTTTAAAATTGGGGTATAGTTGATATAGAAACTTTATTTTTCTAATGCTTCTGATTTGCAAGTATTGGAGACTTATTATTTTATTTATTTATCTTTTTCCATCTCAGGTTGGAGACTTATTTTCAAGTTACGTTAGCTATCACGTGGTAGGGAGATGCATGACCCACTTTGTCTTGTGGGTGTGGGTGTGTCTGTGTCTGTGTGTGCAGGACTGTTGGTTTTTATCCCAGTTAGGATGCATGCAACATGAATACTAAGGGCCTTCAGTGAGTTCCAGGTGATAACCGCAAGCATCTCAGTTACCCTTTCCCTTTATGTTTTATGCACAGTCCTTAAGTGCAGCCTGTAGGCTTCGCTCTGTGATTTGTTCCTAACCTCTGGTTGCTTTAGGCCATGTCTTATATTCAGTCTAGGTTTACACTCCTGGAATACATTTCCTAAGTTTCTTCCCTTTTTCCCCGTAAGTATGTATGTATTCCTCAAGTGTTCTTTATATTTCAACTATGCTTAAGGAATAAAAGCAAACTAGCGTAACGTAGTGAAAGGTATCTCAGAGAGTCCTGACACCAGTACTTACTAGTTGGTGTGACTTTTCCAAAGTTGCTAAACCTCTTGGAGAGTCAGTATCATCATCCGTAAATTGAATAACACCCATGTTCAGGATTACTGTCAGGACTGCAAATAATGCAAGCAGAGTGCTTACCCCAGTGTCTGATGCATAATAGTAACTCGATAAATGACAGCCATTATGATCAAGACAGATGTAGCAGTGCTGTGAAATGGATAGCAAAGAGTATTATCCCCAGTCAGCTGACTAAATAGGCACCAGAGAGACTAAAATACTGACTAAAGTCACAGACAGATTCATAACCAGTCATAAATGCCACTTCCTGGACTCCGAGGCTCCTGCAAACATACCAAGATCTAATTTCTGCTTATATCTTTATGAGTGAGTTCTATTTTTTAACAGAAACAAGACATTTCCAGCAGCTCATTTCAAGGAGATTTAGTAAATTCGTGGTTCCAGGCATCTAGGTTTGGGCTTTTTGCCCCAAACCATGTCCTTACATACATGGTCATGCTTGAAATGAGCATATCAGACCAGTACATGTCTGTTGTGGTGTTTTGCTGAGTTTGTTTGTGGACAGACTGGCTCTCAGAATCACAGACTGTTAGTGGATGGTTTTAAACAAACTGAGTGAAGTGCTTCAAGCTTTCACACAGAGAAAGGAATGCTGAGTCCTACTTTGTCTCTCTCAGTGTTCTCTCTCTTTCTCTCTTTGTTTCACTGTCTCTCTGTCTCTGTTTCTCTCTCTCTGTCTCTCACAGACACACACACACACACACACACACATGTAATGCTTTTGATCTTATACACTCCAGGTTCTGGAGAGGTATGCACATTTCTGTGTATTCTTCCCAAAGTGTAGAAATTTTCTTTCTCAGCTGTTTCCTCCCATATTTTGCTGAGATATAAAAATATGTCCTTACTGACCAAGGGTCTAGAGGACATAAGTTCTGCCTGAAAGCTAGAGGTAAACGTAAAAAAAAATTAGTGAAAATTGTACAGAAGTGTCTCCCCTGTTTGTCCTAATTGAACCAAGTTGGGGAAAATAGTACTGTTTGAACAGGCTCTGGAATGTAATACCTATAACCATGGCCTCTGATGCGAGAACCCCTCTCACTCTGGATTTACAATATTATATTCTCCTTTTGATCTCTAGGAGATCAGTCCTGGGTGTTCATTGGAAGGACTGATGCTAAAGCTGAAACTCCAATACTTTGGCCACCTCATGCAAAGAGTTGACTCATTGGAAAAGACTTTGATGCTGGGAGGGATTGGGGGCAGGAGGAGAAGGGAACGACAGAGGATGAGATGGCTGGATGGCATCACCGACTCGATGGGCATGAGTCTGAGTGAACTCTGGGAGTTGGTGATGGACAGAGAGGCCTGGCGTGNCAAGGAGAAGGAGGCAGAGGATGAGATGGTTAGATAGCATCACCGACTCATTGGTCATGAATCTGAGTAAACTCCGGGAGATAGTAAAGGACAGGGGAATCTGGCTTCTGTAGTCCGTGGGGTCATAAAGAGTTGGATAGGACTTAGCGACTGAACAACAACAACATATACCCAGAGTGGAACTGATAGAGCATAGTAGTTCTAGCTTTAATATTTTCTATTAAAAATTTTTTTTATTTTTAATTTATTTTTAATTTTTGTGGAGTTTTCATACTGTGTCCCATTGTGGATACACCAATGTACATTCCCACTGACAGTACACAAGGAGTCATGTATATTTTACGCTGTTATTTTCTCCCATTCTGTAGGTTACCTTTTAATTTTGTTGGTGGTTCCTTTTCCTGTGCAGGAACTTTTTAGTTTGATGTAGTTCAATTTTTATTTTTGCTTTTGCTTTTGGCATCAAATCCAAAAGGTCCGTGCCAAGAGTGATGTCCAAGAACTTACGTCCCATGTTTTCTTCCAGAAATTTTATGGTTTCAGGTCTTACATTTATGTCTTCATTTTGAGTTTATTTTTGTGTATGATGTAAGATAGTAGTCCAGTCATTCTTTTTGTGTAGCTATCCAGTTTTCCCATTACCACTTACTGAAGAGACTATTCTCTCTCCATTTTGCATTTTTGCTCTTTTGTCATAAATTAATTGATGAAATATGCATGGTTTTATTTCTAGGCTCTTTATTCTGTTCCATTGATTTATGGGTGTCTATAAGTTAGCTAAGAGTCTTTAAAAATATCTTTCATGTGTTAACTAAAATTCTGAACATATATAATACAACTGTTATCATTATTTTTACATCTTTGGACACAAAACCTCTGGGTCAGTTCTGGCTCAGCTTATTTTGACTTACCATTCTCCTCTTTAAGAGTAAGTTTTTTCTGTTTCTTTCTGTGTCTGGTAATCTTTGACTGAATGCCAGACATTGTTAGTTTCACCATTTTGAGTGCTGAGTATTTTTGTATTCTTATTAATATTGAAAGATATTTTAAATAATTATCAGAACTGTTATTTTTGCTTAGTTTTTTAAAAACATCATACAGCTTTTTTCCTTTAGGAAGAAAAAAAAAGTTCCACCAAATCAAATAAACAATCTGTCTTAACTTGAGGTTTGGGAATCACTGGTTTATAAGCTAGGATTGAATGAAAGGAGGTAACAGCCACAGTTGACCATCTCAGGATCAACCAGGGCAAAATGAATATGTGGAAGCCCCGATAAATGCTTAAACAGACTGGTTCCCTGAGATATCACTATAGATATATTTTTGATATATATACAAATATATTAATATATCCTAATATTTTTGACTTTGTTCTTAGATGCAGTTATGTTCATTGGGAGCAGTTCTCTGTTAAAAACTTGTGCTTTTCCCATGAACTCCTTGTGTACTCATTCTCAGCTCCTCTGTATTGGGTCACTCTGGTGTATTTTCCAAGATACTGGCTTTTCTTGGTGATTTAGAGTCCTACATTTCTTGTAAAAACACTTTCAGGTTTTAACAGGAGGATCTTTTCCTTTCTTTCCTGAGCTTTGTTCTCTTGAAATCCTACAACTATTGTTGAACTGGGGGAAAGAAGTTCTTTCTTAAGTCATTTTAAAATCAGAGTGTCTTTGTTTTCACACATCACTCTTTTTCCATCTCAAGAAGATGGCTATTCTTTCTTTTCCTCTTTTCTTCCTTTCCCTTCATTTTGCACCTTTCTTTCTTTTAAAACTTTAATTATGGAAACTTTTAAGCCTGCAAAAATACAGCGAGACTGATACAATGGGTATTTCCACATGCCAATCAACAATCATTAACTTGTGAAATTGTATTTTTCTTTAAAACAAGTTTTTTTTCTTTTTAAAATTGGGGTATAGTTGATATAGAAACTTTATTTTTCTAATGCTTCTGATTTGCAAGTATTGGAGACTTATTATTTTATTTATTTATCTTTTTCCATCTCAGGTTGGAGACTTATTTTCAAGTTACGTTAGCTATCACGTGGTAGGGAGATGCATGACCCACTTTGTCTTGTGGGTGTGGGTGTGTCTGTGTCTGTGTGTGCAGGACTGTTGGTTTTTATCCCAGTTAGGATGCATGCAACATGAATACTAAGGGCCTTCAGTGAGTTCCAGGTGATAACCGCAAGCATCTCAGTTACCCTTTCCCTTTATGTTTTATGCACAGTCCTTAAGTGCAGCCTGTAGGCTTCGCTCTGTGATTTGTTCCTAACCTCTGGTTGCTTTAGGCCATGTCTTATATTCAGTCTAGGTTTACACTCCTGGAATACATTTCCTAAGTTTCTTCCCTTTTTCCCCGTAAGTATGTATGTATTCCTCAAGTGTTCTTTATATTTCAACTATGCTTAAGGAATAAAAGCAAACTAGCGTAACGTAGTGAAAGGTATCTCAGAGAGTCCTGACACCAGTACTTACTAGTTGGTGTGACTTTTCCAAAGTTGCTAAACCTCTTGGAGAGTCAGTATCATCATCCGTAAATTGAATAACACCCATGTTCAGGATTACTGTCAGGACTGCAAATAATGCAAGCAGAGTGCTTACCCCAGTGTCTGATGCATAATAGTAACTCGATAAATGACAGCCATTATGATCAAGACAGATGTAGCAGTGCTGTGAAATGGATAGCAAAGAGTATTATCCCCAGTCAGCTGACTAAATAGGCACCAGAGAGACTAAAATACTGACTAAAGTCACAGACAGATTCATAACCAGTCATAAATGCCACTTCCTGGACTCCGAGGCTCCTGCAAACATACCAAGATCTAATTTCTGCTTATATCTTTATGAGTGAGTTCTATTTTTTAACAGAAACAAGACATTTCCAGCAGCTCATTTCAAGGAGATTTAGTAAATTCGTGGTTCCAGGCATCTAGGTTTGGGCTTTTTGCCCCAAACCATGTCCTTACATACATGGTCATGCTTGAAATGAGCATATCAGACCAGTACATGTCTGTTGTGGTGTTTTGCTGAGTTTGTTTGTGGACAGACTGGCTCTCAGAATCACAGACTGTTAGTGGATGGTTTTAAACAAACTGAGTGAAGTGCTTCAAGCTTTCACACAGAGAAAGGAATGCTGAGTCCTACTTTGTCTCTCTCAGTGTTCTCTCTCTTTCTCTCTTTGTTTCACTGTCTCTCTGTCTCTGTTTCTCTCTCTCTGTCTCTCACAGACACACACACACACACACACACACATGTAATGCTTTTGATCTTATACACTCCAGGTTCTGGAGAGGTATGCACATTTCTGTGTATTCTTCCCAAAGTGTAGAAATTTTCTTTCTCAGCTGTTTCCTCCCATATTTTGCTGAGATATAAAAATATGTCCTTACTGACCAAGGGTCTAGAGGACATAAGTTCTGCCTGAAAGCTAGAGGTAAACGTAAAAAAAAATTAGTGAAAATTGTACAGAAGTGTCTCCCCTGTTTGTCCTAATTGAACCAAGTTGGGGAAAATAGTACTGTTTGAACAGGCTCTGGAATGTAATACCTATAACCATGGCCTCTGATGCGAGAACCCCTCTCACTCTGGATTTACAATATTATATTCTCCTTTTGATCTCTAGGAGATCAGTCCTGGGTGTTCATTGGAAGGACTGATGCTAAAGCTGAAACTCCAATACTTTGGCCACCTCATGCAAAGAGTTGACTCATTGGAAAAGACTTTGATGCTGGGAGGGATTGGGGGCAGGAGGAGAAGGGAACGACAGAGGATGAGATGGCTGGATGGCATCACCGACTCGATGGGCATGAGTCTGAGTGAACTCTGGGAGTTGGTGATGGACAGAGAGGCCTGGCGTGCTGTGATTCATGGGGTCGCAAAGAGTTGGACATGACTGAGTGACTGAACTGAACTGATTCTCCTTTTAGCAGGGATTATAGTAAGCAAGTTAGATAAAATCATGATGAATTGCCTAGGGAAAAATGAAAAACAGGAGCCATTGGAAACCCTTTCCTTCTTCAAAACAATTGAGGCTTCTCTCTTTTATCTTTTTCAAAATGTTCTTCATTAAGCACAGTGGCTGTAACTAAAGCATCTTTGTGTCTGTAGCACCTTTCATCACGCTTTACACACAGTAGACACTCAACAAATAATCATTCTTGATGCTGAATGTATAAATATGTATTAATTGAGAACCCACTATGCAGCCTTTGTTAGGTGCTATGTGGATTAATAAAGAGGTGCAACTCAAAATTCCTTGCTTTCATTGAGCTTATGGTCTAGCTGGGGATATAACAATTATGGGAAATGTTTGGTTATTATTTCCTCAAGTATTTTCTCTGCTTTATTTTATTCTTCTTCTCCTTATGGGACTCAAGTTGTATATGAAAAATCTTTTGATGATGTCCCACAGGTTCCTGAAGTTCTCTTAATTATTTCAATTATTTTTTTCTTCTGTGCATCAGATTATTAATATATAATTAATCTATTAATCTTTCTTCAAGTTCACTGGCTCTTTCTTGTTAGTTTTATTCTGCTGTTAAGCCCATTCAGTAATTTTTTAGTTTAGTCTAATATTATACCTTTACTTTTTACATTAAAATTTTTAATCCATCTGGAATTTACTTGTAAGTATGGTATGTTATTGTTGTTTAGTTGCTAAGTCATATCTGACTTTTTTGCGACTCCAAGGACTATAGTCCACCAGGCTTCTCTGTCCATGGGATTTCCCAGGCAAGAATACTGGGAAATTGCCATTTCCTTCTCCACCAATGGGTAATTTTTTTAACATTTCAAATGTATATTTTTAAATTCTAGAATTTATTATTAGTCCTTTTTTATGGCTTCTAGTAACCTGTTGATAATTCTTAGTTTTTCTTTCATTACTAGCATATTTTCCTCTGTGTCCTTGAACTTAAGATATAATAATTATTTTATAACTCTTATCTACTAATTTCAATACATGAGTCATTTCAGGACTGACTTTCATTGATTCTTTTTTTCTGAGAATAGGTAATGTCTTCCTATTTTCTTTGACTGTTAAGTAATTTTGAACTGTGTCCTGGATGTTGTGAATGATATGTTATAGAGAGTCTGAATTCTGCTATGTTCCCATGAAGAGTAATTTTTCTTTTTTTTAATAGTAATCAGTTAACTTGGCTGAATTCAAACTGTAAACTTTATCTTCCTTGCTGTGAATGGTGGCTCAAATTTCTGCTCAGTTCTTTCAGTCTTCTGCTTGAAGTTGGCCTCACACATGTATAGTTTCAACCTCAGCCAGAGATCTTGCTAGAATTTATACACGTGATTCAGGTCCCCTCTTTCCTGGCTTGCTACTTTTTAGGATATCTCCCTTTGCTTTCCAGCAGCTGTGTTTCCCTCAGACTCTGGTTTTACCAGCTAGTAAGAATTTGAATTTTCTTTGATTTCTAGCTGCATTGCACAGTGCAATTTGAGGCCTTCTCTCAGGGAAAAAGCCATAAAAAATGGAAACTCATCAGTGCTTTTCTCTTCATCCAAATGTTGACTCCCTTTCAGTATCTAGTTGCTTGTATATTTAGCTCAGTTTATATTTGTTTTCCTTGAGAAGTTTGGTCTGATAGGCGCCACATGGCCGTAACTAGATAGGTAGGTAGGGCCAAAAAACATGGGGACAAATAGGTAAGTTATTGTCAAACAAAGACTCAGAGACAAAAGCATTTAGGAGAGAAAAGAACTTTACTTAAGAAGAGGTTTGCAAGGGACTCTAAGCTTTAGAGGGGCTTCTCAGGGGGCACAGTGGTAAAGAATTCACCTGCCAACGTGGGAGACGCAAGAGATGCAGGTTTGATCTCTGGGTCTGGAAGATCCCTTGGAGAAGAAAATGGCAACCCGTTCCAGTATTTTTGTCTGGAAAATTCACGGGCAGAGGAGCCTGGTGGGCTATAGTTCATGGGGTCACAGAGAGTTGGACACAACTGAACAAATGAGCACACTAGGCTTTATAAAGGAGAAGGCAATGGGACCCCACTCCAGTGTTCTTGCCTGGAAAATCCCATGGATGAAGGAGCCTGGTCTGCTGCAGTCTATGGGGTCGCAAAGAGTTGGACACGACTGCGCAACTTCCCTTTCACTTTTCTCTTTCATGCATTGGAGAAAGAAGTGGCAAACCCCTCCAGTATTCTTGCCTGGAGAATCCCAGGGACGGGGGAGCCTGGTGGGCTGCCGTCTATGGGTCACACAGAGTCGGACACGACTGAAGTGACTTAGCAGCAGCAGCAGCAGGCTTTAGAAAAATAGGTTTATCAAGTAAAAAAAAAAAATGCAGCAGATTTTTTAAAATTACTTTATTTACAGAGTAATAAAGATAAGGATTCATTGTACTATGTATTATGGAAGGGAACACTTAGAAAAATACAGCTAGTTACCATGAAGCAGGCATTTCTCTGTGATTTCAATCAATCACTTCCATTCTCCTCCTGCTGTCTCTGAGGATACAAGTTTGGTCCTCATTTCAGAGCTAACCTCTTCAACTGTGCTCCTGATCTCAACTCTACCTGCATACAGAATATCACACACTTTCAATTTTTCCCTGTCTTTTTCTCTTAAATTCTCCCTCACAATGAGGTCCATCCTATGTATTTGTTTATTTATTTATTTATTTTTTAAATTTAAATTTTTTAGTTTGTTTTGCTTTACAATACTGTATTCATTTTGCTATACATTGACATGAATCAGCCACGAGTGTACATGAGCTCCCAATCCCGACCCCCCCCTCCCTCCT